>CM060950.1:129575563-130063872 GCA_030765055.1 Mantis religiosa
GTTTGACTCTTTACTATCCAAAAAGTTATGAGTTTGTTTCACTCGACAACTCACAAGTTTTTCATTAGGAAAATACGCATTCTACATTTACGTTGCTCACAGATACAAAAGACACGAATTTCAATAAGTTTAATGCTGCAAATTTGCTCAACTGAATCCATTTTTGATCTTTGGTAAATCTTATGTTCTAAACGTTTCAGTGAAACTTCTTAAAACTATGATTTCTCTGTACAATTCGTCGCCGTTTACTCTTATATTTTAGTCACTTACAATATGGTAATTTCTCTTTCAGGCTCAGGAAAGCGAATTTTTTAAAAGGGGAGGTATTGGAATTAAGCCACTTATTTAGGTAGCTTTTAGGCTTCTCTGATAAATATCAACTGCAACTTTTCTAAGTCTGTCTTGGTCTGAATTGTTTAATTTCTTTAAAATTTAATTTACATTAAAACCAAAAGAAAGAAGAAAAAAAAACGTTCTTTTAATCTGAACTCAAGGCTTTCTTGTCAGGATTCTAAAATGTCATAAACACCTGTTGGCAGCGTTTTCCGATTTCAAATTGTAAAATTGTTGATGCAACAAAACTCATGTAGTTATGTATGAACAAGTGGGGAAATTTCTTTGCTTAAGAAAGACTGTTTTAGTGAACGCTCTACGGCCGGCGACAAGGAAAACCACCGTAGAGGTGGTTACCTTATCCCTAGTAATGTTAGGGGATTCTTGTTCTGTGAGGAACCGAAGCTTTGGATCCGATAGAGAACCAGGATGGGTGATCAGCCCGATGCCTGGTGTGAGGGTGAAGGAATTGGATGGTAGTATGAAGCCGAGATGAATGAAAGATGATGATGGAGCAATTTGTGGAATGCTGCCAGGTGAAACCGGAGGATCCGGAGAAAACTCGCCCCAGCACCTTGTTCTCCACCACAAATCTAACTTTTCGGTCGCCTGGGATCGAACCCGGGCCGCCTTGGTGAGAGCCAAGTAAACTAACCCTTCAGCCACGGCGCGGCCGTACAGGAATGTACCAATTATAATTGGCCCATAACTGTAAAACTGATGAGTATTCTTGTTTACAGTCCTGCGCCGTGGCGTAATGGGCTAAGGCAGCATGCCTTGGTCCCTGGCCACGGAAAGCGGCCCGGGTTCGATCCCACCCATGTGGTGGGGATTTTCGGTCCCGGGTATAGGACCGGTGCCCACTCAGAATCGTGAGGAAAGTGAGGAGCTTACGCTAGGTAAGCGGCCATGGTCACGGAAACCAACATTCCGGCTGGGGGATGCCGAGATGTTGACCACATCTCCTCCGACATCTTCTCGGTTGGATGATCGTCCACCTCTGCCGTGCGTAAGTGGGCGTGAGGCCGGCAGTCGGGTTGGTAGGCCTTGGCCCTCTAAGTGCTGTCGCGCCATGGGTTAAAAAATTCTTGTTTACAAATGCAATTTTCTTTTTTGAGTTGATTAGTTTTCTCCCTTAAAGATAGGAACTCGTAGATTCTCAGTACTAGACCTTCGACGTCGAATTTAATAGTTTTGCATGCATTTTTGGCCAGCTGTGAACATGACGGTGACCATTAGTTTCAATTATAATAGCGGTTGAAAATTTGAAATTTTAAAAAACCGTGTAATGCTTGACATAGTTTACTGCTGCGAAACTTGAAATATTAGAAACTTCAAAGCCGTATTCATCTAAATTTCGAATATAGCATTAGCTGTTTCATGCCTATGATCATAGGAGCTTAGTAATTTCTCCTGCATCCCAAATACCTCAGAAAAATATTTATATAGACACGGGAATCCATTTAATATTGCCTTTATTGGTGGCATCTGTTAAAACGGAGATACTCGTAAGCATGCCACGATTTAATTCATTTTCTATGAATGCAGAGCCAACACATTTTGTACTAGCATTTTGACACCCACAATCAAGTTTTGCACTTACGTTTGAATACTTGAAAACTGTTCTTCTTAACTTAAGCCACAATTAGTAGAAACATAATTATCACTGATATACCAGTGACAGTTCGGCTGCCGAAACCTCATTTTTAGTAGGGGAGTGTCTTTTACTAAAAGTTGATGTAATAGAAAGTTTGTTTTTCTCTTTGCCCCAAGTGTATCCTGAAAAGGAAGCAGGACACGCTTTACACTTTATCATCTCTTCATCATCACCTTTAGTTAACCAACTTTTGAACTGTTTATCATCTAACCATTTACTACCAAATGAAGACATTATTTTGCTTGTTTCTTTTGGACATCATTCTGACTATCGTAGTTGTCATCACTGCACCCACTTCTACTGCTATTTGTGTTACCAGTTAATGTACTAGGCATTTTGGATATTAATCGAACTTCGGGAAACATAAAATCACCATTTGTTTTGTTCCTGCTGTGTATGTATGAAACTCAACCACTCCACCACTCCACCACTCCAACTATCTCTTCAACAATAAGCACAGCGCCTCGCTTTCAGGGGAGTCGAAATGCACATCTTGCCAATGTTAATGTTTGATCCATTATCTCAGCAATTGTTTAATACAGTTAGTTACATTTTTAAGGTATATTCAACAATAGGGGTCGCGCCATGGCAGAGTGGTTAGACCAACTAGCTCTCACCGGGTTCGTTCCCAGGCGACCGCAAAGTGATATTTGTAGTGGACAACATTGCGCTAGGACGGGTTTTCTCCGGCTCCTCCGGTTTCCCCCGCCAGCATTCCACCGATTGCTCCATCATCACATTTCCTATCAATTATTTCTCTAATGCTTTCACTTCCGGCGTTGGGCTGATCACTCATACAAGAATCTCACTGATCAGGAGAACCTCTGATCCTCAACCCTTTGCCAACGGGCCTCGAGGTTGCGCGGTTCAGAAGGCCCTATGTTCCACTTAAGGAAATACAGGAATTCATTCATATTCAACAATACCTTTACAGTTGATTGATGAGAAATAAAATACTCCTGTTCATTAGAAGGAATGTTATGATTTAAGTTAAACTGAAGTTTTGCAAATTAAAAAAGCTAATTAATTACACAAAAATGTTTTAATTAAAATAAAGCCATTCTAAAGCAAATGGGTTGTAAAAATTTCAGTCCTTCGTGTCAATTAGTTTTTTAGATAATAGAGCATTTGTATATATGCTGTGAGTCATCTACTTGGATATAGTTCCTTTTTCTTCTTATTAGTGATCTAGCCTCTTGAGACATGTTCTGCCACCTCTTCTGCCTTACGTACCCTTGTCACATAGATCTATTTTCTCGTATTATACCCAATAGTCATCCCCAATTCACTCAGTACACTTATTCTACCAGCATTCCCTTCACTGAATATGAAAACTGCATCATTTGCACCAAGATGTAGAGTTTCTAGACCAACAAAAACATTTTAGGTACCCGAGACCAAATTACATTATTTAAAATTAATTCATATTTTGAGTTTTGTTCTGTCAAACGCTTTTTCAGTAATTCTGTATTAGCCAGATATACATAAATAGGTTTCAATGCCAAAATTGCTGCATTAGGTATGGGATTCTTGTGATGAAATTTATCCAGTTTACCAGCAGCTTCTGCTTTCTTACGAATTTTCTCTGATAGCCTTCCCGTAATATTCAGTTACCTGATTGATGGTCGAGTCTGCCAGACATCCTCTGATTGGTTTCCCACCAGTTAATTATGTTTTCCCAAGTGTCTAAATTTTCTCAATCTTGTACCCATTCCTTTTGTGCATGTTAGAAACATCCCAGTTTTATTGGCAGTAGAGCTCCATAAGGTTTAACTGCAATTACTGATTTGAAGGAGCTTTAATTACCATCCCCATCAAAATAATAAAAACAAAATATGTCTTTTCTAACACTAATATTTACGAAGTTATTTATGTTTTACCAAGTGAGTGTACCAATATTTTCTAAGAAACTACTACGAAGGAATATATGCCACAATATCTTTTTACTATTTACAATTAGCATATATCTATGTAAATTACCACGAAATGAGCGGGAGATTCCATATGCAATTCCACATGCAATTGAAACCTGAAAATGGGGGGAAAAATTACGACTTCTCTTCAATCGACTATTGGCAGTCGTTTCGGGTTTCGATTTTCTATCTATCTAAGGTTACCTGCTGTTTTGGACTGCATTGCGATACCCAACTGCAATAACTGGTTAACAGTAGATTAATACATGCATGTTGTAGGATAATACATACTATGGCAGTCAGGTGGTGACCTTATATACTAAAAGTAAAACAAAAATAGGGACCTGAAGGTGTCCCGTCAAACTTATGTGGAGACACGGGACAGTTACCGAAAAATAGGAACAATCCCTACAAAATCAATATGGGTGGCAACCTTATGTGCAATTACTACATATAATATTCTATATAACATGCAAAGTTTTAAAGTTTTGTCAGCTTGTAGCCACAAATATACAAAGTTCCTTTGTCCTTTTCCTCTTGTTCATACAAAAACATACTTGTATCATCTGAAACACATGATGATTCATAAAATATTATTACTTACATAATAATGTAAGTAATGTAAATATTTGAACTATTTTTATTCCAATGTTACATATCAATTCACACCAAACTGATTATTTAACTGTTGCCAAGTCAGAATCCAACTGTTTAATGATTCCTACAAATGAATGCATTCTAGCCTATCATCTACTGAGGTGAAATTCTGGGTTACACAGTTTTCGGAAGATTTTTGAGATTAAAAACTAAGGCTGACTTGTAAAGATGTACTAGAGCTTCCTCTTCTTATATTCGATAAGATAAATTTAGAGCTGATATTTCAAAGATAATACTGCTTTTAAGGACCGCTCAATAAAACAAATTAGAAAAAAGTCTTGTGTGTGCTGTGTGTGTGTGTGTGTGTGTGTGTGTGTGTGTGTGTGTGTGTGTGTGTGTGTGTGTGTGTGTGTGTGTGTGTGTGTGTGTGTGTGTGTGTGTGTGTAAATAGCGAAAAGTGAATGAACACTAAATCAGGTATTTATGAACGGTAAACTTTTCAAGAAAATCTCCACACAACGTTTACATGATTTATGTTTCGAAAGCTTTCATTTTCTCAAAAATCACTACCATTTTCACTTAAATAACATATATTAAACACAGTTAAATGTAAAATAAAATATATTTCTTAAATTTTTGGAATATACAGTGACGTCCTCTTCATTCAGAAGTATTTTGCCTAATCATATATAAATGGTAAACGTTAGCCGAAAGGCGGAACCTACCACATAAAAAATTAGATATCTAAAACAGGGTTTATTTCAAATAACTTTAGTGGCATTTCCAAGACATACGTTACTGATATCTCCATTTGTTTAAATCATTGTCATACTTTTAAAATTCTATCGATTTTCAGTTGTTTTTCCCGACTGCATGGAAAGAGCACATAATTTTAAGGTCTACTTAGGGCATCCAGTTCTTAAACATTTGACGATCGCTTTTTCGTTTGTATCTAATAACGAAACGTGTAATAGATAGCTTTTTCTCCAGTTTTATCTCGATTAAAATAAAGTAGACAGGAAAATAGGTTTTCGTAAGAATAGTTTTGTAGCTATTAATACAGATAGAGGGTACAGAAAGTAATGTGAAAGTAGCACAGCCAATATTTGTCTAGTTCGCTCAGATCTTGAATGATGTGCTGCCCAGCAATAGCTCATTAGCAACGATGTTGCCAAACTTCTTGAACTGAAATATAAAGCTGTTTCTTTGCAGGTTTAGTTAGATAGTGTAACACTAGTTCAAAGTCCCACTTAGGCTCTGTACTTGGGCTGAAAACAGAATAATCTACTAAAGCGACAATAAACTGCGTAGCAAGTTAGCAGGAAGAGATAAAACTCTTGGTAAGCAGTGGCGTGATTCGCCTACGTGACTGTCTAAAATTTCATGGAAACGTTAGGTTGTTAAAGATGGAAAACACTCGTAATCTGGTGCTACAATCTGTCTCAATCTAGAGCGATCCTGTTGTAAGCACATGGGAGGGGAGAAAGTAAGAGACAAAGATAGTTTTAACGGAAGGTTCTTAGACTGCTGGTTGGTGCAGGGAAACCCGTGGAAACACCTATGAATCTTCCTCCACCAACTAGCAGTGTTCCGTTAAGTATTCCCCTATACGACTTCAACAGAATCATTTAGTTTGAGACAGCTTATAGCTACGTTTTAAAAGAACAATAACTTCATGAATGTAGGAATAGCCCTAAGCTTCACTATTTGTGGCAATGATCTTATTACTTTTGTATCGGTTTCGAACTGCCTCTACAATTAATATGTTTTTAAATTTTCAAAAATAAACCTCCAAATGTGTTTGCTCAAGCAAGGACATTAGCAAGAAAGGCTACTGTCCCCTCAGCTAAGATTATTACTTTCTCTACCACGTACACAATAGGTAGAGGAAGTATTGCATTCCAGCCAAAAGCTTGATAACGATGTTACACCAAAAATGCATGTTTTGTGGTCCCCTGAACCAAAAACATACTTTTATAGAAAAAGATATGCAGCATGTGCGTGGGTGTCTGCGAACATCATAACTTAAAAAACGAATAATCGTATAAATACCAAACATGGTAATTGGACTAGGATTACTACGGAAGGGATTCGACACTGCAACCAGTCCTGAACTATTGTACCTGTGGCCCCAAATGGGGCATCCACGGGAAGAAGAATGAGGTGAGAGGAGACAGAGGGCGGCCGTCCCAAGAAGCGACGACAGTGCAGAGGGCAGGATCTCTACATTTCACTTAGATGGAAACCTCCCCCGGTAAACGAGGACAACGGACATTCCAACCCTACTGTGGTTCGGAAGCGGTTCCAACAGCCGGTTCGGAGACCGGCAACCGACCTACCGGAGGAAGAAGTGGTTCACTCAGAGCATATCATCCTGCCATGCTCCGCCGAGACACCCCCCGACACTTTTACCCTGAAAGAGACCACCAGATGAGAGATGATGCGAAATGGAGGGGCAGGAAATTCGGCGGATGTAATTAACCAACCCAGCATTAACCTGGCGACTTGGGAAAACCCTTGAAAAACCCCATGGGTCAGGGAGGTCGGCTACGGGAATGGAATCGGGGCCTCCCGAATGCGAGCCAGAGACCAAACCGGCTGAGCCATTCCGTTCGGTAAACATAGTATTTAAGTTCAGTATTTTATAATAACCCACCCCAATAATCCCTTGCACTTAACCTTTTCTGAAAAATGGCTCTATCCGTTTAAATTTAAATGCCATATATTAGAAGATATTTACATAAAATCTTGAATTTTCTGGGAATAGATTGTAAAGTTTTCTTCACTCATAAAGAATTTTGTATAATCTTGTCTAGATATAACTGGTACACGTTAAGCGAAAGACGAAAACTTACAACACAATACATTTAGATCTCTTTAAAACACACAATCTATCTTAAGACATCGTTATTCCTAGACAGTCCTGTACATTTTCAGTGGTTGTTTCTGACGATTGCATGGAAAGGTTATAACATTTTAAGATGAGCATATATCATCCAGTTCTTTAACATCTGCAACGGCCTCAGAGGATTCACTTCGTATTAGAATCCTGGCATCCATTTTGAGCGATTACAACATTTTCCCTGCTAAGTGGCTGAGGTACGGAAAATTCCAAGAAGCACTAATCTCATATGCGTTACACACACTTAAGTTGCTTGTGTAAATAATTCTACTCTCCCTTTCATATCACAGGCAGGCTTCTGAATCTGTCTTCGTTAGTCTCTTGTTAATGGTCGAGTTCCGTTTTCTTCTCAAATTGAAACGTGAAGTTTCTCTCGTTTACATTCAGCGATATTAGCAGCCTTATTCATACTTGTGGATGACACGGGTTCATTTTGGGCGTGCTTTTCATATAACCTCTTCCTTTAATGGAACCGTGTTTTACAAACTTCCATAAATTTGCTGGTATGTCATGTCCATTTTTTCGTTTCGTATATGTAAATGGTAGACAATATACAGTCATAAGTTTTTTTTTTTATATTCGCCTTACTACAAGGTCTTTTAGCAACTTTTACAATTACAGTGTGAGTTTTTACAGAATAAAATAAGTGTATATCTAGCGTTAAGAGTAATAAGTTGTGATTCATATCCACAATATTAGAATTCATTATTACAAAAGTTTGTATAAAGAAGTATCTTTTAAAAACTGTAGTATCCTTGGTACCATGCTGGTTTCATTGAGAGCTGTAGGCTCTCTCGTAATTTGGTTCTTCTGTCTCCATCTGTGATACATAGGGCAGCTTGAGATGATGTGAGTGGTTGTTAATTTCGTTTGGCATCTATCACAGTTGGGATGAAGTTCTTTGGAGAGCAGGAAACTGTGTATGAGTTTGCTGTGACCAATTCTAATCTGGTGACGGCTTTCTGATCCTGACGTTTTAGACTTTTAAGAGAGATTTTTCTTTCAAGGTTGGGTAAAATATCATGAAGTTTACTGGCGAGAGTCTTGGACCATTTGGCTTTAATTTTCCTGTCTATCTATTTAATGTAATCTTGATGTGTTGTGGATCCTGTTTAATTCTGTGGATGTTTTAGTGGCTTCACGTGCCTCGGCATCAGCTTTCTCTTTGAAAGGTTATTTTATTACACTGTAGATGGCTTTGTAATACAACAGCAATAATAATCGGCCACAAAACTGAATTCAATACGATAATATGGTTATTATACAAAGAAACTACAGCAAACGATACTTGTAATAGCTGAAGCTGCAAATGCAGTTTCTGTAACATAGTGGTTATGTTTGTCGTCTCCTTTTGAATGACAGGAGTTCGATATATAACATGGGCATGTATTAATTTAAAAAAATAAAAATAAACAAAATGAAAAATAATTAAGTATAGAAACAACAACGAAATATGGATAGCCCCGTAACTCAGTCGGTAGAGCACCTGCCTGCCGTACTAGGGGTCACGGGTTTGATTCCTGGCGGTGGGGGTGGGGATTTTTCTCCAACCAAGGTAATTCCTCATCTTCCCCAGAGTCTGGAAGTATGAATGAGAGTGCGGATGTGTGTATGTGTGTGTGTGTGTGTGTGTGTGTGTGTGTGTGTGTGTGTGTGTGTGTGTGTGTGTGTGTGTGTGTGTGTGTGTGTGATCTAATGATTAAAACCCAGCCAATGCGAGTTAACACCTTCGATATGATCCAAAGGAGAACGGCCGCCGATATGAGCATTAGAGTTAAAGACGGAATATAAATGGAACGAGTAAAAAAACATTTCTTACAAAATTGTTTGTTTCTATCCAATTCATTCTGACGGAGATAAACTTTTACAGAAACAGCTACATTACATATTTCATTATACACACAAAGTAAATAACGAAGTGAAATGTCTAACATAACGACGCTCTGCTGGCCGCAAAATTCCATTCTCTCCCCATGCAAATCCGAGGAAGAAAACTGAATGTCGGCAGCTCTCAAAGTAATGAACAATTCGAACCATTAGTAACGGACAACTTGGAAACTACGATATAACGGAAACACGCACGCACGCGCACGCACAAACAAGCACTTGTACGCACACATAAGCCCACGCACGCGCACGCACACACAAAAGATACTTATAGCGATTTGTGGGCTTTGAAGAGGTTTACAGTGTTTATGCAGTACATTTTCCTGTATCGTTTAACAGTTACCAATTGCAGAAAATTATAAACATTCCTTCTGAAGATTTTACATGCTATTCTCAGAAAATTCAAAATATACATTTTATTTGTCATGTAAATACCTTTAATGATATGGCATTTAAATAAAAAGCAGAGTTTGTTGCCGAGAAAATAAAAAGTTTAAAACATATTTCATGTAAAGGTTAGCTAAGGTGGTAGGATTATCCTAAAAATCTTTGTGCCCCACCCTCATAAGATACTGAACTTAAATACCAAGTTCGGTATTTGTCAAAGTTTTCGTTTTTGAGTTATGCTGTTCACACACATGCATCAGCGTGGAACTTGTTCTAACCCCTTTTACTTGGGGTGTCTCAACACGTGTATTTCCGGAGAAATATCAATACAATTTTACTGTAGAATGCACGTGGTGGGGAAACTAAAACAGAAACATGGAAGAAGCTATTGTAATGAAATTGCTAATGTGCTATTTTGGTTGATTTGTAAACATGGGTCCAAACTTTACAAGAGATTGGAGCCAGAACCGTGACATTTTAAGCGGAATCAGCTGTCACTTTGCTGATACATTGTTTTAAATATGCCTACAATTATTTCGCTACTTCTGCTACAGTTACACAGTGCAATATTTACAAAACATATAAATACTGCACATGACCAATGCTGACATGTGGATCGCTTATTGCCACGTCTAGATGATGAATCACTATATCGGCAAAGAAACCTACAAAATGGTTACAATAGTTCTGTATCGGTATTTCAAATTCAAAACTAACTTGTAATATTCACTAAAACGGCCTAGTCCCGAAATGCTTCTACACCATGTATGTTATAGCGAGGAAGGTGGAATGGCTATAATCGCATCGCAGCTGACAAATTAAAGTGCAAAAAATGGCCAGGGTGACCCTAGCTAAAGCCCTCAACTATTTCATGAATTTCTGAGTAAGACAAGAGAAAGATACTGTCTCCAGGCACAGCCTCTGTATTAATGATGTGTGCGGAACACAAAAATGTCTGAAAATCCTAATGTATGCCAGCGACGTTTTCGTAGTAGGTAATAGTGAGTGAGTGAGTGTGTGGTGTTTAAGGGCCCGTCGACAACAAGGTCATTTGGGCCCCAAGTCAACACTAAAACCTAAAAGCTATAAAAAAAGTAGCTAAAAAGGTAAAATGTAATAAAACCACTCAACTGTTAAAAGGACATAAAAACCATCTAAAACTTATAATTTAAAATCTCTAAAATTAATAAATATAAAATGCAAGTTAGTTATGAACAGTTATGAACAACTCACTTATCATGGGATAAGTGAGTTGTTCATAACTGTTTTAATGCATGATATATACCAACTGCCAGGTCCTTCAGGTAAGCACACATCCCTTCGTGCGTTGGAACAGTTGTAGAATGCAACTGGGTAAATCAAATTAAACGCAGGGCAGTGGCGTGACCGAATTTTGTTTTGCAGCGAGCGAAAAGATGCAGTTCCCAGGCTTAAACGCAAAGTAAGTCCCTGAGAGGAATGTGCCACCCAGTTCCACCCTTACACAGTGGGATAAGGGCAGCGAATGTGTGTGACAGAGAACGCTACACAAGGAGCAGAACCGAGAAGATTTATTCACAAAAGTAGAAGCCGTCAGAATGTTTTTGAATGGTCTGTAACCAAACTGACATGGGGTATCATAAACCTATCCAGGGAGGGTGAAGGAAACTTCTCCAACCCCCGTACGTCTCTGGCCCCGAGACTTTCTCTGCTGTGATAAACTGTACATGACAATAGACAAGAACAGTGTAAACAACCGAAAAGGCCTTGAATGTTTTCCATCTATTTTAAAAGGTTTTAATTTTCCAGAGAATAAGCTCACTTTGTGTGTTGGCAATTTATTGAGGAACTTTTATTTAACTTGTACGTAATTACATAATTGTAATTGTAATACATAATGTAATTACAGAAAAATCATGTTATAAATGTAATTTTCATGAACATATTTTCAATATATTATATTTTAAATAAAATTGTTAGTCATTTTTTAGAAAATCACAATTTTTTAAACATTTCCATGTAAAGAATATATTGAGATTGGAGGGGAGGTTCTTGAAACTCTACTTGCCGCCTGCTTTGGAGATGCTGAACTAAAATACCAAGTGCGGTATTTCTGTCTCGAAGATATCTGAATCTTGCGATCAGCAAAGCGTAACGTCACTTATGCTCTTCTGATTCCTAGCTTAATTATCTAACTCTGTAAATAGGTATGACGGTATAACACACCAGAGATCTGTTTTACATATTGTTTTCTCGCACGTGTGCACTAATTAATTGTGTATTGTTGTACAACGCTAATGATTAACAGGCGTAGTATCAAAGCAGGGTGAGAAGATGAAGGTATTCAGTGACGCGAATAACTCTCTCACGTATGCTCCAGGTGAGCGTTTGCCCTCCATGCGTGGAAATTTACTTCTTAGAAGACCAAGGTGGAAAACAATACTGGCAAGGTTTCTAATTCGGTGCAACGAGACTCCTACGTAATTTAAATAATATCAAAGTGTTTATGCTGTCTCACCCGCCCCAGCGTCATGTTGTCCACCACAAATCTCACTTTGCGGTCGCCTGGGATCGAACCCGGGCCGCCTTGGTGAGAGCCAAGCAGTCTAACCACTGAGCCACGGCGCGGCCACCGAGCTGAGAGTTACCTTTTTTTACGAAGAGGGACATCTAGGAAAAAGCTCCAGGTAATCCACTCTTCATATTTAAGTTTGAATTTATGAGTCACTATGTTTACACTCAGTCTTCACAACAACAAGTAAGTGAAGACTGAGTGTAAACATAGTGACTCATAAATTCAAACTTAAATATGAAGAATACTTCACTGTTAATAATGCTTCTGCTTTTAATATTTATAATTCACTCTTAATTCCAGATTCGAACACTTCTTAAATGTGAACCAGCCACGCTACCCCAAGCCACGAAAGCGGACCATTCTTGTGCTGCTTCTCAAAAATCTTGCTACTGAAATGGCGAATTCGTGTAAGCCTTTTGTTATCGCTGCAACTATGACGATGCCCGCCTTGGTAGCGTGGTGGTAGCATGTCTGCCTCACGTTCAAGAGGTACCGAGTTCGAATCTCGCTCAGGGTGAGTTACCTATATAAGGTTTTTGCCGGGGTTTTCCCTTATCCTGTAAGACGAATGTTGGGTAACTCTAAACTCCATGGACCCTGGACACATTTGAGCATCATTTCATCCATTCCATTCATCGTCCGATATGACTTAACGTTGGAGGACATAAATTACAAAAAAAAAAACAAAAAAACTATGACGTCATGTAACATGTACAAGATATATTGATGTTACGGATATAAGAGTTCATAAAATATTAATTACGTCCGCTCAAGTGGCAAGACAACCAACAAGTCAAACCTTTAAAAAGGAAGAAATCGGCAACGAAGGCGTATCCTGATATTAATCAGTAAGGTAAGTAATGTTCTCAGTAAATTCTTCCCAATACCATAAACTACCAAAATATTCCTCTACTTGACGACTCTCAATGGTTGCTACGTATGGCAGTTTTCACAAAAAAAAAAAAAAAAAAAAAAAAAAAAGCTGTGTAAAAATAGAAGACTGCATATCTAAATTACATGGTCTGGCAGAAGAAATGAATTACAGATTTAGTGCTCTTAGATTGCCTAAACCTTCATTCGTTTTTTTCGCAAATTCTTTCCTGTTGACGATAAAAGATGGTTATCGTGGTTTAGTACCACTTTAGGTCATTCTACAGCTAAAGTTAAAGCTACTGGGAATTAAAAGAGTAAAAAGTTTTAAAATAATTGAAACTTAATGGATATCCAACCATTACATTCTGAATACACGTACCTGGACAAAAGTATTCAAAATAAGAGACATCTATATTCTGGAACAGCTTTAACGTGTAATTGTATCCCACACTTACATATTTCATTATATCTGAGCATGGACATTTAGGGGTACCCATAGGTAAAATGTCTAAATATTGCAGCTTTTCACTAAATGCTTTCGTTTCTCATTTTTTTTAATTTACGTCCTCCAACGTTGTCATATCGGACGATGAATGGAATGGGTGAAATGATGCTCAAATGAGCCTAGGGTCCATAGAGCTTAGAGTTACCCGACATTCGTCTTTCAGGATAAGGCAAACCCTCGCAAAAACTTATCCAGGTAGCTCACCCTGGCCGAGATTCGAACTCGGGACCTCTTGAACGTGAGGCAGACATGCTACCACCACGCTATCGAGGCGGGCTATTTTTCATTCTGTCACGCGCTGCTCTGCCACATATATAATTCTGTATATTTTAAATTTCATGCACATATCTTTAAAAGTTATATGTGCCTGGAGATTTATATGCATTAGTTACTATCTTGTGAAGCAAATTATGTGGCGAGCAAAGGTTTACCACGTTGGCGCTACAGTTTGTTACAATAATGTTTAGCTCAGGGTAAAGCAATGAGGTTTCTCACAGGGTATGCGTGGATAGGTGTGAGAAGCATAGTTTTAATGACACTGGAATGCCCGTTTCAAACTGGTTTAATTGCGTAGTGTTTAACGCCCGCTTTTACTACATACGGCACCACAGGCGGTGACACTGATGATACATGAGATGAAGATGGAGCACCGGTGGAATGAGATGGCGGGGGAAACCGGAGGTCCCGGAGAAAACCCGCCCCAGCGCTGTGTTGTCCACCAAACATCTCACTTTGCGGTCGCCTGGGATCGAACCCAGGCCGTCTTGGTGAGAGCCAAGCGGTCTAACCACTGAGCCACAGTGCGGCCTTAAACTGGTTTAATGACTGCTTCTTTTATTGTTACATTAAACTCGAAGTTGCCGACCAAGGATTAACAATATCACTGTTTAAAGTTGCTGAAGGCGGAATGCTTATTACTCGATAAACTTAATTCGTTCTTCACGTACATATGAACCGACAAATATCTTCTCTCATCACTTCTGGTCTGCCTGGCCCAAGACAACAGAAGGACTGCCCTAATCGCCCTCACGCCTCGGACTGAATGACCTCACAGCTGCGCGTGAGTCTATCGTTCTCACTTTCTGGAAGCCCATTATTCAACCAAAGATTCCCTTTGTGACTATTTTGTCATGCCATTAAGAAGGGTCCGAAGAATAGCCCATTCAACAAAGTCAAGTGCTACCCTTTAGAAATCTGCTAAGGACACTGTTTCTTACATATCTTTTGTTATAATAACTCAACCAACTGCACCTAATCGTGTCGTAACAAACATACAGGACTCCTTTGAAATCCATTACGATTCTTTACTTATGGCAATCCTTTAATTTCGGTATCACTTGTAAATCAGCTACTAAGCCGAAATGTTGATTTTTATTTAACAGTATCATAAAGGGATAAACCGCAAGCAGTCCAAAGAAAAATAACTCATTTTCAATAAATGCTCTGAAAACCTCAAGTCAAAATCTAGGATATATTTTTGTTTTTGTGTTCAATACTTCTATTACTATCAACATTTGCAAATCTGCTCGCCTATTACATTACCTGTGTAGATTCTGGTTCTCTTTCTCCCCCATCCTCTCTGCCTCAGTTTTTCACTATCACTCTCTCTCTCTCTCTCTCTGCTTCACCTCTACTTTCTTCCCTCTGTGCAATTCATCTTTTGAAAATCGGTAGTGTGGATTAATATAAGACAAATAAGAGGTCTAAGAGTATACGAAACTTATGACCCTTTCTTAGGATCGTTACACAGAAATCAGCTATGATATTTCACATACACGAATAATAACTAAACGATGATACAATTTCTAAAGCATGCATCACATCGATTTTTTTAAAATAACCGTTAACCTAAACGTTATACTTACATATTTATATACTCTTGTTAAGTTCTGTTTTAAAAAGGAAATAATAAAAGAAACAGTTCAGTCAATCTGTGCTTTATTACAAAGCCCTTTAGGAGAAATCGGTTGTAATAAGACTGGCCGATACACGCAAACAAACTTAAACATATTTGGGCAAGTTCGTTTAGTTATCCAAAATCGAAAACTAAGAAACAAACTCTGGCTGCAGATTTACTGCATATGTAGAATGATTTTGAAGCAAATCATTGCTATAAATTGTATGAATATGACAAATCTAGAACTGTGGTATGAGAAATCGAGTTATTGCATAACGAGTAGGCAAGCGTTCCAGCCGATTTACTGAATATCTGAACTACAACGGATATGGGCAATAAACCTGAATGGAAGTTAGATGATGATAAACACGAAGGTGAATAAATACGGTCGCGACTGGCGATAACGCGCACAGAGACAGTGCGGCGCGAAGAGATAAGGGATAGATAGTGTAGCACGGAGATAAAGAGCATGCTGAAACAGATAAAGATAGTGCGAAGATAAAAGACCTGCCCAAACAAATAAAGTTAGATAAATGGAAAATTCTAATGGCATCTTGATTGATAGAGAGCGTTTTACAGCCGTCTGGAATCATAAATGGTCGTATAAAAGAGGCTATGGAGAGTTATCGTACAGTCGTAACAAGTCGTCGTAATGAGGTTAGTGATAACCGAACTGATTCGTGTGCCTGCAACTGTTTCGAAGGTGAACTCTTTATTTGCGGGCGTGGCAGGCGAGCTGGAAGATTGTAATTGTGTATGTGAAGTAATTCTGCTACTGTAAGGGTTGACCAAAGTGTATTTCTACGGAAATAAAGAACATTTTGCATTTCTGCAAACTGGACTTTTAATTCTACGAACCCGCAAAGTCACAATACGTATAGAAGTTATATCAGAAACGAGCAACGTTAAGGCCTACAGGTATTCTAGGTTTCCTTAGTAGCTATTATTTATATTGGAGAGGATTTTACATTTGCTTTGTCCCTAGCACAATCAATCAAATTGTGCATGTTTCTGATAGTTGCGAATTGTTCCTGTCTATATTGCGAACTAAACTGAAACATTTAGATAAACTGTTTCGCAAACGCTATTGCAGTTTTAATATTTCAAAATAAAAATAACAGAAAGAGGTGTAACCCTGTACTGCGAATGCAAACAGTGGTATATTTAAAATGAAGAGCTAAAAGCATGAAAAATAGCATGTATCTCCAATTCATTTCACTGAAATATAAAAATACTGCTTAAAGAGGTGCTTGATAATATATCACTAATTCAACTTTGTTTACCTACTACAAATTTGATAAAAACATAAAACTGTGAAACTTGTTTTAGAGTACGCGTTTAAAAAAGTATTGTACAATACATTAATGAAACAACAGTATATTTTGGTTGATTTCAGGGATTGTTTAATTTGATTCAGAATGTTCAGCATCAAACATCACATTTGAAAACGCGTGATGTACATGTTGAATATCTTACCCTTTTATTTAGGCATTGAATAATTTTAAAACCCACTATTTTATCGCCTTGTACATTATTTCCCAAAACTAAAGCCACTGAAAAACAAGCAAGAAGAATATTCGTACAGAGATTTTGAGGTTGTAGAGTATAAATCATAGGGGATACCTCGCGCACTGCGACCTAAATAACTACTACCTGTTAAGAAGAACGGATGAGGTGAAAGAACCGATGGAAATTACAGTCCACATAGACGTGCGGAAGTCCCTAAATACTTCAGGCTCAAGCCCCCTCTGTAGCGTAGGTGGTAACGTGTCTGCCACACGTTCAAGAGGTCCCGAGTTCAAATCTCGGTTGGGGTGAGTTATCTGGATAAGGATTTTCCCAGGGTTTCCCCATATCCTGAAAGATGAATGTCGGTTAACTCTAAGATTTACGGACCCTGGTCTCATTTGAGCTCATTTCACACATTTCATTCACCGACCGAGATGACAGCGTTGGAGGACGTAGATATGTAAAGATCCGTCCCACTGCTGCAGCTGCCTAGAGAAGACTATGAACAACCCGTTGACCAAGCAGCCCTCTATGTTCACGGGGAGCATTCTTTCCTTTGAGTAAGCATCCGCGCCATCTGTGCGGGTAGTTATGAAGTATCATTTAGTGCACTCAACTACGGGATCATTAACGTCCTCATCTGTACGGTACCGCCATAAGACATTAAACCACAAGCACACATAAAAGATGAAAAGAAGAAGGAAAAAGTAAGGAAAATGATCAAAATAATGCGTGGTAGATGAGAAATAACCCCAGCATTCCGTTACACACCAGGGAAAACCAGGAAAATATGAAGGGCAAAATGGTCACTTGACGGGACTCAAACCCAGGACATTTCGAATGCGAGCCTCAGACGCTACCACAAAGCCATCTCACTCAACAGAATATTCGTTGTCCATCCGTTGAAAGTTACAAAAGTAAGCTTTCCCGAGTATACTGAAAAGCACATTCTCTACACTTTTATGCAAAGGCTGTCTCGGATGCACGCTAGGCAGTATAAAGAGTGGCCTGCTCGAGTACGCTCCAGGGGCTTCAATTACCATATACTGGATAGCCAAACAGGATGCTTATCTGGCTCCGTATACAATACTATACAGCCTATTAGTTCTTCCTGCTTCTTCGCAACGTTGCATAAATTTTAGCCTACTTGGTGCTGGAACTGTATTTCATCAATGTCAGCAACTCATATAAGGGATTGATATTGCAGTGTTAAAGTTAAAAAGTTAACCACTGGCGCGATAGCCCTAATAGGGCCACGGCCTACCACCGCGACTGCCGGCCTTACGCCCACTTACACACGGCAGAGGTGGGCGATCATCCATCCGACACGGCGAGGAGACGACACCCCCAGCCGGAATGTTGGTTTTCGTAACCAAGACCGCCCACCTAGCGTAAGCTCCTCACTTTCCTCACGATGCTAAGTAGGCACCGGTCCTATACCCGGGACCTAAAATCCGCAACCCATGGGAGGGATTGAACCCGGGTCGCTTTCCGTGGCCAGGGACATAGGCATGCTGCCTTAGTCCGCTACGCCACGGCGCAGGACTGTTATTGCAGGGTATCCAACTAATAGTATGTATTTCTCCTACCTTTTATGTGTCCATTATGGGTCATACGAATACTTGTCTAACACAACAGAACTTCACCGTTTTCTCCTGATTGCTTGGGTTTTCTAACATAAAACACAAAATATATAATCCACACACATTTGAACAATCTATATGAAACCAATGCTAAGATATTGTGACTTTGTGGGTTCGTAGAATTAAAAGTCTTGTTTGCAGAAATTTAAAATGCTCTTTATTAAAAGTAAATACACGCCTTTTTAACCCCTTGCAGCCTCTAAAAATGACGTAACATACACAAACGCAGTCTTCAAGGTCTCTCGTTGCTTCACCACACGTAAGAAAACGAAAGAAATCACTTGCGGTACACCTGAAATAGCTGCATACACACAATTAACAAGTTCACTAGCAGCTGACCCCGCTCTGACAGCTGCGGCGCTTTTATACCTCCACTCATAGTTCTAGAAAGCCGCCGACGTTTCAAGGCCTTTCGCGGCGGAAAGAGAGAGAAGGAACTATTCGGACGTCTCTCTGTCTCTTTCTCCATCTCGGCAAGCGTCCAGGGCTCACCCACGCGCCGGCTGCGCCTTGCAGCCGCGGCACAAAGCAACAATGCGATAGGCGACAATATTAAACATTTATTTGCAAATAATCACTTCTTGGTATGGTAATACGGTTCTCTTTGAGACCCAGAGGTTTATCATATTGCTCCAAAATTTTAATTTGAGCTTAGTGCACAAATATACAGAAAGTTTTCTACAGACATTTTATAATGTCAATTATAATTAAGAGAAAAAAGCTGATACTTCTTATTGCATTTTCAGCTTTTTCAATGTGAGATATGGATGAAAGTTTCAGCTCAACTATTTAATATATTTTAGCAAATTTTAAGTTCATCATTTCTGGAGCTATTCTTATTGTTTGAAGCTCTTGAGTTATAATTTGTGGTCAATAGAGCATTTCGGATAGTGAAAAATGGAGTTTAAAGATCAATCTAGTGCTTTACCTAAATGGTACAGGACGAATTAAATAGCTATTTGCTACTTTAATATTGTTGGTATTAAACACCAGTTGTATACTATGGAAGCAAATGTTATACAAATAATTGAAATGAAAAAAGAAAACATTCAACAAGTTCACTTAATACGATATAGTGCCCTAAAACAGTCCTTTAGAATTCGAGAAGAAGAACATCCATACAAAAACAACAGAAGATACAGCGTTTTCAAGTTTAGTATGTATATTATGCTCTAAAATAAATTGAATTTAACCACAAAACCTTAGTTTAACGGGTTCTTCTTCATCAAAGAACATGCAAACAATTCTGCGAAGTGCATGCTCAGTATGTATCTATCCGAAATGTTCATTATATAAGTGATGTGTCTCAGCTCAAACGCTCAGAACAGACTGAGAAGACGTTTAGAGTGTAAATTGTATTAATTTCGATGATTCTGAGATCAGGAACAAACAGATCTATGTGACACATTTCTCATCAGCATGGTCATTGAGCATACCCACATAACAAATGTAATATAAGATATATTTTTTCAAGTGTGTTAATAATTTGGAAAAGTTGTGAAGATATCACAGGCAATGGAGTTGTGTACGAAAATTATATTATCTGATATCTTTTGAACAAGAAATATAAAATTCATTTTACTCAGCTATTCACGAATTTCAGTGGTACATTCTCTTAAAGCAGTTTATTAGTTTAGAATTCTAAAATGTTACTCTCAGATAATCTTTAGTGTAACATTGCGAAATGCTCGCTTGCGACTTCTCGAATATCGATCATTCCCTATCAGTTTTTCTCTTTAATAACAAATAAGTGAACATCCATTGCCTCTGTTGGTGATGGCTTTGCGTAGGAATGAATCACTTGCTGTTTTTGTGTTGAATGATTTATAACATGTTTTCCATCGATTCTGAACGTTTGACCCCAAAAGTGTGAAGCGATAAGTTGGCGAGCAAAGAGTTCACGTTGGGGCGACAGTTTGAAGCAATATAATGGGTGGCGCACGATTTCACGTTGCCGCTACAGTTTGATACAATGATATGGGTAGCTCAGGGTTGAGCAATGAGGTTTCTCTCAGGGTATGCGTGAGTATGTATGAGAAGCATGGTTTTAATGACACTGGAATGCCCGTTTCAAACTGGTTTAATGACTGCTTCTTTTTAACATTACATTAAACTCGAAGTTGCCGACCAAGGGTTACCAATATCACTGTTTAGAGTTACTATATGTGAAATGCTTATTAATCGATAAAACTTAATTCGTTCTTCACGTATATATGAACTAACAAATATCTTCTCTCATCGCTTCTGGTCTGCCTTCGATCAAGACAGAAGAGGACTGCCCTAATCGGCCTCACGCCACAAACTGAATGTCCACAGCTGCGCGTGGGTGTATGTGTGACTTTCACTTTCTTGAAGCCCAATACTCAACCAAAGATTCCCTTTGTGACTATTTTGTCATGCCATTATGAAGGGTCCGAAGAATACCCTATTCAAACAAAGTCAAGTGCTACCCTTTAGAACTCTGCTAAGGACACTGTTTCTTACGTTTCTTTTGTTAAAACAACTATTCAACCCCGTTACTATTCGACTCAAATGCACCTTCACGCATTGTAACAAAGAACCAACATTCCTTTGAAATTCATCATGGCAATCCTTTAATTTCGGTATCAAGCGCTAGGCGACAAATAACCTACGCGATTACAATACTCCAGTATTCGATTGCTTAACTACATTTGATTCCGGGTTTTAAGTCTTTCTTCTATCTCATAACAGCATGTTTGCCGCGAATCTCTGAAATTGCCCATATCTAATGTAACCTAACACGATGGTGCGATTCACACACGCTACTTCTCAACAAAATCGGCGATGTACTGAAGAAAAACACAAGAGAATGAAAACATTGCACCGTAAAAGTGTTCTTAACACATGTACACTATTCACCAAACTTAAAACTACTATTTTAAGAAAATATATGGTGTTATATCTAAACTATTTCCTTTGCCGACTGGCATTTATACTGCAAACCATTCTTAAAAATATCTTATTTTTCTATACACTTAGAGAAAAAAATTGCAGAAATAGCCTATAATACATATTTAGTTATAGGTACAACAGAATAAAGGAAATCGAATCTGTAGTCAGACATCGTGAGAAACAAATGAAAATCGAAGGACTTTAAAATAACTACAAAGTACTGAACAATGCCAAAAAATAGTAACGGATATCTCGAAAATGGCTTATGCACCAAAAGCTTTATTTGAAATAAATTATATATTTAAAAAGAGATCTACAATTTTTTTGTATATTGCAGTAATTTGCCTATCAATTAATGTTTGACATTTATACAAAATTCCCAGACTATTCACAGAAAACCTAAAATATACATTTTTTGTCATATAAGCATCTTAAGATATGGTAATTTAATCTAAATCCTTACAATCATTTTTGAGAAAGTCAAACATTTTGAAAAGTTCTCCACATAAAAATAATTTGGGGATTCAGGAATTTTATTTAAAACCTGTAAAAGACTGTTCACACACACATACACACACACACACACACACACACACACACACACACACACACACACACACACACACACACACACCGGCTCTGTGGTGTGGAGGAAACGTGTCTGCTCATATTCAAGAGGTCCCGAGTTCGAACCTTGGTCACTTTGGGTTAGCTAGATGATTTTTTTCCCCAGGGTTTTCTCTTATCCTGATATATGAATATAGGTTAACTAAGCTATGGATCCTGGGCGCATTTGAACACTATTTCATCCATTTCATTCATCATCCGATATGATACGTTGAAGTCGTTAAATAAGAGGGTAAAAAACCAAACCGGCACTAGCCCGCCTCGGTGGCGGTAGCCTGCCTCACGTTCAAGAGGTCCCGAGTTCGAATCTCGGTCTGGGTGAGTTACCTGGATAAGTTTTTTTCGGGGTTTTCCCTTATCCTTCAAGAAGAATGTCGGGTAACTCTAAGCTCCATGGACCCTGGACTCACTTGAGCATCATTGCATCCAATTCATTCACCGTCCGATATGATTTAACGTTGGAGGACGTAATTTTTTTTTTTTTAAAAAAAGGCACTAACACTCGCGCACAAATACAGATATTATCTTAAAATATTACTTTATTCAGCGAATGTATATTTGGTGAAATCTTGAAATCCAATTATTGGATGGGACGCAGTGCGTTATCCGTTTACTTGCTACGTGATATTGAAAGTACAAAGGAGCTAATACGTGGACTAGATGTTAGATAGTTTAAGCTATTTTACCTTGCTTAGTTCTTAGTCTCTGTCTCTCATTTTGTCGCATTCCACATGTTCACAACAGGATGGTTTTGTTTAAGACCGATTATACCAATTTTAGGTTATACTCCTCCACAGGAGAGAAAGTCTGCGAGGGGCGAGACGCATGGGGTTGGCCGAAGGTCCCCACACCCTCCCTGGACAGGTTTATGACAGCCCATGTCAGTACAGTTACAGACCATTCAAAAACATTCTGACGGCTTCTACTTTTGTGAATGAATCTTCTCGGCTTTAATGTACAGAGTGAATAGGGCGCATGTTTTTTTAACGGTCTGCTCCTTGTATAGCAAGCGTTCTCTGCCACACACATTCGCTGTCCTTGTCCCACAGCACAGTCCTTACAGGGATTTTCTTTGCGTTGCTATACTATACTTAGAATGTAAATACAAGGTGAATGGAAAAATAAGAAAAAAGAAGAAAAAACACCGACAACGCTTAGTATGTTGTGCAGGGTAGCACACTGATCATTTTTAAGAACTAGGTACCATATGTCCGGAAACGCACGGTTTGGATGCTGCAGAACGTCAAAATTAGATAACTGATGTCCTAACTGCAAATTTGAGCGGACGAAAATCCACGTACGCAGATCGTTCGAAGTCACCAACACACGTTGAGCATCAACATATGGGCTGGAATAATTGCTGACCATATCATTGGCCCGTATCTATTCCCAAGCAGAATAACAGGACCGATCTACCTCGCATTTCTTAGAGATATTTTGCTTACCTTATTGGAGGACGTCCCACTACACATTCGGCAGGTAATGTGGTGCAACACGACGGAAATTCAGCACACTTTGAGAGAAATGTGCGGAATCACCTCAACGTTACATACCCCGGTAGAGGGGGACTAGTTCCATGGCC
Organism: Mantis religiosa; assembly: GCA_030765055.1. Lineage (NCBI taxonomy): Eukaryota > Metazoa > Arthropoda > Insecta > Mantodea > Mantidae > Mantis > Mantis religiosa. The sequence continues at coordinate 129,599,343 of CM060950.1, forward strand.
AGCACGATCACCAGATCTGACACCTCTGGGCTACTTTCTGTGGGGTTGTATGAAAACCATGGTGTACGCTACTGCTGTAACGTCAGAGGAGGACCTCACTGCACGAGCACATGGAGCGATTGCCATTCTTTCAGGTCATCCACACTTAATGGAGCATGTACGTGAAACCAGCGCCGCCGATGTAGGCTGTGCATTGACGGAGGTACCCAGTTTGAGCCCCATCCGTAATGTGCTGTATACCGTTTGTTGGTTGTATTGACGACATGTGTAGCGGACACTTGGATGGTCTACTATTCCAAATCGTGCGCTTCCGGACATGGGTTGCTGTTTGGAAAATGATCCGTTTGCCGTCATGTACAACATACCGAGCGTTGTTGGTGTTTCACTGACTCAGCCTGTATATACAGCATTTAGACAGCATGGCATAAAGAAGAACTTTTATGGTAGTGCACACGAACTGAAAGCTTTAGCTAATTGCACGCGAAAACATTTTATACCACTCCATTGTGACCCAAATTAGTCTCAAGTCCAATGCATTTGCACATGTTTAAAAATTCCACTTGGTTTGATTAGTTTCACTTACATTATGTCTTTTTACATGATTAACTCACATTGTACTCACATTATTTGTTCACAAATATAAATCGTCATACTTCAATTTATTGCACGTCGTTTTACTTAGAGGTAACCTATAAGTTAGATTAGCAGCGTTTTGTTTTTCTTTTATATAAATTGCTATTCTTTTATTTAGTATAGCCTACATAAAGTCTAAATTTAGAATTTTGAAGGCATTTAAATGAAGAACAAATTGGAATTACACAAAACGTAGAAAGAATAAATCTAGAACTACTATCCAAAAAAATCCAGAAAGCAATATGCAAATACCATTTAAATACTTCACTATTGGGTGTAAGGCAAAACACATTCAAAATTTTTTTACTGAAAATGTGATCTTGACCTACTTCAAATAGAAAAGTAAACAGTGGAAATCTTGATATTGTGGGTCAGCTATTTAGTGATTAAACTTTGTCTTAATGCTAAAAAGACTCATCATATTAGTAACTACCATAACCTTATAACATTCTTAAAGTCTAAGTCTGGAGCTTACAGGTCCAGAAAATCAGAAATTCTATGGAAACAACCGCACAGAGAGTGGGAAATGTTAATGTCATTTCTTTTGTTTCAAGTATCTCCGTATTTGCGCGAGTTGATTTCGTAATTTCTCTTAGTTATATCACACGTGTAAACCCTTGTATGTACCATAGCCTCTATTATTGATGAATGTCATACCTTGCTGGGAAATTCGCAATTTCTTTATAACTCAGTCGGTAGTGCCGCCGCGTGCTGTCCGGAGAGTCCTGGGTTCAATTATCAGCTGTGTGTGTTTGATTTTGCTCTAGACAAAATTTTACTCTATAGAGTGTGGAAGTGTGAATACGTGTACATAATCTAATGTACAAAACCCAAAGTAAAACCGCAGTATAATAGCTAACGCCACTGCCGATAGGCAATAAGCACCAAAGATAAAGGGCCCCCAATTTGGCCATTGAAGTTGGGGTATAAATGGAACAATTAGGTAAAAGGGTAAGAAATAAACAAAGAATACTTTATTTCAAACTTTGTACCCTTAAGACATTATCGTGAAACAGTTCAGCAAACATTAAAGTTATGCATGTGTGAAGTGTGACAGGGTAGGGAGATAAAAAACAATAAAAGTAAAAAAAAAGAAGAAGAAGAAGAAAGAAATAGCTGTACCAACCTGTGCGTCACCAGAACTTCTGTTCCATACACATCCTTTTCCTAAAATTTACCTGGGCAAGGCGCGTATAGTTACGTAGGTACGCACAATCACATAGTTTTATAATATAATGTTTTACTGAACTAAATTACAGATTCATTATATGATTTATTTTTGTGTTCATATTCAATAGGAGGAACAAAAGGACTTCCTGAGCTATAACTGCAGACATGCCTGATACTAATTTTGTGTTATTTAGCATCAAAAACGACTCTGCATGTTCATCACTCACAGCAGGCCTATTTTCACTTCTGAGAATGTCTTTTTACAGATATACTTTGATAGAATACTTATATTAGTCCTCATGCAACACTTCTTCCAAATGAATAAAGTGTCACTCGGCAGATATTTCCGAAAATCGACAAGTTAACTTATTTGTTCTACCCTTCAGTATCTCAATGTGCTATTATGACAAACATCTGAACGTTTAATTGTCTATAATCGGTCGAAAATCGTGAATAAGTTATTTAATACACGCATCTTTCTCTTAATTTATAATGGTTATGTTTGTAGACGGGCCAAGTTTGGCAAACCCTGTTTTAGAGGCTAGAAATATTCAGACAGACGAGGTGACCCCAATTATTACTTGAGCTCAGCATCACACGCGATCCCTGGGAGAAGAAACCGAAGGGCGCCAGTTCCGGACGAAGATGCATGCTAGTCAGGACGGAGTCCATAACGTTTCGAGAATGGTAATCCAGACGAGCTCCTCTCCCTCATAGCGTATACTCGGACAACGAAACCTCCTCCTCAAACCCAAGATCATAGGTCGCCATAGCTATTCAACACATTTCAGATGTTCCAGATACTCCATTTTAACTGTGGAAGACTGAAAAGAAAATATGCAACCTGGAACACTCGATTGTCCAAGCAAATGCAACGCCCAATGAAAAATTGAATGAATGATCAGAAAAAAGGAGGGGATACCTCGCTCCTGGACCCAATGTGGAACATTTGCCCCTGTAAGTCCCAAGAGGAACTGATGAAGCTAAGAAACGGCAGCAGGCTACAGGTCGGCCGACATAGATGCACAGAGGTTCCTAAATATTCCATTCCTGGTTACTACTAATGATGCACGGAGAAGGCCGCCATTTGGCAGGGCAAGCATCTGTGCCATCTGGCCTATGTTATACAGCCTTCAAATTTACCTAAAACATGAATGAGGAAACAAAATGATAGGAAATGACGGAAAGGAAATTCATTGCAGAAGAGAAACCACCCTAGCACTCGCCATTCCAATCGGAGAAAACCATAAAAACCCATGGTCAAAGTGGCTGCTCCCAGGAATCGAACCCAGGACCTTCCGAACGGGACAACAACTTTTTTGTTGTAATTTACGTCCTCCAACGTTAAGTCATATCGGACGATGAATGGAATGGGTGAAATGATGCTCAAATGAGCCCGGGGTCCAAGGAGCTTAGAGTTACCCGACATTCGTTTTTCAGGATAAGGGAAAACCCCGGAAAAAGCCGTATGCAGGTAACCCACCCTGACCGAGATTTGAACTCGGAACCTCTTGAACGTGAAGCAGACATGCTACCACCATGCTACCGAGGCGGGCATTCCGAATGGGAGGTTCGTACATTAGACGTGGAGGCATCTCGCGTGGTAGACTTCATTTTAGAAATCCACGAACAGAGTTCACTCCTCCGTGTTTTATTTTTGGTTGACCCCGACGGCGGAATGATACGCCTGCAGTAACCAGAATAAATAATGACCTTAAATTCTATATCCATTTCCTTACCTTAAACTTTGCTGAACAGTACAAGCAATGACACATTCCTCTTTACAAATAAATAATGCAGCCAATTAGAGAGAGCCTGTGAATAAACAAAGGCACTTTTCCTTCAATTAAAAGTGTAAACAAAATTCAAAGTAGCCATTGTAACAGCGAATGCCCAGGGAAATAGTCCCAGGGATTGAAAGAACCACGGAACCAGGCAATTCTTTTGTTACACGTTTTTTCTTTGGCTGGTTAGCGGCATGTTAAACCACAAGCACGATAGACTGTGCCCAGTGGTCGGTCACATTATACAGTCCAATATCGCAGTACCGATTGGAAATCTATACTAGAGAAGCAAAACTGTTACTGTACCTCAGCGCAAGCGCAACAGTACACTGTTGCCAACATTCCTCAATATTATCTTATGCTGGGTATGCACTGTCCATAAGGCAAAAGCATTTGTAAGTATCAAATAAAATTAAATATAAACTAAAATGAGGACAAACGTTGGCACAAAAGCTTATCAACTACAAGAAATTATTAAAAATGAGAAGAGCGAGATTGACGAATAATGTGTTACATTCACATGATTCTCTCTACCCTCTTATCATTTACAAATAGGTGTACACAATATTCTTATGAAAGTTATTTGTCTACCTACTTTATTTTACTGGGGATAAAACATTACTGAAATAGTTACATTTCACATTTCTTTATGGTACAAATGGCAAAGCGAGACTCAAAGAGCTATGTTTAAATATGTATTCTATGTTTTCTATGTACGGATTCTATGTATTGAGATTGAAATTCCCTACTCTATCCATCCAATTATAATAAATACCTAAATAGCGACAGAACCAGAAAAGAATGGCAAACTGTTGAACAATTCGAACCATTAATAATGAATGTATCGGAAATCCTAAAATCACAAAATGTCATTTAAATAGCGTGTTTTAAGGAGATCTGCATTTGTTTTTTGCGCAGTACGTTTTCGTCTATCCCTTTATGTTTACCACCAAAACAAGGTTAATATCAAATTGCTGTCTGAAGAAGAGAACTTCATAGGCTATGCGCAGAAAATTCAAGATGTACATTCTATTTGTTTTGTAAACATCTTTAACACATGGTACTTTAATCAAAACGTTTCCAATCATTTTTCAGAACAAAATATTTCGAAAAATGTTCCACGTAAACGGTAACTCGCGGTGGGAGCATTTGTTTAAAAATCTTTATATCGCATCTTTGGAAGATACTGAACTTCATTGCCAACTGTGTTATTTACATGACGTTTCGTGTTTGAGTTATGTTATTCATAGAAGCACACCAACGGACGTTTTACTAATTTTTTTAAGTATCTAAAACATGTATTTACAGTGAAATTTCGAATGAGTGAGTGGGTGAGTGAATGAGTGAGTGAGTGAATGAGTGAGTGAGGTTTGAGAGCCCGTAGGCAGCTAGGTCATTTGTGCTTAGTGAAATCCTGACATAGAATTGTTGAGTGGAATAAAACACATTCTCTCTCCATTACGTACGTGGCAAAAAATGTTCCAAAGCAATACTAATACAATTATACATCGTAGTTTGTGTGCCAACAATGTACTCGTAATGGGAGCGGTCGTTTGCCTCCTGAATGGCCATTTAGAAACGCAGCTCGTATTCAGGCCGAGGTCTGAGATAACATTGAAAACATTTCCTCAAATATAGTGCTTCTTTTTATCATAATGCAGATAATGACACAACAAAAGCAAATGTACTACGATGTGAGCTCACAAGGTTTGTTTAAATATTAGAATTTAAGCCATCAATGTACTTGCTTTTTCCTCCAAGAATATCTCACACTTCTTTGAAATTGTAATAAAACGCTAATTATAAACTTATGTTCCGTGATGGGAAGAATTTTAATGCCAGATAGGAACTTAGTAACATATTAAGTTCGTTTATTAATAGATGAGTAATTTATTACATATCCCATTCTAAAATCTGGAAGATGTTTTTCCACATACCACATGATCACAAAAAAAAGTTTTCTTTGTTGACGACGCTGTCAATTAGCAGGATCATATCAGCGCGCCGGTGTACCGATATTTCCTGCCATATAAGTCTCATACCAGTAAATCTACTCACTTGGTGAAGTCGTTTTCAAGCGCACTTTATTTGGCCACGACGTGTTTGAATTGGCTCTCTTGGCTCTCGCCCAAGCGGCTCGGGTCGATCCCAGGCGACTGCAAAGTGAGATTTGTGGTGGTCAACACGGCACTGAAGAGGGTTTTCTCTGGGATCTCCAGTTTCCCCCGCCATCTCATTCCACCGGCGCTTCATCTTCATCTCGTGTATCATCAGTGTCATCGCCTGCGGTGTCATATGTAGTAAAAGTGGGCGTTAAACACTACAATATACTACAAGTACGCTCAAGAACCATCGATCTGAGCCGGATTTGAACTAGGCTACCGCCTAACCAACTGAGCTACCCAATTTGACAGATCGCGCATAAGCACTCCGACCTAAAATGTGAGCTACCTTTACTGCAAGGTTTTACAGACTCCGCTGTCAAAGCCGACTACCGAAGTTAAACTATTTATTACTAACAATAATCCATAATCCAGAACAACTAGAGTTCATTTTTAATACAGAATGGTTTATAATGGAGTACACATATACTCTGTCTCAAACTAGAATGATGCTCTTTTAAACATGTGGGAAAGGACAAAGAAGGTGGCAGAAATACTTTAACGGAACGCTCTTAGGCTGCTGATTGGTGGAAGAAAATTGATGGGTGTTTATAGAGGCGGTTACCGGAAGCAGTCTAAGAGAGTTCCCTTGAACTATATTTGCCTCTCTCTTTTTCCCCTCCCATATGTTTACAACAGGATTGTTCTACATAATTTCAGACACATTGCAGTTGAGCAGCTAACCTCGCGTACAAGAGGAACGCAAGCTGTTGGAACTCACAAAAAACGAACTGTGACATATTTCCCTCATTAGAGTGCTCTCTAATTACTTCTGTGACATTCTGTTTGTTCAATATTAGCAATTTCTCCGAAAGTAAATAATTCCTGGTTAGGCAGAGGCCACGTGCATTTATTTGAAATATTATTAATGCTCACCCCCCTTTTGATTGTTTTTGCAACGCGTTTCATATTAATTACAATTCGATGTAGTATTTAGCTCTGGGAAGTGGTTTAATCATCATGAGCTGTTTCAAAACAAGATTTTATTTACTGACTGACCTCAAACTAATAATTCTCATTGTAATGTTGGCAGTTCTTTAGTGTAAAGTCGGCCAGATTGAATTACTGGGAATGGCCATTAAATTATTTCTCCTATACCGGCAGTTTAAAGGTAGAGAAAAATACGGGATACCCGCAGGAAAGTCCTAGTTCGAAAACTACTTTTTCATTACTAAAACAATGGATGCTCATATTCCAGAAGAATGATCACAAACTAGTGATTCAAAATTCTGCAGCTTAGGAACATAAATCCTGACAGTTTAATTAATAGGCTTATATTTGTTCTTAATACTTATGCAGGAAATAAAATCAGACAACTAATGAGGGTAGCACACGTTATACATTTGTGTGTGTGTGTGTGTGTGTGTGTGTGTGTGTGTGTGTGTGTGTGTGTGTGTGTGTGTGTGTGTGTGTGTGTGTGTGTGTGTGTGTAATTTACATCCTCCAACGTTAAGTTGTATCGGACGATGAATGGAATGGGTGAAATGATGCTCAAATGAACCCAGGGTCCATAGAGCTTAGTTATCCGAAATTCGTCTTTCAAGATAAGGGAAAACCTCGGTATCATCTACGTTACCGAGGTGGGAATTATACAGTTAACCAAACGAATTTTTTCATAACCTTTAACAAACCTCCGACGCAATTCTTTTGTAAGTTTCCTAATGATATGTATGGAGACCAATTTAAAACATGGATAATATATAAGGACTATAGTCTGTAATGAACGCCTCCGTTTCTCTGAACGTAAAGTAAGAAAAATAAATGCAAATAACAATTAAACGATTAAAAACTTGCATGATTAACAAATGGTTTCTGACACTGTATTTATCATTCACTATGCATGAAAGTATGGAATTTTTGAAGCAACAATTTTACTAGCACAGCACCAAAAGTTATGTCTTTATTTTGCTTACGATAAGTAAAAGTTAACGAAAAGATTACAACTGAAGTTTCGAGGTATTATCATGTACTGGCAGTTTAACTTTTGCAACTTGCGGCAAAATGTTCACCTAGAGTTTACAGCAAGTTTAACTGGAACAATTGGGAAACTATCCTATGGAATGTACAATAAGTGACGTCGATGTAAATTTAATATTTGATTACATAAGGCTGGATTTAGAAGTCAAAATCAAGAGAAGTTGTATTCTGAATGAGAAACAAATGACTGTCGTTTAATGCTATTGGATTGGAAATTATTTAAAAAAATAAACATATAGAAGCACCCAAAACACAAGAATTAAATGTGACAGAAGAAGAGAATATTTTAATAATTAATTATAAGTAAGCTAGGTAGAGGCAAATAAAAGCTTGATGATATCGGGAGTGATAATGTCATCAGTACAGCAGGGCTGTGCGTTACAAGTGGGTGTATGTACTCCCACGCTAAAATATGCGAGTTTTTGCTATGATAGCAGAGGTTGGCAACACTGGCCACTTCTAAACTTGTTTCCTTTGTTCACTTCTCGCCCCTCTGCACAGCGTCAGTGGCGTACAATGCTCCCCTCTTCGAGCACACTCCATAGCCCTCTTTGTGCCAAAAGTGCCGGCCTGTCATTCGTCACACCACAATTCGGACCTTTTAGCGACAGGCCCTCCCTCTGAGCCTCCCCTTGTCCTTTTGCCAAGCATTTTATGTTTTGCAGTCCTGATACTCAATACAAATTTGACTGGATGTCCTTTCATATGAAAATGCCATCTAAAGCTAATTCACAAGGGGTAACTCGATTTTCTGGAGGATTTGAACCATACCCATGTGCTGCAGTCGCGGATCCCACGGGTTTTAAGTCAATTTTCAACTCCTATAGTCATTACTTGTTCAGTACACTATGCAATCTATAATTCTTTAATCAAAAGCACATCATATAACACTTAATCTAGAAATGCTGAATCTCGAAGTCCAATAATTACTCTATTAGCATCATCATTATTATCACCATCCTTCCAAGTGTTAGGCCTAATTGGCCTTTCATGGTCTTTCTTTCTGTTCAATTTTGTGCAGTCTACCAATGGATATTTTCGCTCTCAGTCGGGTGATAGATAATATTGCGTTTGGGTATGTTGTTGCTTATTTTACTAACGTGATTTTGACGTCAAATGTGCTTTATTACAGGTCCAATCTTGAGTCCAACCACGATATCCTCATTTCATTTGTAATATACATACACTCGAGACCTCATGAATTGCATTTCACATGCTGTGATTTCGTTAATGTCATGAGCTCATGGATTTATGCCTCACTGCAATAAGAAAGCACTGGCCTTGCAAGAATATTACACAAAGTAGGCAGGTATGTTTTGACCACTTGAGGGTTTGAAAATGTTATTTATTATGCCTATATCTTTAGCGTAATTGTTGATCTTCTACGATATTCTCCGTTCATATTGAAAATATAAATAACTGAACTGATTTACTCTTTCCAGTATTTTAATAATTTTTTTTCGAATTCATTTTTACTAACGAACGCCATCATTTTTGCCGTGGTCTGTTGGAGTAAGAACCAAACGTTTCGTCCACAACTACGGCAGACATCATCAGTGGCGCGGTCGAAGCTTTCTTGCAGAGAATTTGGCTACGCAGCTTACGCAGCTTACGAAAGCTTACGTTCTCTCATGCCATCATTTTTGTTTTGTGAGAAAAATTGTCTATATTGATTTGAAATCAACTAAGTAACTTTTAACTTAAAGAAACAAATTCCGGTTTTCGCCAATGTTTCGGTACTTGAACAAAAAAGATGGGAGATCAGTCACAATACTGTTTGTTTGCGTAGTTTACGTCCTCCAACGTTAAGTTATATCTGACGGTGCATGAAATGGGTGAAATGATGCTCAAATGAGTCAGGGGTCCATGTAGCTTGGAGTTACCCGACATTCGTCTTTTAGGAGAAGGGAAAACCGCGATAAAAACCTTATCCAGGTACCTCACCCTAACCGAGAACCGAACTCGGGACCTCTTGAACGTGAGGCAGACACGCTACCATCTACGCTACCGAGGCGGGCACAACACTTTGTGCTTTACATTTAATTGTAACTGTGGTTATGTGAATCTGAAAGGAAATCGAAGTAGTGGACTTAAGGAAAGTAGGCTCACGAGGACAGGACCGCTACTTATCGAAGCACCTCACGTTCTTCAAGATACTCAGCGGCTACAAGTCCTACACCTGGGCTTAAAATCCCCACCTCATAGGGCAGGAGCGAACTAATGGGAATTATGTATAATTTGAATATTTCAACTTAAAACTTCTAGAAACGGTTTATGAATACATACATTTTTTTTTTCACTTGGGTAAATGGCGTAACATAATTAATGCCTTAGGCTAAACATTTTCTTCAGTTTGGAAATTCGCTTAAAAGCACCTTAATTACTTTGGATGAGTAACAGGAAATAGATAACACAGCAATATGCTCCACTTCCCGTTTCCATAATTTGCTACAAGATAAAAAACGTCAACATTGTATGTCATTCTAGATGTTCTTTTAGAAAATCTAGAACTATGGACACCAAACATTAGTGAACATACTAAAATCAGTAATACTACTAATGAGTTAATTGAATTTATGCTAATTACGTCCATGAAATATAGGAATGTAGAAGGTTTTTGGAAAATAGTCAGATATAGAGTGGAGGATATAGAAAGACAAGAAATATGGGGAGGGATAGAAAACAGAAAATCGTTGAAACTTTATAGGTTAATAAAGAGAGAATGGGGAAGAGAAAGATAATATAGACCAATGTAACAGACAGGAGAGGGAAGGAATGGCTTGGATTAGAACAGGATCAATATTTTTAAGAGGACTAGGAAGTAACCATGTAGAAATATGTGAATTATGTGGAGAAAGAGACAGTGCAGTTCATATTATGATAGAGTGTAAAGAGTTAACAGCATGGAGGCAGGAAGTATGGGAGAAGAAATGGGAAAAATGCATAGTGAGTTCATAGCCATAAAAATGGTTACGGGGAAAAATGAAAATAGAAATAGAAATATAGGGTACATGTTTTGGAAAGCTAAAGAGAAATGGATGAGTAATGTAAAGAGTGGGAAAGAAAATATGATGGGATAAGGGGAAACGGCAAGTGAGAGTACAGGATAGAAGGGTGCCTATGCTACTCAACAAGGCTAAAAGGCCTGGGAGCCAAGCAGGCTGAGCTAGCTAGGTTAATAAGGGAAACGGCATCATAATTTATGCAACAAGATGAAGGAATATGTATGTATTGTAGATAAAATATAGTAAATAGCAAGTTTTATATATGAATAAATAAATAAATTCAATTCAATTCAACATATCCATTAATATTATGCTTCTTATATCCGAGTATTTAGAAAAATCACTCACAGTTGAACCCGATTCTGTTGGTTTTGTAACATCAATCACTTCTGCTTCGCCCGTAACGCATGTTACATGGATAAGAAAATAACGACATTAGTTACACTAACGTCTGCCAACTTAGTGATATAAAAATAGTCTTTACCAAGTGTGACAGCACACTCAAAATAATTCTGAAGATGATCAACAGCATTGGCTAAGGATTAATCTCTTGAGATGTTACTTTCGCATGACTTTCTCTTTCCTATTTTCTGTACTTTTATGTAACTTATACAAACTATTCTTAAGAAAGCTTATTTTCTTAGCTGTATCATGTTAATCGAGATAGACTTTCGCAGAAATAGTTTTGTTAGATATTTTCTTGTGGACAGGGGGATAGAGAAAACCGAACTGGAAATTCGATGCGTACTAACTGTTCGTGAAATCCCACAATATTGTAATACATTGTGAAAAACAAGGATATGGCTGTATCACTTTTAAAAAAAAATAATAAGGAATGAAGCATTCAAACTGATAACAATGGAGATCTCAACAGTGGTTGATGCCACAAAAATGTTACTTAAGATAAAGCAGAAGTGCCTGGTGTAGTACGGTTATTGTTTATAAGCTATACATAATTATACAGAACTCCTTCCGGATGAAGAGGCTTTAGGGGCTATTTCCAGCAATTCGAAATATAAATTTTATTAATCATATAAATATTCTAAGGATAGTCTGAGGTTGGAGGATTTTCTGGAGAATGTTTGAATCGCATCTTTGGAAAATACTGAATTCACACAGCAAGTTTGGTATCTATCCAACTTTACGCGGAATGCAATACCTCCTCTACCAACCAGGGAGGAACGCGGTAGAGAGAAAAATGATACTTATTTTAAAGTCAGTAGTGCATGTAGATAAAACAATTTGAAAAAAAAAAAAACTGTTGAAATGATGTGCAATCGTATGGAACAGTAGAAGAGCTATTTGGCAAAACATCAGAAATTGTGAAACTGAAGTAGGTATAAATGGCACAAATTGGAATAAAAATAATTAAGCCAGAATACCTGGAAAATTATAGAAACGTAACTCCAGTATGCAGAATGAACATTCGCTGTAAATGATAAGTTAATATCACCACGACATATGAAACTACCTTTCTGTCACATCTCGATCGAGAGCAAGTATCGATGTACACTTTTTTTAATTGCACCTTAAATACGGGGCAATCGTATGCATATTGAGTTCACATTTCAAATCATACTGCGCTGTAGTTTTCAACGTAATTGCCTATTATTCTATACCAGTACATCCTCTGTATCATTTCCAGTTGAATAAAACACATAACATAATTGATAAATGATTCCTTCTTTCCACTGGTTAGATACAATGTAATTATACCTCAATTTTTACAAGTAATGCAATCGCCAATTTTTTCGATTAAGTTCAAATCCCCCAGTGGCATCTTCTGTTATTATTTATTACTATAAAATACACGAAAATAAAAGTAACTTCCATTACTTCAGGCTAACATATTGCAACATTAGAATTATCAAACAAACCAAAAATTTTATATCAGCGTAATAGCATTTCAAATCCTCTATGAAAAAAAATTTGAAAGCCAACTAATTAAATGTGTGATAATTAGCCCGTTCCTAATGTTTTTTGTTATAAATCTTCTGAAGCCATAAAAGATCAACAGACTTAATCGGTACTGATATGCTTATTAAGACATGCCCTTAATGCCATGGAATCCATGTCTTCCAGAACAAGGTAAACTAACAAGCAGGGCACATCTTGAGCAGTGGAACAGACAATTGCTAAGCGAACTCATGAATTAATTTCAGGACCAGGTGCTAAGCAGAGTACGAGTGCTTTGATTTTCACTGGGTCTAAATTCAGAGGTGTTATCGGCTATCTTATAGGCCACAACACACTGCGTAGTCATTTACACATAATGGGACTTTAATATGCAGGAAATGTGAATGGAAGGACGAAACCTCTCAACATACAGGAAGGTGAGAAAGTCTTGCTATGCGTATACCTTGTGTATTCTTGGGTTCTAGAACCTGAAGTCATAAGAAGAGTGAGCATCCAGGATGTGGACCGTTTTATCGGGACCATAGGCTTATTAAAAACCCTAATTAAGAGACACAGTATAACGAGCCCAAGTTAAGAAAGAAAGAAAAAAGGAAGAGGAGAGAGAAAGAAAGTAAAAAGAAAAAAGACACAGAGAGAAAGAGAGAGAAGAAAAGAGAGAGAGAGAAAGAGAGAAGAAAGAGAGAAAGAATGGAAGAGAGAAAAGGAATATAGATTGAGAAAAGAGAGAAAGAAAGAAAAAGAAAGAGAACGCAAGAAACAGAGAAAGAAAGAAAGAAAAAAGAAAGAAAGAACGTGAGAGAGACAGAATGAGAGAAAGAAAGAAAGGAACGAAAGAAGGAAGAAACAAAGATGAAACGAAAGAAAGAGAGAAAGAAAGAAAGAGAAAGAAAGAGACAAAAGAGAGAGAGAATAAGAGAAAGAAAGAGAAAGACAGAAAGAAGGAATGAAACGTAGAAAGAGAGAAACAAAGAGAAACAGAGAGAAAGAAATACAGCGAACGAAACAGAGAAAGAAAGAAGGAAAGAAAGAAAGAATGAAAGAAAGAAAGAAAGAAAGAAAGAAAGAAAGAAAGAAAGAAAGAAAGAAAGAAAGAACGTGAGAGAGACAGAATGAGAGAAAGAAAGAAAGGAACGAAAGAATGAAGAAACAAAGAGGAAACGAAAGAAAGAGAGAAAGAAAGAAAGAGAAAGACAGAAAGAAGGAATGAAACGTAGAAAGAGAAAAACAAAGAGAAACAGAGAGAAAGAAATACAGCGAACGAAACAGAGAAAGAAAGAAAGAAGAAAGAAAGAAAGAAAGAAAGAAAGAAAGAAAGAAAGAAAGAAAGAAAGAAAGAAAGAAAGAAAGAAAGAAAGAAAGAAAGAAAGAAAGAAAGAAAGAAAGAAAGAAAGAAAGAAAGAAAGAAAGAACGTGAGAGAGACAGAATGAGAGAAAGAAAGAAAGGAACGAAAGAATGAAGAAACAAAGAGGAAACGAAAGAAAGAGAGAAAGAAAGAAAGAGAAAGACAGAAAGAAGGAATGAAATGTAGAAAGAGAGAAACAAAGAGAAACAGAGAGAAAGAAATACAGCGAACGAAACAGAGAAAGAAAGAAAGAGAGCGAAACAGGTAAAGAAAGAGAGAGAAAGTAAAACAGAGAGAAAGAAAGGGAGAGAGAGATAGAGAGAAAGTGGGAAAGAAAGAAAAAAAGAAAGACCACTCATTTTCATACCAATCATCATTACATAGAAACAACAGCGACCATGAGCCACTGATGGCAGCTGGCACGCGGACTCCTCATTGGTCTGTACACGCTAACAGACTACGGGGGAATGGGTGTGGTTTGTTGACTGCATCACAATATCAAGTCGGGTAACATTTCAATCTAGTTTTCTTTCATCCTGACTTTAATGCTTGGAAATTCCTATGTCTCTTAATTATCATCAAGGCGTTCTTAAACTCTATTTACCCACAGCCCGTTCACTTTATTAGTAACATAGAAAATAATCCTTTTAACGTTTTTTCCTATTCTCAGGAATTTTTAACATAAAAATGTCTTTTTACAGTCTTACTTGCTCAGATGCATTGGTGACATTGTTAGTTTAGTATAAAGAATGTTTCATATATAAGTGTGGTTTAATTGATTTAAGCGTTGAGTATGTTTCAATTAAATCCTGTATGTTATTGAATTATCATTAAAAATTCCAGTGATTTTGGGAATTTAAAGTATACTCCTCCACAGGAGAGAAAGTCTCCGAGAGGCGAGACGCAGGGGGGCGGCCGAAGGTCCCCACACCCTCCTTGGACAGGTTTATGACATCCCATGTCAGTACAGTTACAGACCATTCAAAAACATTCTGATAGCTTCTGCTTTTGTGAATGAATCTTCTCGGCTTTAATGCAGAGAGTGAATAGGGCGCATGTTTTTTTAACGGTCTGTTCCCTGTGTAGCAAGCGTTCTCAGCCACACACATTCGCTGTCCTTGTCCCACAGCACATTCCTTAAAATTCTTTTCGTTGCTTTACTATAAGTGTTCATCATATAGACACACAAATGAAATGCGTGTGTTTAACACCCGCTTTTACTATATGCGACACCGCCAACGGTGACATTGGTGATTCATGAGATGAAGATGGAGCAATGGTGGAACGAGATGGCGGGGGAAATCGGAGATCCCGGAGAAAACCCTCCCCGGCGCCGTATTGTGCACGCCGTGTTACAGTCGCCTGGGATGGCCGCCGCCTCGGTGAGTGTCTAGCGATCGAACCACTCAGCCACGGCGCTCCCCTCCTCGCCCACACACACAGACAGATGTATATATATATACATCCCAAATATATGTCGTAACCCCTTGTGTTATTTGTATTTAACGTTGGCTTCAACGGTAACGCAGTTCCTCGGTCAATCACGCCCATAAAGTATTAATGTCCCTGTTGTATCATACATCAGAATAACCTAAAATATCATGTATAATGTTTATATTTAATTAGAAGGGGAAGAATAATTAACTGTGAAACAAATAACGACCTAACGACACTCTTGAATAAGCGAATTTATGAAAATGATGACGAAAGTAGAGTAAAATACGTCGGGCAGTTGATTCATGACAAAAGAGTTAAATTTTGTTGTTGCGTCAAGTGTGGAGTTCTGTATGCTGACGATACAGTAGTAATGTTGCAAGGATATAAAATATGGTCTTCCAAAAGCATTGTCATGTGGTGAAAGCTGATGGAAGCAGGTCATTATGAAGCTGAAGTATGCAAAACTTGTAACTTACAATACAAATCTCAATATCAGCACACACAAACTTGAAAGCAACAGCTGAGAGACACCGGTACACTTACTTTGTTGTTTAAATAAGGTGTAATTAAGGTAACATTTCTTGAAATTCTGGGTCATCAAACATTCACGTTTAACTTGAAATGTCCCCCTTTTTTGAGGTTTTTGATTCCAAAGTATGTCTTGGGAAGACTAAAATCCTGAGGAGAATAAGCATTTTCGTACACTTTATGTCCTTTCCCGAATTTGTTAAAATTAGCGACACATGAGAATGACTTTTTAACATATGTATTCTTTCTTCAGAAAGAATAACTATACAAGTTCAACCATAGATGAATATGTTAGAAGGAAAAGCATGACCAAGAGACAAAGGTGACGCCTCGAACCTCGACACAACGCGGATCATCTCCAGGGGAGGAACGGATGAGGCGAAGGAAACGTAGGCAGGCCAGCTATCAGAGGTTCCCTAAATTTGCAAGCTTGATGACTGGGTCAAATCAGCGTGCAGCTCAGAGTAGGCTTCTCTGTGGCGGAACTAGAACCATCTGAGGCAATTAATGGAAGGTTGCCATCTCCTTTCAGCATTCAGGATCCTCCTTCAGATCCTGAAGAACTCCATGGAGTTTACAATGGCCGAAAGCTCGACGTTTATTAATTTGACACGGCTGATCACCCGCAAAGCCTTGATTAGTAATGTTCGCCGTGAAAGCTTCAAGTCTTACATTAGTCTATTATTTCCTGCTCAACCAAGGTATTATTTAGTGTTATATTGCACAGTTCGTGATTTTACAAAGGACATTGTTATAGTATTCTTAATTCATGGTGCGGTATCTAGACAATGCTCGTAAGTTTATGAGTGTACATATATTGTCAGATTATTCTCACTTGCCACAGTTAATATACGCCTAAAGTTTTTTCAGAGGCTTATATTATCATCACCATCATCACCATCACAATCATTAATAATAATAATAATAATAATAATAATAATAATAATAATAATAATAATAATAATAATAATAATAATAATAATAATAATAATAATAATAATAATAATAATAATAATAATAATAATAATAATAATAATAATAATAATAATAATAATAATAATAATAATAATAATAATAATAATAATAATAATAATAATAATAATAATAATAATAATAATAATAATAATAATAATAATAATAATAATAATAATAATAATAATAATAAAAATAATAATAACAATAATAATTATTATTATTATTATTATTATTATTATTATTATTATTATTATTATTATTATTATTATTATTATTATTATTATTATTACTATTACTATTATTATATTGCTATTACTGTTTTGTGCCGCACCATGGCTCAGCGGTTAGACCGTTTGGCACTCACCAAGGCGACCCGGGTTTGATCCCAGGCGACCGCAAAGGTGCTACGGCTGGTTTTCTTCGGGTGCTCAGGTTTCTACCGCCAGCATTGCATCGATTGCTCCATCGTCATCTTTCCTATCACCTCCTCTCTCTCGTACGTTGGGCTGATCGCTCGTCCCGGAATATCCTTAATCAGGAAACCTCTGATCCTCAACCTGTTGCCTACGGGCCTCGAGGTTGCGCGGTTCAGTAGGCCCTATGTTCCGCTTAAGGAAATACAGGAATTCATTCATTTATTATTTTGTAATTAGTGTTTCACGTAACAGCTAAGGCTTATGAAGACAGTGAAAGATATGAGCTCTGGGTATGTTGAGCTTTAAGTTATACCGTACATACATTCATCTTGTAATGATAAATAAGGTAACTCTCCCCAAACGGGTAACCCTCGTGCTTATTCATTTGATGGGCAAATCACAAACGACTATAGCAGTAGTTGTGAAACTGCAGGGCGACCCCCGCGGCAATGAGCGTGAGAACATTACTAGAAGGTAAATAAAGGTGATCCTTTATTCATAAATATGATAGGGATAGTGATGATGATAATAATGATAATAGTAATAACAACAGAGTCGAAGAACAACTTATATAAGTATATTCACAGTCTCAGAATATCTCTATCAATTATTTTAAATTACTTTGTGTGTGAATGTGTGTTAGTATTATACAAACTCATTCATTATAATATTCCTTTGATACGTTATCTCAGAGTAAAAGAAATTATCATGAAATTCAACACAAGGGAAATAAATAACTTTCTGATGAAGATAAAATGAGACTTTATAACTTATTAAAAATTGCTCTGCTGCAGAAGAATATACATAGTTTTGAACTTAGAAAATGTATATGGATTTACTTTTGCTATAATTATCGCCCCTTAAATGACTTGATACCTCAATGGACCCTTTAAGAATATTTCTGTTTAGTCTTTTATACCCAGGGAAACATTTTGAACAAGTGGGTGATCTAGTAACACACTGATTCTTTTTACTCAAACGCCTTTGTGATAAAGTCCTCTTTATGGATAATCAGTTCTATTTTCTAAAACGGTTTGTTTATCCCTTACCATTTTAATAACACAATTGTCAGAATATTTTTTCCCGGGCTTTTGATTTGAAACTCTGTTTAAATTTCACACACATAAATTATGTGAATGGTAGTAATTACTGAACCTGTTACATGTTTACTCAAACCTACTGTCAAAAAACTTGACAAAACACTACCGCAATCTTAACGATTTGTTCATGTATGTTTATTTAGAATTCCGGTTTAGTTAATACGTACTATCGATAATTTTGGAACCCACTTATTTTTCGACACTATTTTCAAATTCGGGCTTATCCAAAAAAAAAAAAAAAAATTGAAATAACTGTAGCAGGCATGGCAATATCGGAGTCTATAAAGCAAGCCCCAAGGTCTTTTTTTATTTAATAGTTTACTTACCAAAACAAGTACATTACAGGGTAGCGTCATATACATGAAATGTAAAGAAATATGACATTAGCATAATATTCAGCGAGACAAAAATTAGAAAAAATTTATAGAAAAGAGCGCCTCACCGACCCCTTAAATTATTCAAACGAAAGAACTTGGTATATTGTCAGAACTCTGTTAAATAAAATATTAACTCAAAATAATTTTGAATTTATTATATTAGAGTGTATTAATGTAAAGTGGAACTTTTACTCAAGTGATAGGAATGCTGGTACACAATGTATCTATACAGTAGGATAATTTTTCTTGGCAAATAAGAGTCAGCCAAGCACGAACAGCGAAGTCAACGTTAAAATGACCAGCTAATGAGTTCAGAAAGAGTACACTACTCAACATTCGGATGGCCTGGCTTCCCCAATAAAATCATTTTCCTGGCTATTTAGCACAAATATCCCAAAGTAAAACACCATAACTTAAACGGCTATGAGCATGTGTATAAATAATGGATAAAAAAGCAGTGGGAGATATATGATTCCTTAAAACTCTTACTATAACCAAATATTCTCTTACTTTATTAACAGTGAAATTAGCGTGAGTAGTTCTGAGATTTGTCGCTATGGAGCTCTGGTTCCCGGCTACGGAAAGCGACCGGATTTGATTCCACATATGGATCTGGGATTTTGGTCTCAGGAATAAGACCGTTGCCCAACATACTGTGGAAAAAGGAGACTTACGATAGGCAGCGGTCCAGGCCTCGTGAAGCCTGATGTTGGCCATACATACCTTCCCGCATCATCCGTTGAATGATCGCCCACCTCTGGTATGTGTAAGTGGATGTGAGGCTTTCAGTTGAGCAGACAGGCCAGGCGCCACAGGAGTTACTTTGTCTTTAAATTCATGTTCGAACGCCAGTTCAAACCATATACAAAAAGCTTAGTGAGGATCTGAAATGTAAAGACCGCGTAAATAATATTAAAACAGTTTTTTCCGTATTGAGGACAAGGCTAATGTCCACACCATTTCGGAAGCAGGGATTTATAGTTTTACAGTACTTTGTTAAGTGGTAAGCAAATCATTTCTGGCAGCTGCAAGCAATGTTTTAAGTCCGATCTTACTGCATATTGGTGTGGCTAATGATATATCACCGGCCCGCCTCGGTAGCGCGGTGGTAGCGAGTATGCCTCACGTTCAAGATGTCCCGAGTTCGGATCTCGGTCAGGGTGAGTTACCTGGATAAGATTTTTCCGGGGTTTTCCCTTATCCTGAAAGACGAATGTCGGGTAACTCTAAGCACTGTACACCCTGGGCTCATTTGAGCATTATTTCACCATTCCATTCATCGTCCAATATGACAACGTTGGAGGACGTAAAAATTACAACAACAAAAAAAAAAAAAAAGAATATCAAATAATAAATAGGAAGTAAACGTCCTAGGACTAAGTATAGTGTGCCTAACCTGCACTTGCTTGTCAACCTAGGAAAATCTGGAGAAAATCTTTCAGGGAGGACGGGTGTGCCGGTATCTTTCATTCTTGATTTTGTGTCTAAACTACCTCGTTTCTACCAGTTTATGAAGAGGTGGTTATTTATTTATATTATTACCTGTTGTTAAATTAAATATATTTTTGTTTTGTAATTTATGAGTGAATTGACTTTTGATATGAGTATTTCCGCAGAAAAAAAATATTTGTGACTGGTGGTATAACAGTAACGTATTCTTAGAATGGCTACCTGTTACTGCATGTATTAATCTTTGCTGTTTCCTTCATTCTTATCTGGTTACAAATATATACAAGAAACAAGTTAATAATTAACAAATCGGATGATTTGTAAGAAAATATTTACTCCTGTTTTGATATCATGAACCTCTCCCTTTGGCATTGTGTCCCAGGGCTTTGTTTTACGCTCTGTTCCACTTACTAAGTAACACCAATATTTTATGTCAGTTCACAACGCCGCTAAGTTACTTTTGGAGGATCAAATTAAAAATATGACTTTAAGTCATTTTAAGTAAAATTGTATCTAAAAGGTAGAGAATCCGTGTGTTGCAGACGCTTACTGAGTACAATTACACCCAAAATTCCAAGTCAACACATTTTTTGAGGTTCGCTGAACAAAAATTTCATTTTTAGAAAAAACATCGTGCTCTGTATGTGTATGCGTGTGTGTGTATCACTCAAAAAATTCAGTTCCAAGGATCGGATGAGAAGATGTTAAGAAAATCCCCCATCCGAAACTACACTTTATATTGAACAGTTTTTTTTTTTTTTTTCTTATTTTTGATTTCTTACGAAAACGGCTGTTAACAATTCTGATTAAAATTTCACATGTTTAAGATCTTTTTATGAAAAATAAAAAACCAACTAGAATTCTCTGGGAATAACTTATGAAGTGCTCTTTATTATGAACCACATTTATATAATTGGGAAGCCGTAAAAGATGCACAAATTAGATGGATCTAATTGAAATAGGTACATCGTTAAAATCAAATACAATTTGTTGTGGCTATAACCGTTTCCGTGTTATTCTTTGTTACTGGTTCGGACTTTCATATAATTTATTCGCTTCTCAGCTTCAAGCCGCTATTGTCCCCCCCCCCTTACTTGTACATGCAAAGAGAACAGCATTTTAAAGATATCTCATACCGATCGGTTTTGAAAAGATTAGAATTTCGCATTAACTTATTGCATTCTTCTATATTGTATCTTATTATGTACTTTGTTATGTTATCTATTTTATTATATTATCTTCTGTCTTCTATGTTTTCTCTAAAACAAAAGCTGTATCAGCAAAGGAGGTTTAGATATATGTATTAAACCGATAAAGTACAAGAATGCTTTTTGTAAGAATATTTTGTGGAAAAATGAGTAAAATAAAAGGTTATGTGTATCCAACACCAGACTTTTAACCCAGCGCAATTGCTGGGTAGACGCCTGATTGATAAATTATGTTTTGAAATGCAGGCCATTCTTGATAGATCATTAGAATACTCTTTCTCTCTCCTAACTGATAACTCATACAAAAGATTATATTGTGTAAGATATTTCAGGTATCAGATCTATTAGCCTATTGTAATTCCAACAATAGAACAGAAACCAGACCGATGGTTATCTGGTTTTTATGTACTGCCGTTAAATGCGCACGAAACTCGTGAAAGTGCTTCTAAAACAAGACTATTACTTGGACTTACTTCCTGCTGCAGTTGACTTACTTCTTACCTGAAACAGACAAACATCAAATTAATAAAGCACTCTGTTCCCCGGAGAAGAAAAACTACAGTCTAACAAGAATGAACAAAGAAATAGATCTACAGAACAGTCTAGTCCAGGATGTGAATGGCAAAGTAATGAACACCGTGAGGTACGGTATACACTTCCTCAACATTTTTTCAAAAGCAACGTGTACGTTACCGAACTGCTCTGTCCTAAAGAAATGTTTTCGAAATGTTTCCTATTGCTTAATCTAGCTCAAGAAGCGTTATCTGGATTTTGATACTATACGATGGAGACATTTGGACTTTGTGAGCTGACTGTGATACTAAGATGTGTATTTTGACATAGTGGGCTGAATCTGATTGAAGTTTACACCTCTGAGTTGACGTAATTGTGTGGTAATAACTGGAACAAATTTTTGAACCACACATGTCATATTTAGAGAATGTTGGAATGGTAGAATCAGTTTGAAACACTGAATACCATAGCCGGGATTTGAATCACGGATTTTCTGTTTTCCGTGCAGTTGCTCTAATCAGCTTAGCTAACACGGTGGCATGCAGGTACGACAGTAAATTCTTCAACTGACTTGTATTTTTCCGGACAAACCACACGGTGTTCCAAAATTGACTGAGATAATATATTCCAATGACATCTGTAAATGTGTGTCAGTTTAAGATTTAGATATAAGGAAAAAACTACTAGAAAATATTATTGTAAAATGTTCAAACACCAGAAGTGTCACATCAGGGTCTCTAGGATTCACACCGACCAGAAAAGATTAAGTATAGAGAGAACCAAAAATAAATTTCCGCTGTATCATCTCGGATGAGTTCTCTAAACAACTATTTATTCTTACTAGGCTCATTCTACTATCTGTTTCGTTTAATAGAGATAAACCTTGGTACAGGTTTTCTTATCAACATTTAAAAAGTATCAGGCTGTGTACTAATGCACAAAAAAGCGAATTAATTCTATTTGGTTTTAAGAGATGTCCTTTCGAACCCCAGCTTAATATAGGCAATAGTCTAGTTCAGTGTGTAAAAAGTGTAAATATTTTAGGTTTAATCCTTGATGACAGTTAACTTGGAACAACTACACTGAAAAACTAGAAAGTAAATTAAGCCCAGGACTTTCTGTGTTGCGACATTTAACCAATTTTCTCTCAGTAGATACTAGTAAGTTAGTATATTTTGCAGTAATATATTCACACATTTCTTATGGCATCGAGCTGTGGGGACACACTTCCAAATTAAACTTTAACAGAATTTTTCTCCCACAGAAAAGAGCTATCAGATACCTGGCAAAAATAACATACGAGTTCACGCAGGTCCTATTTTAAAAAATTAAACATTTTTACTCTTCCCTGCATATTTATTCTGTGAACAATCCTTTTTGTACATAACAGGAGTATAACCTCCACTAATTCTGATGTCCACACAGATGAAATAACTATATAGTTAAAGGTCACAGGCTAAAACTTTTTGAACATAAGCCCCAATACTTTTGTCCAAAACTACTTAATAAGCTTCCGGAAAGCCTAACTAAAAATACTGTCAGCTGCTAAGTTTAAATCTAAACTGACTAAATTCTTGTTAAGCAGAGCCTATTACAGTATAGATGAATATTTTGATGACAACTTCGATGATTTTAAGTAATTATGTTTTGTATATATATATGTGTGTGTGTGTGTGTGTGTGTGTGTGAGAGAGAGAGAGAGAGAGAGAGAGAGAGAGAGAGAGAGAGAGAGAGAGAGAGAGAGAGAGAGAGAGAGAGGAGAGAGAGAGAAGATGAATGACAATTTTTTTGACATTTCTAATAGTTTACTTTTAACAGAGAGTATGTATTACAAATGACATGGCTTAATTGTGTTCAAACACTGTATTAAATTGAAAGGGTAGAGCCAGAATGAAAAATTCAATGCCATCGCCGGGATTTGAACCACGGACCTTCTGATTTCCGTCCAGCCGCTCTAACCATTTGAGCTACTATGGCCAACGTGCCAACATGGCATTAAATTCTCCAACTGACTCGCGTTTCTCCCGGTAAACCACTAGGAGTTCTCATAAACACATGAGACAACTACCTTAATGGCGACCTACTATGCTGTAAGCCCGGCCTTTATAGTTCGGACTACTATTAGGTACAATTAATGGAAATTAATTAATAAATGGAAATGAACAATTAATTTCCATTAATTGTAGCTAATAGTGGCCCGAACTATAAAGCCTGGGCCTTAAAGTACTTACAGCATAGTAAGGCGCCATTAAGGTAGTTGTCTCATGTGTTTATGAGAACTCCTAGTGGTTTACCGGGAGAAACGCGAGTCAGTTGGAGAATTTAATGCCATGTTGGCACGTTGGCCATATTAGCTCAAATGGTTAGAGCAGCTGGACGGAAACCAGAAGATCCGTGGTTCAAATCCCGGCTATAGCATTGAATTTTTCATTCTGGCTCTACCCTTTCATAGTGCGTCCTACACACGGCTAGTGTGAAAGAACAATTAATTTCCACTGTATTAAATTGCAATAAATATGAATATGAATCACACATTTCCTTGTGGGTACGATGGAATTACAAGATTACAGCAGACTTACACCGATAGTCAAATTTTTAAGAACAGTTCGCTATGTGGGGGCTTTGAAATCCGTTCTCTTTGCATGGACAAGTAGATAAAAAAATGCATAACGACTTTCCATTTGAGAAAAGTACAGGTATTTTAAAATTAAAGGCAAGAACAAAAAAGTGACGAAGATAGCTCAGTTTAATTTTAAAATGATAAAAACAAAACTCTATCTATTAATGTAGGTATATTTTTGGTCAATAACGTGGTTATGTTTAAAAATAATCAATAATAAATTGCGATCAAAAATCGGTAACATAATTGAGAAAAATATCCTATCTTCCATAATGCAAAATTATTGAAAAAAAAAGAGATCAGTGAACTTAGAAGTAATCAGCGACATCTAAAATGTTTGAAATAAGGTATACGAAATTACAGAGTGTAAAAAATGATATCTATAATAATTGCATGAAATTTACTACATTTTAATTGTATTGTACAGAAAGATATATCATAAGTCACACATGGATATAATTGCTACACAAGTAGAAAAAGAAGGTATAAAATAACAAAAACATAATTTACAAAATTACTTTATAATAGATTTATTATTTGAAAAATCCGAAAAGAAAATCAAGAAAACTGTTATGTAGCAGATCTTACAAAACTACACCATTAACCTTTGAGTTCTCTGATTATACACAAATCACAGTGAATGAAGAGGATTTCCCAGCCATTAGGATAAGGTTAATGATAACAGTCTCATTAACGCAGAGGGAAAACTTGACCTGCCTCATCCCTAGTTTAGGACAACAGACTGTAATTATACCTGCTCCACTGAAAATAGCAATTCACAAGCAATCCTTTCCAGGCTTACCGTTACACAGGAACGTGATTTCTTTCCAAAAATACGAACAAAGGAAATGAAAATCTGTAACCCTTTCAGTCAAGTAGCGAAATTTCTGATGCATGAAAAGTTATCGTTATGTAAAAAATGTTGCTGGTTAAAAATGGTTGTTGCTACTGGTCGTTAAAACGTTGCTGGTAAAAAGTCTTTAAATGGTCAATACGCAAGAAAATGAGTAAGCAAAGACGCAAAAAAAAAAGAACATGGCGAAAAAATAGAAGAAAAAAATGAGGCCTTAAAAATATGAACTGGTATAAAGCGACTAGTATAAATTACTTAATACATATGTATGTTCATAATAAAAGTGTTGCAGGTTAGCAATGTCTATGATACAACAATTAAAAGTTGAAAAATCAGGATGCAAGTTCTGGCCATGAATTTTGCTCACTTAACGTTGGGAGGTAGAAATGTTAATTTCCACTACAAAACATCTTCATTGTAAACAATACTTGAACTGTCATCAGGTGTTATACTTAAACCTTGAAGTGCAAAGGAAGGAGGAGGAGGAGAAGGAGGAGGAGGAGGTCATTCTGTGGAACAATCGGCAGTCATCAACATCTCAGGTCTTTCTCTAAATATGCGGACTGACAGCACAACAATGGCTGATACGATTTTCATGGTTCAAGGAAATTAGGACGATCTGCACTTTGCTCTTTCTGATTCACGAGCAAGAGAAAGCGGGATATTAAAAAAAAAAAAAAAAAACTGTCACTTCATCACTGGACGGTGGGTGGTGATCCGAGCAAGATCAGATCAAAGGGAAAAGTTGACAGTTATTGGCGTGGCGGAAGTACAGCTGGTGTCAGATCCGGCCAGGTTCTACGGTTCATGCCCCTGTTCGACATGAATGCCTTCCGTGTCAACCTGAAGGGTGCCAGGGACACAGAGTATCCATGAGAAACTTTCCACTTCCTCCAGCGTAAGCATGCGCTGTTGCACGTTCATTATGTCCTAGCTTTCTTTGACATCTCATAAGTTATAAAAACACCTAGTATTTCGTTGGAATTTGACAGGCACATTTTTTACTTTTCTATCGTGGTCCAATTTAATGAGAACATGCCCACTCTATTGTGAAAGGATTCTGGCAAGAGTGCAGAGAAGCAAAATTATCAAGAAAACAATATTCAACAACACAGTTTCTGGATTCCAAGAAGGCAGGGGTTCCTAAGCCATTCACAATAGGGGCAGCATTAACACTGAGAGAATGAATTGTTGAGGTAGCTACACAGGTTTAAGATAGCAACAACAAAGGCACAATTCCGAAGCGCAGAAACCAGATTAGTTTTCAAACACGGTGTTTTACTGAACTAAATCTACAGTTACTGAATAATAACCGATGTAAATAAACACTAAAAACATTATCACGTTTTAATCAGTGTCTGAAGAGAATGTAACATACAGGATTATGTGTGTGTGTGTGTCTGTGTGTGTGTGTGTGTGTGTGTGTGTGTGTGCGTGCGTGCGCGCGCGCCTGTGTTTGTGTGTGCATGCTGTAATTTTCCTGCATATTAATTGCAAGCATTTGTGCTTCTGATTTTGTGTTGTGTTTCGTCAAACGGAATATTTATCATGAGTCTCAGCAGACTCATATTTTGATATGACATATTCTAACATTTCTACAGTGATGCACATTGACGTGAACACTGATATATGTCTCATGCAACGCATTTCAAACGAAGAAATGTCACATTTCGCACATAATTGTAAAAACCTCTCCTAAACAAAAGTGTATTTTTCTGGATGTGTGAAACACAACTCCCCTGAAGGAATGGTTGACGAAAATTTCGTGGTATATTTCTGACATTCGAATTTCCAAGAGGCTAGCTTTCATCCCGTGAATAAAGACAGGTTCACTCGTGAACAAAAGACGAGTTCAACAGTCTGTCTGTTGACTGAAGAAGTAACTGGACGAAATAGGGATACAATGAACATGTTTAAAATCAAGGCCATCTTCTTCAACACCTACTGTAACATCGGTAAGCCACGCTTTATGTGCTAATTTCAGTTACGTTGCACAGGACTTGCTGTTTATTCATAAATCGTGCGGTGGCTGCGGCAACTGTCACCAGTCCCTCTGAGCAGTCTATCTAGTTTCACTCTCCGAGATCGACACCAGCTAGCAGAACCAGAATACATTAAAAATCCAAATATCACCATTACGGTGATTGTCATTTCATTAGTATGATTCAGTTCAGCTCTCACATGGCGGCGCAATGAAAAACGTGCGCAATACCATGTCTTAGAGACGTTTTACTCATTGTGGAGTCAAACACAATGCTTTTCCAATTTCTCACCATGTAGCACTCAGTGTACATAAGAACTGTCAAAAAATAAGCTCGCAGAATAACTGCGTCAAAAACACACTCAGTAGCTCAGTCCCTTACTGGACTTCCTTCTAGAATATTCAGGAGGTGGGGCAAAGAAGATTCGTGAACAATTACGTTAATCAGTCGGCGCCTTCTGCACATAATTGAAGCCCATAACAGATGTTATCGAGACGTTCAGTGTTCATATTATTTATCATTTAAAAATAATATTTGTTCTTATTGTAAAGCATATATTCCCTTAGCAATGGAATTTTGATTAGTATGCCAATTAATTCAAGGATTTATAGTTGACCACAAGCTCATTTAAAACAAAGGTTGCTAATTAACAGTTAAAATGTATCAATTATGGCATGTTTACGATTATATGTTTTAGTCATTTAATGAATATTTTCATATACGTATTTCTGTCATAAGTTATTTTAAAGGGCATGTTTTATTTTTAATTTATTTTATTTTTCATTTTGTCTTTTTGTGAGTGTAGATTTTTATCGACTGAACTTTAACATCAATACTGGTATTTTTACTATTACCATGCTCTAATTAAATGAAACTATTCAAAGAAAATGATGTCTTTCCTACAATCTAAGACAACTTTCTTTGACTTTTTCAGAAGTACGATATGTACTACTCAATCTTAGAGTCAAGTCCTCATTTTAAATAATCAATGCTGAAAAGTATATGGTAAATGTCTACCAGAAAACACATGAAAGAACTTTCTCTATGCAGAACTGAATGCATCGATAGCTGTTAAGAAAGAACATACTTGGCCTACATAAACTTGTTAGATTTTAATCAAAATCCTGATAGGTAACTGTGTTTAAAGAAAGGAACATATTTACACCGAATCAAT
Source organism: Mantis religiosa (assembly GCA_030765055.1). Lineage (NCBI taxonomy): Eukaryota > Metazoa > Arthropoda > Insecta > Mantodea > Mantidae > Mantis > Mantis religiosa. The sequence continues at coordinate 129,627,966 of CM060950.1, forward strand.
GAAATTTGACATCTCACTTAAAGATCCCTCAATACACACATAATATCAGAACGATTTATTGTCTTGCTTTGTTTCTCTCTTGGGATGGTCTTAAACTAACTTGCTGCTGGGAAATTTCATTAACGTATGTTTTGTGCAAACTGCCCCAAGGAACAATAAAAGAAAGCGAAACCCAGCACCTCGCCAAAAGAAAATAATAGGAATTCTTCCATATCCCGGAATCTCCAAGACTTAAAACGACACAAAGAAAGAAATGTTAATATCATTACATTTCAGGGTGTTCGCTTCGTGAAACAAATAACGTGTCAGAAATGGTAGAATTTATTATAATAAATATTTTGGAAATGTACATTAAACTTGTCGCCCCATATTCACTGCTCTTAATTTTGAAGTATCATTTGTCAAAGTTGAAATGCTTTAATATGTTTTTCAAGATCTTGCTCTTAAAGTTAATACGCCTGTATATACAGAGACTGTTCTAAACGAAGGGGTCCAGTTGGTGAAAACTTGTACAAAATGATCACAAACTAAATTTTTACGTTTTTCACTCATCGTTATGTCCAATCCTTTAAAAACATTTTCGTATAAATCTATTTGCTATCCTAATGGAGATGGCAGAGTCACATGACGATTTGAATTAACACTGAGCGAAGCTCGTGGGTGCCAATTTCAGAACTTTTCTGATATTTGTAATACTGTTTTTCAACATTTATAGAAGTGGTTTCGTAAAATTATATTCCCTTATGTTAAGAGTTTCTAAATGTATATTTTAAGTAAAATATTCACACTATTTAATATAAAATATATAAGCAAAATTAAAGGACAGGTTTCAATTTACACTGTCCATTGCAATTTTCTCGTCTTTTTTTTTTGGCATTTTAAAGATTTTTTTTCAGCATTTAAAATGCACACTGAGATGCAATTTTTAAGTTGTCAGAGTGTAACTATAGAAACGTTTCCCAAAAATATGAGAACTAAAACTTGCTATGCAGTAATTGATATATAGCAAATGTGGCACTCACCAGGTTCATCCAAGTTTAATTAACAGATTAACAGTTTTTTTTTTTTTTTGCAAAAGCTTAGCTCACAACTAAAAAAACTACTTTTAAAGATTAATTTGATGGTATTTTTCTTGGTACACTTATGTTCTAATTTAATAACGAAGATAAATACAAAATTCTATTTAAAAGGTTATGAAAATTGCATCGTACATACCATTTTGTTCAATTATAGCTTAAATGTGTGTCTTAACATACATAATCCAGGAATGACCTGTGTGCACCAAACTTTGCAACCACATATCTTTATACAGACATAAAGGTGAAATGAAATGTGTAGTGTTTAACGCCCGCTTTTACTACATACGGCACCGCAGGCGGTGACACTGATGATACATGAGATGAAGATGGAGCACCGGTGGAATGAGATGGCGGGGGAAACCGGAGGTCCCGGAGAAAACCCGCCCCAACGCCGTGTTGTCCACCACAAATCTCACTTTGCGGTCGCCTGGGATCGAACCCGGGCCGCCTTGGTGAGAGCCAAGCGGTCTAACCACTGAGCCACGGCGTGGCCCAGACATAAAGGTGTTGGAACAATTCAAAACGCGCTTGGTAGAATGCTTTGGGTATTAAAAATTCTACAAATAGGTTCATAATTTAGCACACATTTCAGGAAGTTTGAAATCAATTTTTAAATATCATTCAAATCTTAATATATGTAAGTTGATCTGGTGCAGGTGTTTCCGAATTTTCTCATAGAAACATTAGGCAAAGCAACCCTTAGCGTTAGCGAAATTTTTTCTTATGGTGGTTCTTGATATAATTTCAAATACACACATCAATCGGAAGATTTAGGGTTTCATTTTGTATTCTGAACGTTCATCATGTCTCCTCTAAATACGTATTAAAATGTTTAAAACAATTTAAACATAAAACTTTATGACAAAAATCTTAACAAGAAGCTTCTAAAGAATATACTTCTGTGAACATTCTAATATCCGAAATTTTCATTGGTTTCGTTAGAAATGTCGGCACGTTGGCCATAGTAGCACAATGGTAGTGCGGCTGGACGGAAACCAGAAGATCCGTGGTTCAAATCCCGGCTATGGCATTGAATTTTTCAGTCTTACTCAACGTTTCCACAATTTAGCCTACACAAGGCCAGTGTGAAAGAATAATTAATTTCCATTAATTAACCTAATAGTGGTTAACTATAAAGCCCGGGCCTTAAAGTACTTACAAGTAGTAAGTCGCCATTAAGGTAGTTGTCTCATGTGTTTATGAGAACTCCTAAGTGGTTTACCGGGAAAATACGAGTCAGTTGGAGAATTTAATGTCATATCGGCACGTTGGCCATAGTAGCACAATGGTAGTGCGGCTGGACGGAAACCAGAAGATCCGTGGTTCAAATCCCGGCTATGGCATTGAATTTTTCAGTCTGACTCAACGTTTCCACAATTTAGCCTACACAAGGCCAGTGTGAAAGAATAATTAATTTCCATTAATTAACCTAATAGTGGTTAACTATAAAGCCCGGGCCTTAAAGTACTTACAAGTAGTAAGTCGCCATTAAGGTAGTTGTCTCATGTGTTTATGAGAACTCCTAAGTGGTTTACCGGGAGAAACACGAGTCAGTTGGAGAATTTAATGTCATATCGGCATGTTGGCCATAGTAGCTCAATGGTAGTGCGGCTGGACGGAAACCAGAAGATCCGTGGTTCAAATCCCGGCTATGGCATTGAATTTTTCAGTCTGACTCAACGTTTCCACAATTTAGCCTACACAAGGCCAGTGTGAAAGAATAATTAATTTCCATTAATTAACCTAATAGTGGTTAACTATAAAGCCCGGGCCTTAAAGTACTTACAAGTAGTAAGTCGCCATTAAGGTAGTTGTCTCATGTGTTTATGAGAACTCCTAAGTGGTTTACCGGGAAAATACGAGTCAGTTGGAGAATTTAATGTCATATCGGCATGTTGGCCATAGTAGCTCAATGGTAGTGCGGCTGGACGGAAACCAGGAGATCCGTGGTTCAAATCCCGGCTATGGCATTGAATTTTTCAGTCTGACTCAACGTTTCCACAATTTAGCCTACACACGGCCAGTGTGAAAGAATAATTAATTTCCTTTCGTTAGAAATGTTTATGTAACAATCAGGATTTAATGTTTTATATCCACACCACATTTCGCAGAATTAAAATATTTCAGAGACATTTATTATTATTATTATTATTATTATTATTATTATTATTATTATTATTATTATTATTATTATTATTATTATTATTATTATTATTATTATTATTATTATTATTATTATTATTATTATTATTATTATTATTATTATTATTATTATTATTATTATTATTATTATTATTATTATTATTATTATTATTATTATTATTATTATTATTATTATTATTATTATTATTATTATTATTATTATTATTATTATTATTATTATTATTATTATTATTATTATTATTATTATTATTATTATTATTATTATTATTATTATTATTATTATTATTATTATTATTATTATTATTATTATTATTATTATTATTATTATTATTATTATTATTATTATTATTATTATTATTATTATTATTATTATTATTATTATTATTATTATTATTATTATTATTATTATTATTATTATTATTATTATTATTATTATTATTATTATTATTATTATTATTATTATTATTATTATTATTATTATTATTATTATTATTATTATTATTATTATTATTATTATTATTATTATTATTATTATTATTATTATTATTATTATTATTATTATTATTATTATTATTATTATTATTATTATTATTATTATTATTATTATTATTATTATTATTATTATTATTATTATTATTATTATTATTATTATTATTATTATTATTATTATTACTATTATTACTATTATTACTATTACTATTATTACTATTACTATTACTATTACTATTACTATTACTATTACTATTACTATTACTATTACTATTACTATTACTATTATTATTATTATTATTATTATTATTATTATTATTATTATTATTATTATTATTATTATTATTATTATTATTATTATTATTATTATTATTATTATTATTATTATTATTATTATTATTATTATTATTATTATTATTATTATTATTATTATTATTATTATTATTATTATTATTATTATTATTATTATTATTATTATTATTATTATTATTATGATTATGATTATGATTATGATTATTATTATTATTATTATTATTATTATTATTATTATTATTATTATTATTATTATTATTATTATTATATTATTATTATTATTATTATTATTATTATTATTATTATTATTATTATTATTATTATTATTATTATTATTATTATTATTATTATTATTATTATTATTATTATTATTATTATTATTATTATTATTTTTATTATTATTATTATTATTATTATTATTATTATCATTATTATCATTATTATCATTATTATTATCATTATTATTATCATTATTATCATCATCATCATTATTATTATTATCATTATTATTATCATTATTATCATCATCATCATTATTATTATTATCATTATTATTATTATTATTATCATCATCATCATCATCATTATTATTATTAATTTTTGAAAATTGCTCCTCATGATGCAATTCTTTTTGAAAAAATCAATTTTTTGTAATTAAATTTTTTCACTGGTAATTAATAAATATACAGACATTAATTTTTAATTATGCCACTAGTTTGAAAAACAATTGTTAAATTTAAGAGTTCACAAGCTAACTTAGTTCTTAAAGAGTCCTGATACCTCTTTTGAAAGTTTCGCTCAAGTTTAATGTTTGAAAAATTTACATTTTTTTACAACGCTATGTGGAATCTGGGCTTACAGAGAGCATCTATTATGTGTTTCAAATGGGAAGGTGTTTGTCCTTGAGCTACTAGGTGAGCAACCAATCGGAGTCCTGCGGTGTTGTATTGCATTCCCCCTAAGTGCTGTGTGACGAGCGTTAAACTAATCAATCTCTAATAAATAATATTCGCGCTAAGACAAAAATTCAGATTTTGCAAAAACTGATTCATGAGGAAGGAGAGAGTAATGTATTTAACATAACCGTAAAAACCCCATATTTTTAGCTCAAATAGTTTTCCTAATACAAATAAATAAAGTAGATACCATTATATTATAACAATGCATTGCGACGTAAGCACTTTAATGAATATCATTATTGGTTGGCATGCATGCGTGAACGTATATTTGAAATTGCTCAGAACTGAAACGTAAACATTTGACATGACGTGGTAAAAGAAATATGTACTTTGAATAAGCCAAGATGTTCATTAATTCGATGAAAGGAAACGATACACTTCTTGCTAGTCTGGCAGAACATATCTGGTCACATTATTTCTTTGTTTATAAATGCTTCGTAATCTCTATTTACTCTAGAGTTCAAAGCAGCAAATTTTCAGTTGATCTTCCATGAAAAAGTGTATCAGCTGGATCAATGAGACGCGATCCACCTTCGCCCGCCCCCCTTAATACTGCTTGAACAATCCAATAGAGTTAATGTGGGCTCAAATTATGTTGCAAACAGAATTAATATTTTTAAACTGACTGACGTTGAACGACTTATTCACGAAGAAATTGACAAGGAATACAACAAGACTGGGAAAACTGCGTGAGATATAAGATAAACTAAAAGAAGACGACTTTTGGTAAGAAATAGCACGTAACGAGATTTTGGAACCTATTATCAAACATTTTATCGTAAGTAACATTCACAGCTATACGGTTGCACCACTGGTATTTTCGTTGGATTAGAAAAATAAGTAATTCATAAACTATAATTAACTTTAAACTAAATATTTAAAATATTTGCGTAATATGCGAATATTCATGTTGCAATTGTGGTTTCAACAACTGCATTATTATAAAACTTTGGAAAATTCAGTTTGCGTTCCCTTACGCTAGCGCCACGAACACTCGCAAGTGTGCGAGAAAGAGGGAAATATTAAAAGAGTGGGGGTAACGAGGTGGCAACGCATCTGGTTCGCTACAGGCGAGAACTCATCCCATTTGAAACACATAATAAATCGCTATATACGTCATGCTTTAAAAAGCTGTGTTACATAACTCTGAAGTACAATTATAGTGCTTAATAGCACTAACATCCATATTTATGAATTTTGGCAATGTTTGGCATTTTTTCACAAATGGGTATCCATTATGACTTAAGACTTAAGTTGATCAGAAGCTTGTAGGTGTACTGAGTAAACTTATCATTTAATACAACTAACATATTTTACAGATAATTATGACACAAAGACGTTGCAAAATCATGTGACATTTGGTCCCATTGTTGATTGAGTACAATAGAGTAATGAAGCAGGAAGAGCACGTAGAGTGTTATCATCAGGATACTGCAGTCCTGCAAGGAATTGTAATGAGGTATCCAAATCTGTTAGCTTGCCACTTCAGATGCGGGTAACAGCTAACAGCTTCTTGGCTGTGGAAGCTTGTCACTTGCTCAAGCTTAACCATATAGAAAATCAGCGCCGTTTTTTTTTTTTTTTTTTTTTTTTTTTAGAAATATCATTTTAAGGGGGGACATACGAGAAAATTTTCAAAAAATCTATTTTTTTATTGTTTTGTAAAATAGTATATAGTTTTAGCTATCAAACACCGAAATATGACTGTACGTGGTCTGTATGTACCTTTAAAAAATTAAATGCCCTAGTGTTGCATAGCAGCATAGTAGCAACACATAGTCTTCCATCAGCTGTCTTGGAATCTATAAATCCCACCTACCAATTCTTACCACACCCAGACTTGCAGCACACCCGGACACCCAGACTTGCTAAAAAATGTCTCTATGGAGAGACACAAAACCCAAATGAAAGCCTCAACAGTCTGATACAGAAAAGGTGTCCCAAAACATCATTCGTGTCTTCCATAGTGATGAAAATTGCTACATTTGATGCTGCAATAGTGTTAATGATGGGAATGTTGGCAAAAAGAAAGTTATACATCAGTTAGGGTATCAACCTGGTGTGTTTATGGAAACAATTTTGCAGAGTATCGACAACATTCGCATCGCTGGTGCAGAAAGAGCTATGAAATTAATGCAGAAAGAAGCAAGACAGAAGAGGAATTTAAAAAGAAAGGCTGAAGAAGACCATAATGAGGATACAGACTATGGATATAGGAAGTTCTGACTTAAAATTAAAAGGCAAACTGAATAATACTTATTGTATTTTTAATTGCCTTTCCCGTAACTTGCATTTTCTACAACTTCAACCCGTTTCTCTCTCAAACTACTTCATCTACAGTGATGCAACTTAGCACACAGCTTTCTTATGCCTCAATGAACATTTTGTTGGTTCTAGAATTTAAGATTAAGCTCCAGATGGAATGTGATCATACAAAATATATGAAATTATTTTAATTTTTAAAGGATGCATATGATTAACATTTTTTTAAAACTCTACACAACTTCAATAAGAAATCAAAATCCAACAAATTCATTTTTAGTGTGTTTTTAAATAACATAGCAAATTTCAGAAAGATAGCATATGTGAATTTTTAAAAAAATGTGCTTAAGTTTGTAAATATCTCTGCATATAGAAAAATATGTAGCATTGGTTATAAACAATGGAAAATTATGAAAAAAATTTTGCATATTAACTGTATTATCCTAAATGAGTATACTAAGTTTCACTTCTCTAACTTGAAAACTTTGGATGTTATGGCTATTTATGTAAGACCCTGAATATTTGCATACGTCCCCCCTTATGGTTCCGTTAGATCCTGAAAAGCGTATCCTTTAGATGTGATTATATTTTTTTCAAAATTAATCCATAAGATCCTTATAAAAATATATTTGTGATATCCGCAGGATGAGTAAAATGTAAGTATATTGTGGCGCAACTATCAAGCGGATTGCAGTAAAGAGATGCGGAGAGATATATACAACTTTCGTCCAGCGTGGACATCAGAAACAATATTGAGATATAACAAAAAGTGTTTATCCACCTCTCAAACATTCTAGATTTCTATGGAAAGTACTAACGGCTCTATAAACAAGCGTGCTTACGAATCGGCCAGTTAAAAATTAGTGAGTTGGTGAGTGCGTTTCTGATGTACATGAACTGGAGTTTTACAACTGAGCGTGTGACGACAGTTATCATGTAAAAAGACTGTTGTTACCGGGAGAGATTAGAGACGACTTGTGTTCGATTCCTCAGCGAATGAAGTGGGCCGAAGAAGAGGCTGCATCGCGCTTATTTCGTTACGCGGTACGTCGTGAAGAAAGTCAAGTGTACTAGATGACATTAGTGCAGTGCCAGTGAAAACGGAACTAGATCACTTTAGTTAAATGACAGGAAAATCTAAAAAATCACTTCAGTGAAGTGCCAGTGAGAATATTCGAGTTTTTCATGGCCACCATCCCTGCTCTAACATGATTTTCGGTTTTGGACCTGTCTGTGAAAATGAGAATTTCTGCCCTCCCTACCGCTCCTGTGGTTATCTTTGTGGTGAACATATTTAGATGTTGTTAGGACTTCTGTTCCTTTTAGAATAATGACTGGGGTCGTTTTTGTTCCCGCACTACAATTATACATTATTTTGATCACAAAAGTTGAATAATGCAAATTCTAAGGGGGTTAAAATTAGAGCAGCTTAAGGCAACTTATAATTTTCGTTGAGTATAACTATTTATAAGTGTAAATCGTTGTCTAGATAAGTCAAAAAGTATTGGTTTGTTCACGAGGGATAGAAAACAAGTGCAGAGAAGAATTGTTGAAAACTTAAGGTAGCTTATTTATACCAGATTCTAAAACCAAACTGTATCAATTCTCTCCCAACCTTCAATAATCCAATTTTAAAGTTTTAAGCCTCCCATTTTAGTCCTTGGACTGTAAGCACGTTTAAAAGTATTCTATATTCCATTTCAGGAACATTCTAGAAAACGGGTTGAAAAACTAGATGCAAAGAACGTGAAAATCATTTTAAACACCCTGATATAGAACTTTTGGAAATTGTAAAATCGTCAAATCGGCTGAGGAATAGCACTGTTTAGTGGTGCAGAATCGTGCGTTGTGTGTGCTGAGTTACATTCGATATTAATGCACGCACACACGAAACCGCGCACGTACAAACTATAAATTTGCTCTCTATAATATTACAATTGATTTCCTTCTGCGTCGTACGCAACATTTTAATTGCCACAAAGCTTCAGTGGTAAGGAATCGCTTCATTCCGAGTGATCTGCTTCGTGATGAATTCCACAAAGAAGTGCATCAGCACTTGGACGTGCAATGGTCCATATACACGTAAATTAAAATATGACCTAAGCATACGTTTTCAAATAGTACATCATTTTCTCCAGTAAATCCTGTTCTGTCTTGGTCCAGATATCTGTTGTAGATTTCAAAGCAGCTGATGTGAAAAAGAGGAAAAGCTTCGCAACACTGAATGGAAAATTATGTGTGGAATACACTCCTTGCAGCGTGCCGCTCTTAATGTCGTGGTTAGAATCATCAGTAAGCAGCTAGGAAAATTAAAAAAAAAAAAAAAAAAAAAAAAAAAAATGGACAAAGCCTTCCAACAAAGAATGTATACCTCAGTTACTTTCCGAAAGAAAGGATTAAGTAGAGCGAATATTTTTGCAAGTTGACAATTTGCCGCTAGACCCCTCAAACACACACAAAAGTGCAGCATTAAATGCATTGCGCTCACATAAAATTGGGAGTATTTACCTCCCTTGTGAGCATAACTACGAAAATTTCTAATTAGCTTGCTAAATAAAAGGCTTTTGTATTCGCATATCTCACACGCACAAAGGCGTGTGCTACACAACAACTGTATGTTTTTTTTTTTTCCTTTTCTTTTTTCGCTTTCACACAAAACGTGAACGGCGCTGAAAATATCTCAATTAACGTCAAAGACCCTTCACTATTCAAAATTGCGTTACCCTCATAAACAGTGTGTATTACATTAAGTTCACAACACAGCAAAGGGAAGTAAGAAATTACTTGCCCTTTTCAATGGAAGAACCCTTAAGAATGCTGAGCCAGGGTATTCAAAGCGATATACCAACAGCAACTGCAGTCACTGTGCCGAAGTGCTGACAACTTGGCAGAAACGCTGTACTTCTATTCTGTTCCTTCTCGGGCTCATTTACTCAACTGTTTCATCTTTTTTTTTTTTCATTCGTAAATTTATGCCCTACGTTAACTCATATCGGACGAAGTATGAAATGGGTGAAATGTTGCTCAAATGAGTCCAGGGTCCACAGAGCTTAGTTATCCGAGTTCCTTATCTTTCAGGATAAGGCAAAACCGTGAAGAAATCGTTATCCAGGTAACTCACCCTAACCGAGATTCGAACTTGGGACCTCTTGAACGTGAGGCAGACATGCTACCCCATACGCTACCAAGGCGTGCGTTACTTCTAGTATAACATATATGAAGTCACTGTGCCGAAGTTCTGACAACTTGATAGAAAGTTAAAATTGTGTTCTGTTTTTCTTTGAGCCTCTGATAATTGATTGCTTCTAGCATATCATTACCCTTCTCCCACAATAGCAAGTGTGCAACAATCAGAAATGGCAGTTAACCTGACACAACATTGTACTTACCTGCTGTTCCTTTGGGAGCCTCTGTTATACATCTATTTCTTCTAGTATATCATCACTTCAGTTCATGTTTCTGACGCAATGACGACAACCATGTACAACGCTGTACTTGGGTGCTGTTCCTTCTAGAGCCCCTGATATCCATATATTTCTTCCAGTCTCTGTTATCCATTTTATCTAGTATATCATCACTGCAGTTCATGTTTCTGACACTAAGACGACAACCTGACACAACGCTGACTTGGATGTTGTTCCTCTTACAGCCTCTGATATCCGTATACTTCTTCTAGCCTCTGTTATCCATCAATTTTATCTAGATAAACTGCAGTTCATGCTTCTGCTATATATTGAATGTGGGTAACAGGGACAGCTGACAGTGGGATAAACAGCTAACAACCTGACACAATGCTGTACTTGTGTGTTGTTCCTCCTAGATCCTCTTGTTATCCATATATTTCTTATGGTATACCATCACTACAGTGTATGTTTTCCCATATATACACCAGGTGAGTTAGCTGCCCCTTATTCTCGAGTTTTATGCAGTCCGCATTTTATACTCCAACATGAAAACATCGAACCCATTACGAGGTACTACCCGCGTATTTTAACATGGATGTTAAACACTCAATGAAATTAGTATTAATATATGTAGAGGTTATCGCATCGCCTGTAATATATTCGTAATTAGACAGCTAACGTTTGCACGCCTGCGAATGTTCACTGGAACCAGCGAATACTAGATGTTAGACGGAATGCTTATCTGATCTGTTAAGTAGGTAGCTCAGTTGGAACGAGCGCAAAACTGCGATGTCCTCTTTTTGCTGTGACCGTGGTCCTCTGTATAGGTAGGTATACTATTTTTTTTGCCGTGTAATATTCACAATTTGCAATTATTATTCTGAAAATTGTTGTTATTTTTATTTTTAATGGTTTTATTTACATTTTATGGCATTATTGAGGTTTCTTTACTGGTGAACTACAAGTAGATAGTTGTTTAAACACACCTATAGGTAGGTGCAATTGACATAGGGATCATTTATACACATTTGAACACAGAAAACATGGAACTTAAACACTATTTTGCAGACATAGAATTATTGTGCTATTAAAAATGTAATTTCCAATTGGTATGTTTTGTGTCGCTGGAATGACTCTTTTTCTATTCCTGGAACATGACTCATCTAACGAAGGAAGTGCTCGAAGTAATGACCTTCTTGGGTAATGCACGTCCTCAGCAACTTTATAATTAAATTATTGTTAATTCGGTCTCCAAGTTTTGATGAATATAAAAAAATAATGACAATGCTGAGACTGCAACCTGTGTTATTGGGTGTTAGAACACAGGAGACGTCATAATCCCATTGAGCTGTTTCGAGACTTGCCTGAAAGCACGTTCAGTAGTATGACTGTATGCTTGGCTCTATACCTTTGCCACCTCGCGAGTTCTCGTGCTTGATTTAGCCTTTTAAGACACTTTTAATCATTTGCTGGGTGTTTTAATATTATTACATAAATGGCAAAAGCTCTTATGCATTTTAATTAAGTTGCACGAGAAGCAAAAATGTAAATAAACCGTTGTTTGATAATATGTCCGTTTTGACTGTACACGTTCATGATGGATGTGGCGAGTCTCTAAATTTTCCCTAATTTTTGGCAGCCAACCCCTGATCTAAGTACAAGAAGCCGCTATTTTGTTTTTAGCTGACGTTGTTAGTGTACTCATATGATAGGTCCATTTTTTCCGAGGCGTTTACTTAATTACTTGTCATGTATACTCTAGTAAAAAGTTGGTAAAATCGCCTGGTAACCGAAATTCGCTCTCAGTAAAGGAGTCTTATGTTTTTGAGATGAACATTAGCGAACGCTTTGTCCCTTAAGCCGTTATTCTTCTGAATTATGCGCATTATTCTCTCTAAGAACATCAAGCAATACAGTTTAGTAAGCGCAAAACTGGACTAAGGCTCACATACCGTTTGATGGGTGGCCTAACTTGTAAACGAATAAGGCGTGGCTGACTCACCTGGTATATTTTGTCTCCGTTCCTCACCAATGCTGGTGTTAGGAGTCACTTTGGTTCCCTCAGAGCGAGGGAGCCGAAGCATATTGACCTGATAGACAAGATTAGGGAAACCGGAGGACCTGGAGGAAACCCACCCCGGCGCCATGTTACCCACCACAAATCCTACTTTGTGGTCAGCTGGCATCGAACCCGGTCCACCTAGGTGAGAGCTAAGCGGTGTAACCATTAAGCTATGGCGTGGATATATGGGCTGTGGGATATGTTTAGCAATGATTGCAATCACTTTGACTAAGTGCTGACAAACTCTCCTGTTACAGCAAAAACACGTTCAGTTTACACATTCCTTCCGATAAGCTTCCACGTTTTGCCATGTAGTACATAGCGAGTATTATCGTGCTGCTCAAAAGCAGCAAACTTTATCTTTGTTAATAGAAACCTCTCAGGCAACGCACTGTTATTCTTGGAAGAGTGAGAGGGGTACTGGCGCGCTTCTCGGATGTTTGCTAAGCACCAATGAACGCATCACTTCAGCCAATGGAATGCGCAGGAATCACAAATGACAGATAGATGTTATGTCCACGTGGAGTAATCAGTGCGTTATTTGAGAGATTTTCTTTAACACAGATATATGCAAACACGACAACAGCGCCGACAAACCAGAGCAATTTCTAAATGTATCGAATTATAACTTGGATAAATATTTTCTATTTTACCTTACATAGCTTAAGCACTGCTTTTATAGCCATTTAACTTCTTAGTTTAGTGTGGAATAAATTTCAGCGTCTTATTGTCATAGAATTTCGCCCAATCGGCGGGCAATATCTCTTAATATGCCATGGCTGAAGAAAGTGCATTACGAGTATATTTTGCTCAAGGGTGTCGAAACCAGCGGTCCGGAAGTAACAGTGGCTAAAAGAAAACAAGTATTAATTTGATGTTCGTCAACAGAGAGATCTCATTATTTGACTCTTTCAAGAAGGGTTCGGACGTGTGTGTGTGTGTGTGTGTGTGTGTGTGTGTGTGTGTGTGTGTGTGTGTGTGTGTGTGTGTGTGTGTGTGTGTGTGTGTTGTGTGTGTGCGTGTATATGGTAAACATCTCATAAGAAGTAATCAAAGTTCATCTTCAATATCATAAGCTTAGTCAAGCGTTTGAAAAAAAACATTGAAAATAATTGTAAGGAAACTTGTAAGATTTTGAGGTACAGAATAAAATCACATATGATATATTTGACTCACAGTACTTTCTCTAACCACTACGATTTATCATGATATAGGTACCTCTACAAGTTATTCTAACAAAAGCTGTTTTTCCTATCTATTTCGTACATGGTGAAAAAACTTTGCAGAAATATGTAATTGACTTACAAATTTCGTTGGCAATGCAAGAGGATAGAGGAAACTGAAACGATGAAATCTTTTCGCTAAACTCTGGGCTATAAATTACGTGCCTTTTTCATGACGCTATAAGACAGCACTTTAAAACTGAAGAAACGTGTTGAAGAATTAAAACTAATAATAACCGATATCTCGGATATGGCAGATCACACAAGAAAAGCTATTAGAAATAAATGGTTTGCTTTAAAGAGATCAATATTTTCTGTGTTTATCTATTACGGTTTATCAGTTTAATAAAATTCCTTTCGAATGAAAAGAAATTACAGGTTATTCTTAGAAAATTACAGGTAAACATATTACTTGTAATGAATATGCATTTAACATACGGTATTTGTATTACAATCGAGAGAACAATTTTTGAGAAAATTCAAAGTTTCGAGAATCTTCCATGTAAAGGCTAATTTGTGGTGAAAGTATTTTCTTAAAGATCTTGGTGTTGCATTTTTGCGTATGACTTTACCTTCAATATATGGAGTAGAGTCCGTTGCTACTTCTCTTCCATCCACTAACAATAGATTCATATCTAGAGCAAATCACGTGATAGGAGCTGGTTTCACTTTACTACTGTGAACATCTTAGTTACGATGTCGGCCCAATTATAAAATAGACTATACCTGCAGATGAACAGTAAAAGACAAAGGTCTGTCTGTATATGTACCACGTGGGTTTTAAACAACATAAAGTAAGAAATTATTTCAGCGTTTTAACTTTTAAACTCTCCTATTTCAGGTTTTCATTTGTGGGCACGTACTTATTTTCAAATTTTTCCACGCGTTGTAGGTTGTTTTCGATATAAATAAATGAAATTTTGTTTAACTCCTCATAAATAACAGATTAAAAAATGACGATATGGTCTTTTTCTAAATTCTTTGTTATAATGTTATTAAACAATATAACTGAAATTTTAAGTCAAAATGTATTATATTGAACATTTCTTTTCTATTAAACTAGCACGATTATTCATATGTTATATTTACAATTTATTAATATTCTTAATACTCTTAAGGGGTTCAATTATCAAACACGACTTTTAAATCATTATTGCTGGAGCAAATTTTCAAAACAGTAAAGAAAAAAATCAACAAAATTTAACATATGGAACGCTAATTTTAAAATATGCATAATATTTTTTGACAATTATTCTGTATTAAATCCTGATTGTTTGATAGCATTTCAAATGAATAAAATTGAGATCGTGGAGTTTAAACTTTTCACAGACACACATCTTACCAGTCACAACAATTTTCCATTTAGAAAGCACCAACAGAAGAACACCACGAAGACAAATGGGAAGCTACTAGTTGATTGAAACGACCCAAACCGCGGTTCTTCTGGTTATTCAACTCTCAGCTAGGAAGCCACACTGATTCGTTTAAACGTCCTCAGTTTCGTTGTGTGCAGGGATGTCAAAACTGCATACCTTCACAATGACATAGCGGTAAGTACTTTAATCTACAGCTCTTTCACTGAAGTTTTAACACTAGAAGCACTGCTAAGGTTCTTTTAGTCCATTTAAAAGTCTATCGCTATAGGAGCAAGGTAAGGTTGTGGTCTCACACCTTTTGTTCAAAATATATATGAATAACATTATTTCAAGATAAAAAAAATAAAATAGACCTTTCTAGATCAATGGAAACTTAAAAGAGAAAACAAGAATTATGGTGTTTAATGGAAACAACTCTGTCTCAAGTAACATATGTTTGGATAATACGATTTTAGAGAGAGAGAGTGAATATTTTCATATACACAAGTTATGGTCCAACATTTAAAGATGATGCAGATATCATCAAATGTTCCAAAACTATAGAAATAAGTAGAATTTAATGAAACCTGGCTTAAACCAGGAAAGAACAAGGTTACGTCCATGCCATTCATGTGCCGATGTGACCGTACCTTTACCTCAATCCACAGTAAACTCCAAGAAACCAAATAATTATTCCGAGCATCATACAAGTAAATAATCTCGTCAAGAACAAGTTCTCATCACTCGTCCTCGAATCTGACACAGTAACCTTATCCACAACTAACTACTGAGTAAAACTTTACCTCGTATCTGCAGAACTTGTAACGCTACCATAACTGTCAAACGCATTACAGAAGAATGCAAGAAATGCCAACTAAGAATAGAAACCTTAAAGTAACACAGTGTATTGTAAAACAATTTAACATTTTTGTAACATTACTGTATTTTGTAAACAAATCTAAAGCAACAGTAGCGCAGAACTGTAAGTACACTGCAAAGTTGTCCCAATATGACACAAGCGACAGTAAATTAACTAGAGCAGTAGCAGGGCAGGAATCTAATCTGGTAGTGAAGCATGGACATTAAGACGCGTGGGCGAAAGCAAAATAACAGCAAATGAACTGTAGCAGGAATTACAAAATGGGACCACATACACAATTAAGTTAAAATGGAAGACCTTGGCCTGGAGTAAGTTCACTATTTTATACACATCTATCAGAAGAACTGTGCGACTCATTTAAGAAGAATGAGATCTCTCAGACCCCTACAGCTATACTCCATTACCAAGCTCACGAGAAGAGATCTCTGAGACGTTCCAAAAAGAGGTCGAAAGCAATTTCTTGTTTAATGAAACCATAACAGGCCATATAGCCCAACATTTGTTTGGATGATAATGATGATGACTGCCTACTACGGCCTTTTCAAGAAAGGCTAAGAACTGGAAACTTGATTACTTTTCTCAGAATGCAGATGGTATTAAGTGCTTACCTCAAATTTTAATGAAAAATCACATTCAAATTTTAAAGCTTATCCACTCCTACTTAGAACTGTCGTGCGGTTTATTCTGACCCATTTAAATAGCAATCCTAGATTTTCACTAAGAATATTGTTGCAACATCGGCACGCAGAATTTGTTTATAGAATGTGCGCTGGTAACGTGAACATTACTTCTCTGAGAAATGTTCAAATTCCTGAAATCAGGTAGCAATAGCAGTCATATCGAAGCAAAATCTAATATTTTACATTCACATGACGTTCTCCACGCTCTATCATTATTAATGAGTATAAAAACTATTTTAGACAATATTATTTTTCAATCTTCTTAATTTTAATCGAGATAAATCTTAGCACATTTCGTTACAGATACAAAGGAAATATAAAAAAATCAAATGTTTAAGAACTGGACACTTTATACAGGCCTAAAATTCCACTCTTTTCATGGAATGGTAAAAAGAAATGAAAACCAAGAGGAGTTTAAAAGAATGACAGTATTGAACAATTCGAGCTATTAATAACGGATATCTCGGAAGTGTCTTACAAAAATTGACATTGGAAATAAATTGTGTGTCTAAAAAATGTCTACATTTCTTTGTGTAGTTGGTACGTTTTCATTTATAACTTAACAGTGACCAGTTGAGTACTTTTCGGATGAAGGCGACTTTACAGGCTATCTATTCCAAGATATATATATATATATATATATAACATGACAAATATATATATAATTTGTCATGTTAATGCCCTTGATATACAATATATAATTTGTCATGTTAATGCCCTTGATATACAGTATTTTAATAAAAATATTGAAGTTATTTTACAGAAAATTAAAAGTTTCGAAAAATGTTTCATGTAAAGTGTGATTGGGAGTGGAAAAATGGCCTTGACATCTTCGTATCGCACATTTGGAAGATGTCGAATTTAAATAAGCACTTTTCGTTTCTGAGTTATTACACACGCACGCATACGTGTGTGGGGGGGGGGGGGAGCCTCCCCCCCCCCCCACACACACAGCAGAGCCTTTTTTCTAAAAACTATTTCTATTTCAGGAGTACCAAAAATGTATTTTCAGTGGAATATCTATATCAAATTGTTGAATGGAATGCAACACTTTCTTCACTCACTATAAGTAAGCAGCAGAAGAGTCAAAAATGCGTTTTCACCGAATATAACACTTATAAACCAAAGAAGACGAAGTTGACCTCTTCGTGGAGATGGGTCAACGTGTTGGCTGACATTTTATTGATTTTCTTTCATTAATTAGAATCAATGTGGCGGCTTTTGATGGTCAAGCCCACCTACATATTGATCTCACACTTTTATTTTATCATGGTTGTACAGTCTGTGTCCAAGATTGTATATTCCATTCTGGAGTAGGAGGATGGTTCAGAATGCACTGCTGGAGGGCAAAATTCTGGCCCATGGCTGGTGATTTATCTCCTAAAGGAGACATAACTGAAAATGAGCATGTTGAGTTAATGAACCTTCAGGCTCCTAAGTTTGCACGCTTTTTGCTCGTGATATATAATGTCTGATATTTAAGTTTTTCTACTGTTTATAAATTTGAAATTTCTTCAATATCATGATTTCTACAAAACCTTATGAATATCCTTCACCACAACAGCAACATGTATTTCTTTACATTCTTTAAACATAAGACAGTTAACTAGGAATAAACTTTCCGAAAAGTAATAAGTGTAAAAACTTATTTTTCAAATAACTCATTTAAAGATTACTAACTTCACCATTATCTTGCATACCAGTGATTCTTTTAACATTATGAGCCGACGAAGTATGGTTTTTCACCAAAGAATTCGATATACAAATAAAGTATCAGAAAAAGATCCATGCACCTGTATGTGAGGACAGACGAACCCCAAATTGAAAAGTCTGACAAATAAAATATCATACTTCAGACTTTTGTCATACTATTTAATCAGGTGCTGCACACAATGGAGAAACAGTAATTTGGAAACAACAATTAAGTTATCTAAATGCCAATTCCAAACCTGGCACAGTGATTTTTTCACTCTTCTTGTTGTTTCAGAGGAAATGTTTACTCTTTTCACTATAAGTTTAGCAGCAATTTATTCTCAGAGCTAGAATTAATAATGATATATTTTGAGAAATTTTAAGTACAGCATAAACATACGTCAGCATTTTTATAATTCATTCTCTCTAACTTTTTGTTGAAAATTTCAACAGCAGTGGTTAAAAGGTAAATCTCATAGACTATTTTTAAAATTCTATAGCTGTAAGAAAAGTCCAAGTGAACTAAAAGGCACTGGAAGTAAATACACGCCTTTAGGTCCTGTGCTACTAGATATTTAATTGATCACATGTTAAAGTTTCAATGGGTTCTGAGTGTAAAAGCAAACCACTTTTGGACATAAAAACTTTTCAATGTATGGAAAATATTCACCAAATTATCAATAGAGGCTTTACTGCAGGAAAAATCTGAGCCCATTAAAATATAAAATTTCAATTACGTTATAATAGCATTAGCCGTTTTCTGTTTTTTATCTATATGTGCTCTGTTCTTTTGATCTCTCTTTCGAGAGGATCAGATGGAAAATAACCTTTGTTGGATAACTTTGCAGAACTGTAAAACATATAATCAATGGCAGAGAACTTGTGTTAATGCTGAAGATCAGAATTTGTTTCGTACATTTGTTTGAAAGACTGTGCTATAGGATAAGTCTGAATGGAGACAATCGTTCGTTATTTTGTAACTAAGTAGCCCATTACACCAATCAGAAAACATAAAATAATTAACCAAACACTATAAGTAAACTACAGGCTAACAGTTACTTTCAAGTTTCAAAACTTACACGGTAGTCTTATTTTTTGGTGGCTACCGTAGTGTTAAAATGATTTTGGAAAATATTAAAACCTCATATTTAACTATTTGCAAGGCATTACTAGCAAAATTTAATTTTAAGAAGTAATTGCATTCTTGAGATTTAATTAATTTATAATTGAAAGGGTAGAGCCAGACTGAAAAATTCAATGCCATAGCCGGGATTTGAACCACGGATCTTCTGGTTTCCGTCCAGCCGCTCTAACCATTTGAGCTACTATGGCCAATGTGCCAACATGACATTAAATTCTCCAACTGACTCGTGTTTTTCCCGGTAAACCACTTAGGAGTCAGTTGGAGAACTTAATGTCATGTTGGCACATTGGCCATAGTAGCTCAAATGGTTAGAGCGGCTGGATGGAAACCAGAAGATCCGTGCTTCAAATCCCGGCTATGGCATTGAATTTTTCAGTCTGGCTCTACCCTTTCATAGTGCGTCCTACACACGGATAGTGTGAAAGAACAATTAATTTCCATTAATTTATAATTGTTTTATCAACTACAGTGAAAATGCGTCTCCTCCTACAGATATAGAAATAAAACTGTCTGTATTTACAGTTGTATTCTGCAGCGCCTTTGTACCAAGTCATCTGATAAAAATTTTTACATAGTGGATATAGCACAAAAAGTAAAAGGGTCATGAAAACAACCTGCGGTTACGCGAGCTACTTTTTAAATATAAAACTCACATTCAAAGTGCATTATGACTTTTTATTTTCATTCCTTCCTTCCCTCCCTTCTTTCCCTCCCTTCTTTCCCTCCCTTCCCTCCCTCCCTTAGCTTTCGTTTCCTTCCTTCCCTCCCCTGCCTCCCTCTTTCTTTCTTTCTTTCTTTCTTTCATTTATTTTCTGCCGTCTAGCTATACTTTTGTGGAAGAAGATTTTGAACACCCTAAAGAAAAAGAATAATAAACAACGTAAACTTAAGAAATTGCGCTTCAGTTTTAGGACGGAGAAACTGGAATGGCCGAGCAACTTAAAAATTACGTCCAAATATACAGGATCTTAATGAACTACACCGAAATGTTTTCAGAGTAAATGAAGATATCCAAAACAAGCAATTTGAGATAGGAGACTTGTGGCCTTTTGGTTCAAATGTGGAAACTACGGCTATAAGTTTCTAAAGTGCCAGTACGCCACTGATAACACTTGAGTGCACAACACAAGAAAATGAAAAGACGTCGTACAACTCCCTGTGGCGCAATGGTAATGACAATGGCCCGGAAGTTGTTGACCTAAAAACTCTCTAAAATGAGCTATAAAATACCCTTAAAATATAAAAGAATTACGCATAAAATGTAAAAAAAAAAAAAGACCTAACAAAAATTAAAAATTTCTTTCATAATAATAAATTAATAACTGTAAGAGGCAAATAATGAATACATGGTTCGAATAACCACATTTTAAAATTAACTTTATTGGTAAATAATGCAATTATTGGTACTAAATAATAATAAATAAAATTCAAAATTCATCATGGCATTATCAATTTTATAAAATATGAAAAAATAAGTTACTGTACCCATTAGCCAGAACATACCTTACTTAGCGTTGCAGTAGACCACCATGGTCATCTTCAAGTTATCAAAAGTAAAGGAACGGCGGTTGTCAGGTAAAACTGTTTTATACTTTGAGGAGCTTCTCTCCACTTCCACAGATGTTATAGTTGCATATTTGAAAATCACTATGTCACTGCCTGTTAAATCCTGTTCAAAAATATCAGTTATGAAGTTTTCTCCTGACAAGTTATCGGCAATCTGACAAACTGGTATCCTTTATTTTTGTCCAACACAAATTTTAATTTCTGTCTAATCTTGTCCCCAATCTCACCTTTTACATTTTCTATCCTCTCTTCCGCAATCCTCACTAACTCAATTGACTTAACCAATGTCATGCAACTTTCTTCAAGGCGGGTTATGGTATCCGTCAAAAATGCAAAATTTTATTCAATAAAAGTTAATTTACCTTAGATCGGAGTATCAGAAAACAGATTTTGTGCGCTCTCAGCTACCTTAGAATCTACCCCATCAAAGCTATTCACCACTTCTCTCACTATTTGAAAATTGTCACAGTGGTATTTACATGACCATATATCCCAGCGTGTTAAAAATCGTTGCCGGGGGCTAAGCTATATTAGAGGCTTCATCTTTGAAAAGCATAGTTCATGTTGGCACATTCAAAAATATTTTCTTTACTGTGGAAATTAGTGTATCTACTTCTGGAAATGTTAATCTGACCTGTTCCGCAATTCGTCACACGCGCCATCTTACTGTAAAATGATTGGATCGATTTTACCGCCTTTACTATGCCTGTTAGGAAGAGGAGCACGTTGTCATGCTGTTTTCCACTAGGGCACAATAAACACATAGATTTATCGAACAGTTTGCATATTTGACAGTGGTTAACAGCATCCATGATCTCTGAGGTCAGAAGAGACATTTGTCCGGCACTAGTAGCTTCTAGCGTACCTATAACTACATTGGCTACATAACGCCCCTCTGAATCGGTTGTCTCATCAATTGATACATAATTTTTTTCCCATTCACATATTCACGTATTCGGTTTAACGTGTCTTCAAAACATTTTTGCAGGTAACTTTTTACGCAAAGTTGATTCATCTGGAATTGTATGATTAGTGTGACGTTCAAGAAAATCTCGTAATTTGGAGTGAAATCCACACGAATTGCATGATGTAATCGGCGATTCCTCGAATTGATGCGTGATAAATTCACCAGCACTGTTAGGACGCTGACCTTTGTTAATTACATGTTTACCACACTTACAAAGTTACTATTTCATAAAAGATTATGATATAAATGAGCTTTTAATCACAGGTTATATAAAGAAAAAACCAAAATGCCCATGGTTCATGGTCAGGTCGGCCACGGGAATCGAACCCGTGCCTCCCGAATGCGGGCTACAGGTGAAAATGCCCAATAAATTCGTGAAAAAGAAAGAAAATAACCGGAAAATGCATCCAAATGTTAAAAGATATCTTTATTATAAACATGTGGAAAAATGCATTTTGATGACCTAAAAAAAAAAACATATATCTAACGCATTTGTTCCAGAATGCACTTAATTTCCAATAAGCATCGTCTGTGTCTACTCAGAAAAAAGATGACTTTTCATCAAAATCCGGGCCCTAGTTTAATAAGCTTTCGAGTCAAAAGTTAACAAGTTCGACTCTTAATTTTTATAACATTTTTTTTTTTTTTTTTTTTTTTTTTTTGTTTGATTGTTTCAATATTTTGTCTAAGCTTTTAATTGTTTTATAAATATATGTATTTTACGGTGTAATTTCTAACAAAGGTTAAATCCTGCTTAATACTTTCACATGCTGTACGTCTAAATGGGAGGTGGTTTAAAGAGTGAACGAACTTACATAAATTAAAAAACAAATGCAGCAACTCTTTACGTCAGGTTTATAGGAACTGCTCGAAATGGTGACAGCGGCAAATGAACAACTGCCGTACTCTGTCCAAAATTCTTTGCGTGTCGAATAACTTCACATGCTGCTATTATTCGGGCAGTTAAGTCCTCTTCTGAGGTAACAGAAGTTTCATACACCAGCGACTTGAGATGACCCTAGAAAAAGTGCAGTAGTGTTAATGCACTCGCCAGTGAGATTCATGTTCTTAGTTGCGAATTTTTCGTGTTAGTATTTACGTATACATGAGAGGAACAGGCTACATGATGCAAGATGGACTTAATCGCTGTTCAGTGTCGGACTGGCAGGTGATTAGTTCGAGATTTGCGAGATTTTGAGGCATTAAATCTTGAGAGCGTCAATAACGAGCTACTACGAATCGATACTTCTGGACTCGGGAAGCAGTTTTAAAGACACTCTAATCCAATAATTTCACCCACCTGTTTCAATAACAATTTATCAGAACCTGATGCCAGTTAGGTTTAACACAATTAACTGCTTTATGTTTAGCCGCGGAGCATGCATTACCTATCTCAACTTGCTTATAAATATTATTATGTGTTTAAAACGGGAAGGGTTCTAGAGTCCAGCTAATCAATGCCGTATCACGCTCAGCGTTGCCAGCTTGTTACCTCACTCCTTTTATATTTCCCTCTCTCTCGCACACTCATACAACATGCAGGTCTGCTTGGCGCAGACGTAAGGGTAAGCAAATTATATTTTACAAACTTTTACAATTATGCAGTTGCCAAAATCAAAATTGGAAAAAAGCATTTTCGCAAATTATGTATATTTTAAAATACTATAACTATAATTATAGTTTATGAATTACCTGTTTTTCTAATCCAATGGAAATGTCAGAGGCTCATCCATATCGCTGTCATTGTCATTTCCGTTAAGAGACAATTCGTCATGGTCACTGTCTTCATCGTCTGAGTCTTGCAAATTTATGATTATAGGTTCCAAAATCTCGTCACGTGCTATTTGTTTCTTAAAATCGTCTTCTTGAAGGTTTTCTGCATGCCTCACGCAGTTTTCCCAGTCCTGTTGTGTTACCTTGTCAATTTCTTCGTAAACAAGTCGTTTAACGTCCGTCAGTTTAAAAGTATTATTTATTTTTGCAATCCCCCTTTTTATTTGAGCCCACACCAACTCAATTGGATTATATTAGCAGTGGTAAGGTGGGAGCCGTATTACCTCGTGTCCCATTTCAGTTGCAGGTTGATCCAGCTGATACACTTATTCCGTGTTTTTAAACGGAAGTACTCTTTGCAATAACTCATTTTTAGTTTCTGTTTCCGAAAAAATTTGGAGGAACGTGTACACCTTAAAATAGTGCTTCGAACCTGACTTCGCAATACCTTCCTTTTTGACTCGCCACTAAATTCACCGCAAGAAGCCAGAAATGTGTAGTGTTTAACGCCCGCTTTTACTACATATGGCACCGCAGGCGATGACACTGATGATACATGAGATGATAATGGAGCACTGGTGGAATGAGATGACGGGGGAAACCGGAGATCCCGGAGAAAACCCGCCCCAGCGCCGTGTTCTCCACCACAAATCTCACTTTGCGGTCGCCTGGGAACGAACCCGGGCCGCCTTGGTGAGAGCCAAGCGGTCTAACCACTGAGCCACGGCGCGGCCACGAGAAGCCAGTGCACTATATAACTCTTACTCTACTGTTGTGTAAAGAACAAGTGAATGATATTGATCTGAACTCTCCTGAGAAAATAAACACTTCTTATCCAGCATTCATTCATAAACATAAGCATACAGCATTACACAGGCTAACAGGAAATGAAGTGTTTGCTCTTTCTCGAATTTAACACCTTGACTTATTCACAGTAATTCTTGTATCCGTCATGTCAGTAGTTTAAATTTCAGTTCTGAGTAATGAAAAGTATATGTACATACATACAAACCAACCACTTTGAACTCTCTAGAGTAAATAGAGATTAAGAACCATTCATAAACAAAGATATAATGTGACCAGACACGTTCTACCAGGGCAGCCGGAAATTTATTGTTTCCTCTTGCTCGAATGGAATTATTCAAAGTAATTCTTTTATTACGTCATGTCAAACATTTACGTTTCAGTTCTGGGTAATTATAAATATACGTACACGCATACATGCCAACCAATAATGATATTCCTACAGTGTTTATGTCGCGATTTATTGTTATAATACAGGTAATAGTGGTTTATTTATTTGTATTAGAAAAACTATTTCAACTAAAAATATGGGGTTTTCATGGTTATGTTAGATACATTACTCTCTACCTTCCACATGGATCAGTTTTGGCAAAATCTGAATTTTTGTCTTAGCGCGAATAGTATTTCATACAGATTCATTAGGTTGGTGCTCCTCACACACCACTTAGCGGGAATGCAATACGACAACACTGCAGGACACCGATTGGTTGCTCACCTAGTAGCGCTCAAGGACAAACACCTTCCCATTTGAAATACATATTAGTCACGTTTATTTCCGCGTAGATATATTACTACGCTCTACGGAATGAAATTCATATATATGTAGTTTGAATTGTGTGCGCTTTTTAGGCAAAAAAGGCAAATACTGATTTCTTTTATAAAAAATGGCTAAAATAACACTTCGGTTCCACATTTAACAGCGTAAGCCTTTAAAACTGACTGTCTAAATGGAAGGGAAAGAAAACACTCACAAACAGTGCTTATCGTACATTATTCAGTATCTGAGATGTTGAAAGCATTAAGCTTTAACACGGGAGAAATAATACTCATCCTCCCAATGCAAAACTTTCTTTCTTCCAGAACGGTGTGGATTATGAAACCATTCAGATATGTAAAGCTCCTTCTACGGCTTAAGTAATAACAGCGATTTCAGTGTTTTCAAAACTGCTGTTACGTTCGCTCCAAGGTACCTTCCCTCCTGTAGATTATTTGAATGACAAATTAAAGAGCTTATTTCCAAGGTGTTCTCTAATACACACATCATAAAGCAACCATGCAACCATCAAAAATTTCGTTATCTCCAGAGTTATAATTACGATTCTTCATGATGTATAACCTTATTGATATTGACAGTGGTTTACCAAATCCGTCACTATTAGAAATTGCAGTCACATAACCTGTTAAGAAGATTTGGAGTTGAAAAATGATATTCCATTTTCATAACCATTTAAAAAGGAGATATGCCCCGCTGAAAAGACGTAATATTTTGATATACGACATAAGAAACTATAAACTTCTTCTTCTTCTTCTTCTTCTTCTTCTTCTTCTTCTTCTTCTTCTTCTTCTTCTTCTTCTTCTTCTTCTTCTTCTTCTTCTTCCTCTTCTTCTTCCTCTTCCTCTTCCTCTTCCTCTTCCTCTTCCTCTTCCTCTTCCTCTTCCTCTTCCTCTTCCTCTTCCTCTTCCTCTTCCTCTTCCTCTTCCTCTTCCTCTTCCTCTTCCTCTTCCTCTTCCTCTTCCTCTTCCTCTTCCTCTTCCTCTTCCTCTTCCTCTTCCTCTTCCTCTTCCTCTTCCTCTCCCTCTCCCTCTCCCTCTCCCTCTCCCTCTCCCTCTCCCTCTCCCTCTCCCTCTCCCTCTCCCTCTCCCTCTCCCTCTCCCTCTCCTCTCCCTCTCCCTCTCCCTCTCCCTCTCCCTCTCCCTCTCCCTCTCCCTCTCCCTCTCCCTCTCCCTCTCCCTCTCCCTCTCCCTCTCCCTCTCCCTCTCCCTCTCCCTCTCCCTCTCCCTCTCCCTCTCCCTCTCCCTCTCCCTCTCCCTCTCCCTCTCCCTCTCCCTCTCCCTCTCCCTCTCCCTCTCCCTCTCCTCTCCCTCTCCCTCTCCCTCTTCCTCTTCCTCTTCCTCTTCCTCTTCCTCTTCCTCTTCCTCTTCCTCTTCCTCTTCCTCTTCCTCTTCCTCTTCCTCTTCCTCTTCTTCCTCTTCTTCCTCTTCTTCCTCTTCTTCCTCTTCTTCCTCTTCTTCCTCTTCTTCTTCTTCTTCTTCTTCTTCTTCTTCTTCTTCTTCTTCTTCTTCTTCTTCTTCTTCTTCTTCTTCTTCTTCTTCTTCTTCTTCTTCTTCTTCTTCTTCTTCTTCTTCTTCTTCTTCTTCTTCTTCTTCTTCTTCTTCTTCTTCTTCTTCTTCTTCTTCTTCTTCTTCTTCTTCTTCATCTTCTTCTTCTTCTTCTTCTTCTTCTTCTTTTTCTTCTTCTTCTTCTTCTTCTTCTTCTGTATTTCCTCATTTAAGTCGTTAACATTTCTATTTAGATCCTTTTAAAAATGACATCCTGGTAGTTTGTGTTATTTATTATAATTATATTATGATATTATGATTATATTTATTTTATCTTGTCGAAATATTGGGCGAAAAAGAGTTTTACTCTATAGATGAGGCTTGAACCCCATAAAATACAAAAATTATCAGCAAATTTGGATTTATACCATTTTGTACATAACCTCTTCAATTATCTTAATGAGAGCTCTGTGAAAGATATTTTACTATTTTTATGGTACCTACTTTAAAATTAACTTAAGCGATTAAATGCTTATATATGTATTTTATGCCATGTATATATTGAAAATGGTAAACTAATAAATGTCATATATTACCAACCAATTATAAAACAACGATGAGCTCCATAGGCTATAAAATCTACGTAAAATAAATTATCTCATTTATATTAGCGTATATAAGCTTTGCAATTGCTGGGAAACATTAGTCTCTTTTATTGTTTTCTTTGGCTTTACAGATATACGCATGCTTCGTTTCCGTTCTTTAAAGTTAATTGATTTTTAATAGGTTATATATCCACATTTGCTGCTTATTTATACATGTATCCAAATTGTACCTTTCTTGAGATATTCAGTGTTCAGGGATCTCGATGGCGGGCAGTGAACTCGCAGAACGCAACGCATGTAGGTAAATCTACATTCTAAAAATAGGAAGCGATCTAAATATGTGCACGTTTCTATTTAATCCTGGAAACAAAACCGAGGTATATATACACCGTATATGTAAACATTGTATTATCCGAGAGGTTGTGTCTGAACGTCATTGTAAGAGCTAATTAGAAACGTGATACGTGGCTTGCGAACCACAGAGAGAGAACCGTTGCGACCGTAACGTGAAACTGCAAGGTTTCTCTCGTCCTAGAAAACTTGCACACGTTTCGTATGACAGTAATCGGGCCTCTTGTTAAGAAGAGTGGCGGGCGATTAGGGTCAAGAGGTCATCACAGTTTCTGAACACACCCACGTCCACCAGGTACCGCCGCGTGGATGCCGCTGACCTCAAATCTCCAAAATTACCCATTAATTATGTAATTGGTGCTGCAGACCGAAGATGCACGAGTTTTGCTTTCATAACGAACTTCGGGATCATGTAGAAGTATGGACTCTATATGCGAACGATCAAATAAATGCAATGTCAAATTAATAGGCTGAAGGACACTATGAGTGAACCATCAGTAAATTTACTGAAGAAGAATTCTATACCTGAACGATCAAATAAATGCAATGTCAAATTAATAGGCTGAAGGACACTATGTGTGAACCATCAGTTAATTTACTGAAGAAGAATTCTATATCTGAACGATCAAATAAATGCAATGTCAAATTAATAGGCTGAAGGACACTATGTGTGAACCATCAGCAAATTTACTGAAGAAGAATTCTATATCTAAACGATCAAATAAATGCAATGTCAAATTAATAGGCTGAAGGACACTATGTGTGAACCATCAACAAATTTACTGAAGAAGAATTCTATATCTGAACGATCAAATAAATGCAATGTCAAATTAATAGGCTGAAGGACACTATGTGTGAACCATCAGCAAATTTACTGAAGAAGAATTCTATATCTGAACGATCAAATAAATGCAATGTCAAATTAATAGGCTGAAGGACACTGTGTGTGAACCATCAACAAATTTACTGAAGAAGAATTCTATATCTGAACGATCAAATAAATGCAATGTCAAATTAATAGGCTGAAGGACACTATGTGTGAACCATCAGCAAATTTACTGAAGAAGAATTCTATATCTGAACGGTCAAATAAATGCAATGTCAAATTAATAGGCTGAAGGACACTATGTGTGAACCATCAGTTAATTTACTGAAGAAGAATTCTATATCTGAACGATCAAATAAATGCAATGTCAAATTAATAGGCTGAAGGACACTATGTGTGAACCATCAGCAAATTTACTGAAGAAGAATTCTATATCTGAACGATCAAATAAATGCAATGTCAAATTAATAGGCTGAAGGACACTGTGTGTGAACCATCAGCAAATTTACTGAAGAAGAATTCTATATCTGAACGATCAAATAAATGCAATGTCAAATTAATAGGCTGAAGGACACTATGTGTGAACCATCAGTACATTTACTGAAGAAGAATTCTATATCTGAATGATCAAATAAATGCAATGTCAAATTAATAGGCTGAAGGACACTATGTGTGAACCATCAGTAAATTTACTGAAGAAGAATTCTATATCTGAACGATCAAATAAATGCAATGTCAAATTAATAGGCTGAAGGACACTATGTGTGAACCATCAGCAAATTTACTGAAGAAGAATTCTATATCTGAACGATCAATTAAATGCAATGTCAAATTAATAGGCTGAAGGACACTATGTGTGAACCATCAGCAAATTTACTGAAGAAGAATTCTATATCTGAACGATCAAATAAATGCAATGTCAAATTAATAGGCTGAAGGACACTATGTGTGAACCATCAGCAAATTTACTGAAGAAGAATTCTATATCTGAACGATCAAATAAATGCAATGTCAAATTAATAGGCTGAAGGACACTATGTGTGAACCATCAGCAAATTTACTGAAGAAGAATTCTATATCTGAACGATCAAATAAATGCAATGTCAAATTAATAGGCTAAAGGACACTATGTGTGAACCATCAGCAAATTTACTGAAGAAGAATTCTATATCTGAACGATCAATTAAATGCAATGTCAAATTAATAGGCTGAAGGACACTATGTGTGAACCATCAGTAAATTTACTGTCAGATTAACAGGCTGAAGAAGAATTCTATATCTGAACGATCAAATAAATGTACTGTCAAA
The DNA here is from genome assembly GCA_030765055.1 of Mantis religiosa. NCBI lineage: Eukaryota > Metazoa > Arthropoda > Insecta > Mantodea > Mantidae > Mantis > Mantis religiosa. The sequence goes on from CM060950.1 coordinate 129,658,129, forward strand.
TTAATAGGCTGAAGGACTCTATAAGTATGTGAAGGATCACAACAAGCATACTAAAAGTAAGATAGATTTACCAAAAGCATTCAGTACAGGTCTTCACTAAGTAAAGAGGACTATGGGCACATGGTCTGACTCATTCTTTTAATTAACTATAGGTAGGATTTGCAAAATTCTCCAGCTGTCCTTTCGCTTTCATAAGTATTCAGTTCCCAAGTCTTATGTTTATTAATTAAAACAATTTTCTTCTCTCGAAAACTGTAACTTTTGAGCGTACAATTAAACTTCTGAGCGTACAATTAAATTACCAGCTCTGAAACATAACAACGCTGCAGTAACAAGTTGTAACTGCAGGATCCGTGATTGAAACAAGAATGGGAACGGAAATATATATAAATAATAATCACATATCGAGGAGCTATCGGTATCAAGATGCTGGTTCAAATTCTATTTGTCTGATGACAAATTTAAAATGTATTATCAAATTAATTACGCCACTTTGAATTTAAAAGCACAGGAAAAGCAAACATTGCCATCATATTCGCATATAAAAAGGCACGGAGATTAACAAAACTAATAATCAAGAATTCAGATGCAGGTTAAAGCCTACCGCATGACCGCAGCGGCTGCTACCTCTGTCTACAATGGACGTCATGAGTGAGTAGGAAGTAATAATGGAGAGCTGACATGGTAAACGCACCCAGTCTCTCCTGGCCGGAGAATGCGTTTTCACAAGTTGGAAACGAAGTGATGAACATCGAACCAAGAATGGAGGGAAGCAATCAGCAGCTTGGAACGAGAGTACCGAAGGTGACTGAAATGAGGGTGGAAAGGAAAGTTAATGATCGGGGAATGAAAGACGGGAAAAACCGATAAACCTGGAGAAAACCCGCCCAGATGCCACTTCGCCCACCATAAATTCCACATGAGGGTTCCATGGATTGAACATGGTCCGCCTTATTGAGAGGCGAGGGGTCCAACTATTCGGCCACGGCGCCGAAATTACATTTGATTTAAAGTAACGTCTAACCAAATAAACCGTCAAATTTGAACTCAAAGGCACAGTAACAGTTTTTGTCATACTTAACAGTCGGTTTCTGTTTTAGCATTGCTTTGGTAGAAAAGTTAAAAAAAAAAAAAAAAAGTTAAACAAGCTTTGGAATTCATGATCAGAACACACCAGCAATAAGCATATTCATATTGAAAACAAGGAAATTCATATGTATTTACGTTATTGCGAAACATATATTCAGTAAATTAGAGTAGAGGTAGGAAAAGAATAAGGAAGCTCTTTATAGAAGATGCAATTAACATTTATTTATGATACAAGTTTAAAAGTGGGGTTTCATATTGCGAGCAGGAAAGTTTGCCAAATGAGGTCATAAGCCAAATGTAACAATTCTATTAGAAAAATAAAATTACTTTTAACATTTTTGGGCATAAATTATGTTTTACACACCCCTGAAATTTGTAACATGACAATAAAATAATAGCCACTGTATTGATTCCAAGGCCTATACGCAACAAAGTGAAGTGGCACCTAGAGCGAGATAACAAACCTGTGCAGTGAAAATGTAGATGTTCGGATGTTCTGTTGATTCGATAGTAACCCTTACCTCACTCCAGGCAGTAACGCATTATATAGTTCTGGATATGTTTAGTAGCAATTCCAATGTTCCACTTCCGGCAGTTATCACAATTCCGCACAGCTCTTGGTATTGAATTTGATTCACATTCGTGCATTCGTACCCGCAGCCATTTTGTACATTATTCACGTCATAAATAAAAGAGTAACGTTCCAGATCAAACAAAGTACAAAGCTGCCAACACAAGAAAGAGGTTAACTGGATAACGAATTGTGATAAATGGAAGTACGAGGATTTAAATTGTCAACAGACAATGCGACCGCCACGAGAAATTATGTGAAAAACGCAATGTAACAGATAATCAAACATAGTCGGTTTATTGAACAAGTACAAACACAAAGGATAATTAACATGTGAATGGACTTAAAGCAAATAAGCAAATAAGCTAACAATGGAGTGGGAGGAAAATTATATCGCATAATGCCATAAAGTACAACTTCTAATTCGCGGATCCTTGTTGAAAGCTATAGGTTTTGTTCCAGTATCTACAAAGAATATGTATTGAATTATCCTCTGTATTCCAGTGATGAAGTTACATGTAATTTTTACTCGGTCCAGATCGATAATCTTTAAATGCGCTTAAAAGCGATAGCCCCTGCGGGACGATCTACTTCTACAGTTAGTTATCGCTGAAGTCAGAAAAAAGTGCATAAAATATAAAGATCAAAATCATCATTATATTTACTTTTTATTTATGACTCTATGACTGCATGACAAGGTTCGGAGGGGGACTTAGCACCCTCCACTAATTGAAGACATTTTGTGCTTAGGCAGCTGATGGGGCGCTCCCCGAGAGGGAAGAGTGAGGTGAGAGGATTTTACGAGTAATCAGACTTGAGGACGACAGCAGATAGCAGGAACCCTAAGAGCTATCAGGCGTACGTTATTAGAAGGCATATGAGGCGGAGCTAGGGAGAGCTCGCCTAAAGCCATTGTCCTATCACAGGCGTGCAGCGTTGCCCAGTTCGGAACGCATAGCACAAGCGTGAGCAATTGAGATTTCTGTTTTTCATGCATCCAAAATTACTACTGGAAGTTTGACATTGTAATATGCCTTGATATATCCGGCAAGAATTTTTAGGCGGCCTCTACAAAGGCCATTTTACAATGCCATATGGTTCTCAAATTATCGCTTCGAGAATAAACACCTAACTCCCGCGTTTATGCTTATGATATGCTTCAAATTCCAATGTTGCCCGTGTGTTCTTCCCTTTCCTTACGCATTACTGATTAAGACATTCCCAAGTGTCATTAGGAACTGCATTCGTATTTAGTTCATAAATTAACTGACCACGGATCACTACAGTCCAGGAGCGCGCGCGTGTTCCTTGAAGTTCAGTTCTAATGAAATGTATAGTGTTTAGCGCCGGCTTTTACTACATGCGGCACCGCAGGTGGTGACACTGATGTTGCATGAGATGAAAATGGAGCATCGGTGGAATGTGACGGCGGGGGAAATTGGAGATCCCGGAGAAAACCAGTCCCAGCGCCGTGTTGTCCACCACAAATCTCACTTTGCGATCGCTTGGGATCGAACTCGGGCCGCCTTGGTGAGAGTCAAGTGGTCTAACCACTCAATCTCGGCGCGGTCCCAGTTCGGTTCTAGACCAGTGCGTAACGCAAATTGAGTGCTTTGTGTAACTGTGACAATAAGCAGAAAATTCAAATGTTTACATTGTGTTTTGTGAACTGGTACCAGTGGCTCAGGTACTAAGGGTGAAGTATTCCACTCCCAGACCAGAAATATTATTTTTTAAGTGTACATTTTCTTTAAGAAATATCATCTGAGACAGTGCGTGACCGGATCAATTTTTCACAAAGCAAGGAACTCACGATCAGAGCGTGCAGTGTGAGTTGCATACTGTTTTCCTTCTTGTAAAACAGGGCAAAACTTCTAGCACAGAAATTGGTGAAACTTTTATTTTATTCAAGCTAGCAACTATAAGTCGTTTTCAGTAAATAAGCACGTTAACATTGAATGTTACAGTTTATCCTATCTTTCGCTCTGGCGGATCCATGGCAACAGGACAGCCACCGTGTGTACGCACTGGTTCAGCTCATATGCATTCTAAAACCGTACGCCGTTTGGAGTTTGAAACTCTTCGGTGGTGGTTCGAACAACCTGCTCCTTTCTACCTGCGGGCTTACAAATCTCCTGAGGTAACCGAGAGCCGGAGACCTCCTTCGACCCGGAGTACAAGGATGTGCGGAGAACAAATTCCCTACCATGCACACCGAAACTGCCACCGATACTGAAACAGCCAAGCAGGACGAAAGGTGAAGTGAAGTGAGAAGTGAGGTGAAATGGAGCGAAAAGAAATTCAGAGGATCTAATTCTCCTTTCCAGCATTCGCCTAGCGATCTTCGGGGGAAAAGAAAAGCATGGGTCAATTTGCTCGGCCACGCAAATTGAACCCATGGGTCACAGACGCATCCCATGATGACTTTTTACTATCGAATAAGTTATCCTTTCTGAGTAATCTATGTTTCGGCCTGTTAATGTCTCCTGGCCCATAATTTGGGATCCGCTGGTCTAATGGAACGAGTTGACTGAACGACGTTGACAGTAAGAGATAAGAAATAAATTATAAACACAAGTTTAACATTACCGAGTTCCACAAAGAATAAAAATTGTATTACTTTCCTTACTAAATACCTAAAGTATGTTTCGTTCAATAGTACACCACAGGAAAGAAAGTCTTCGGGGATGAAACGCACGGGGTTTGGAGAAGGTTTCAACACCCTCCCTGAAAAGGTTTATGACACCACATGTCAGTTCAGTTACAAAACATTCAAAAACATTCTGACAGCTTCCCCTTTTGTGAATGAATCTTCTCGGTTTTAGTGTACTGAGTGAATAGGGCGCAAGTTTTTTAACGGTTCTACTCCTTGTGTGGCATGCGTTCTCTGTCACACACATTCGCTATCCTTGTCCCACTGTGTAAGGGGCCGCATTCCTTTCAGGGACCTACTTTGCATTGGTGGACAGTAGCAAACACTAGCTTCCACACAACGCTTACAGCATCTCTGTGACTGGCTTGGAACAAATCCTAAGAAGCACTGTGAATCAACGGGAGACATATTCTATGTCAAATGAATTGTTCTGTGTTGTGTGATCAAGTATAAATGACCAGCCCAATCGGTGTACAACTGTAAAGGGATAGGGTGAGTTACCTGCAATCCTGAAATGCAGCGGTCATAATATCAAGTCAAGGTTTTTTTTCTGAAGTAGGCATAGAGATGCACCTAAAATTCTCGTAAGGATATTACTTAAATAGGTCTGTAACTTTCGGGATAGCATTGACTCACAAGCGTTTAGATATAACAACAACAATAATCATCATAATTATTTTTAACAAGTGTAGGATTTGTCCGGCTTGTGCCAACCTAAGTATATTGAAGCCATTCTCTGAGGTCTTCCTCTGTCCCTACATCCTACATCCTCCTGGCTGATACGAAAAAGGAAGGTCTGAAAATTTGGGTTTTATTATTATTATTATTATTATTATTATTATTATTATTATTATTATTATTATTATTATTATTATTATTATTATTATTATTATTATTATTATTATTATTATTATTATTATTATTATTATTATTATTATTATTATTATTATTATTATTATTATTATTATTATTATTATTATTATTATTATTATTATTATTATTATTATTATTATTATTATTATTATTATTATTATTATTATTATTATTATTATTATTATTATTATTATTATTATTATTATTATTATTATTATTATTATTATTATTATTATTATTATTATTATTATTATTATTATTATTATTATTATTATTATTATTATTATTATTATTATTATTATTATTATTATTATTATTATTATTATTATTATTATTATTATTATTATTATTATTATTATTATTATTATTATTATTATTATTATTATTATTATTATTATTATTATTATTATTATTATTATTATTATTATTATTATTATTATTATTATTATTATTATTATTATTATTATTATTATTATTATTATTATTATTATTATTATTATTATTATTATTATTATTATTATTATTATTAATATTATTATTATTATTATTATTATTATTATTATTATTATTATTGTTATTATTGTTATTATTGTTATTATTGTTATTATTGTTATTATTGTTATTATTGTTATTATTGTTATTATTGTTATTATTGTTATTATTGTTATTATTGTTATTATTGTTATTATTGTTATTATTGTTATTATTGTTATTATTGTTATTATTATTATTATTATTATTATTATTATTATTATTATTATTATTATTATTATTATTATTATTATTATTATTATTATTATTATTATTATTATTATTATTATTATTATTATTATTATTATTATTATTATTATTATTATTATTATTATTATTATTATTATTATTATTATTATTATTATTATTATTATTATTATTATTATTTTACATATAGCTGCCGTACTTCAATGCAAACAACTTGCTTGTCTTAAGGCTAACTAAAGACTATCAGATATAAACAGGAAATGATGTATTCTATTGGGCAAATATTTAAGGTAAGTAAAGATAATATTTAATCAAGACAATAGTTTACGAAGTTTGTTTTAAATGGCTCCCAGCAGAACCAATGCAGGCATAACATCGTTGTGGAATATTCTAGTGCACTTTATAATACCAACTACTTTAAAACTTTTGGTTCGTTCTGACCTCTCCAGGCCTGCACCAACCCAGGATCACCAAGTACAAGTTCCAATACCAAATTTGTTTTATTTAGACTCCTAATGTTCCATGTTTGTTCCCATCCTTTTGAATCACCTGTATAAAATGTTACCAGGATCACGAGGTCACAAATTATAACCATGTTGCTGAAAGAAGCAAACAGAGGGAAAAACAACTGAAAACAAGAAAAACAACCGCTCCGAACGATAGGAGGGAAATGTTTTTCCTACATTGACATTTAGGAAATCACAACGGATGTGTTCTATTTTTAAATATTCTGGTGTGCTCCATTCACATGGCTTACTCTATCCATTAAGTTTATTTTTATATACCATCTTACACTATCCTCATGAAAGATTATTTTTCTACCTACTTCAAGTTAATCGAGATGAACCTTTGCAGAAATAGTTTCATTACACATTTCGTTGAAAGAATATGGAGGACAGAGAAAAGCTATTGATAGTGAGATGCTTAAAAGCGGACCGCTGTATTGACATTGAAAGTCCATAAACTTTACATGACAACATGACAAACAACTGAGCGATGTTAGCACTTGACAAAGCATTGAAAAACTTGAACCAAATAATAACGTATATCTTGAAAAGGGCAGATGTCACAGAAAACGTTTTTTAAAAATAAACTGTCTTTAACATTTGTGTGTGTGTGTGTGTGTGTGTGTGTGTGTGTGTGTGTGTGTGTGTGTGTGTGTGTGTGTGTGTGTGTGTGTGTGTGTGTGTGTGTGTGTGTGTGTGTGTGTGTGTGTGTGTGTGTGTGTGGCGTATACTTGTCTATATCTAAAGGTTTACGAGTTAAGCAAAATTATACGAAATTCCTTCTGAACGAAGAGATTGGAAGTAAGTTTCATGATTATACCACGGAGTGGGACACCTTGCACACTGTGACTTACATATACCTATTGCGGTTACCACTCTCCAGGAGGAAGGGATAAAGTGAAGGAACCATGGGCTACAGAGACACGCTGTGGCAACGGCCAAGAGACAGTTCGAGGCTCCAACACTTGTCCCAGTAATGCAGCGTCTGGATATGACAAATAACGACTCATAGACTTAACCCTCTCAGTCACGGTGTCTATTATAATGGACATAGGAATTTTCTTCCTATTTGTAATGCCTTTAATGGGTTTTTCTGCTATGTTCTTGTTATAGTGTCCTTCGCCAATTAAGCACATGTATTTGAGATGTTCTGAATTGTACATTTATTTTTACAATTTACATTGTAGTGTTTTTTATAAGAAAGAAGCAAAATACCTGCAACCGTAGTAAAATGATACCCCCCATCATCATCCACGCGTGCCATCACACCGATTATTATTTTACGTGGGCCTTCACCGTCCTTTACCACTGGTCACTGCGGTTGCCCAGACTTGAAGCCACGACCTCCGGCTTTGAGGAGATGGCCAGTCCACTTCTTGTCGCCATAACGATCATGGCTATTCAAGTAAGTTGGTTGAAGGTGTCCCAAACCGCCTAATCTAAAAAGGTTTCGAATTAGAAGAAGAAGAAGAAGAAGAAGAAGAAGAAGAAGAAGAAGAAGAAGAAGAAGAAGAAGAAGAACTGTATAAGTAGCACAACAATTCCTGACAGAGTGTTAACAGCTTTCCAGTGTCGTGGTGAGTACATTTTCTTTGAGCAAGCATCCACGCCATGCGTCCGGCAACACGATATACCACGAAACCTAGAAGCATACCTGAAAGTTAAAAGGACAAGAATGAAAGGGAAATGATAAAAACATAAATTGCATATGAGAAACCACTCCAAGGCCAAATTAGGCGGTTTACAGCAATCGAATTGGAACCTCCCGAATGCAAGTCTTACACGTTACCGTTGAGCACTAGCAAAGCGAAGGAAGAAGACTGCATTGGCTATTAACAGAATATCCAAGGTATTAATTTTAGTCTGCATGTAAATATTGTGACTTTGTGGGTTCGTGAAATTAAAAGTCAAAGCTACAAACACCAAAAATTGCACTTTATTTCCGTAGAAACACACACAATAAGGTCAACGACCACAAACAAGCAACTGTTTACGCACGCGAGTTCAATTAACAACTGACTCTGGCGGGCGGGCTGCCGTTTTATAGATTACTCACATTCCAGAAATATCTCGAACAATAAAGACGTGGCTAGAACAAAGAACTAGAAAACCGAGAAAACTCGAGAAAACCGTCCGCTTCCGTCCGCCGTTTCGGCGAGCTTTCATTTACGCACTACACGCCCGTCCCTTTAATCTAGTCACCGGAGTTGCCTCGATCAACAATGGGCTCGCGACAATATATTAAATGTATGATGTTTCAGTAAAATTTGTTACACCAATTTTTAAGAAAAGAGTAATTTTCGAAGAAAAAAGGTTCCTTGTAAAGGGTAGCTTGGGGTGGTGGATTACTTGAAACTTACTGAAGTTCAATATAAAGTGTGGTATTTATTGGACATCTCTTGTTTGAGTTGACTATTCGCCCTCACCACTCCCCCCCCCCCCCCCCCGCACACACACACACACATAAACATGGACCAGGAACCTTTCTCTAAAAATGCTGCTTTTGGATTCAAGAGGCGTCAAAACATATTCCAGGTGAAATCTCGACATCCTCTTAATACAGTAGGTGGCAGAGAAAGTACGTCTGTTAAGGACCACTGTTTGCACTGCGTTGAGTGGAGAGCACACGTTACAATTGTGAGTTGATTATCGTGCGAAGACATGGAACAGCACGTGTCTGTGTACTCATTCCCTCACTAATCTAACCTGACCAGCTGTGAATGATCGCCAGTTGAAGCAATTTCTTGCTTCTTCTGCAGAATGTTATGCGTAGGGACAGGAATTTTATGCTCTAGTAGTCCCATTAATATGCATTGAAAACATTCATAATATGACACATAACAGATTGGCTAAAATAAAAATTTGCTGTAATTTTTTACAATCTAATAAATGTAGTAAAACGTATCAAACATAACAAATGTTTAACACAACAAAATGCATTTGTAATGTTGAAGAGTTAGTATATCCCTGTAATCTAGTTTTTATATTCATATCTAATGTTGACGTGATAACACGAAAACGTCACAAGAAGAAGAAAACCAGTAGAAATGAATGACCTAAACTTTCAACTAAAGAATAATTACACCTCTAGTAATACATACTTCACGGACAACCGTGAATATTTTGAAATGCTATCCATGATGTAAATTAGCACGTTATATTTTATAAACCTTAACAATATTCATTCTTTTTCTTCTTCTTCAATGAATTACTCTTCTCTTTGTAGGACTTATACCCTCAAGGACCTAAAAGCCAATCCCTGTCGAGTAGCACAGCTACTTTGGATCAGAGCTTATCCCCGATGGATGATCAGTCCAATGCTTGCTATGGCAGTGAAGAAGGAAATGAAGATATATGGCTGAAAATGGATAATACGAAACTTTAAGATTAAATTGTCCACCCAGCATTCGTCTAGCGACAGAGGAAAAGCCTGAGAAAAAACCTTCCGTCAATTTATTCGGGTATTTAAAGCTAGGACCTCCCGAATGCGAGTGGCACACGTTACTGCGATCCAAGTGTAAAGAGACTGTAAAAAGAAATCGTTAACCTAATACTAATACGCATAAGTACGTGTTACCACCACATTTGGACTTAATTCAGAGATATAATTTACAAGCCATTCCGCGAGGGAATGGCTACGACCAGTTATGATGGGGATTCACTGATCTAGCGTTAACTTTGATTACATTGCGTGGGAACTACTATCAGTGTTGTCAAGTTTCAAGACTGACTCTATGGCAAATATACATATCGTATGTGCAAATCAAATACGAGGATGAAATGAATAAAACTGCACGTAAAACAAGCAAATATGCAGCATATTTCGTAAACAGCTGAAATATTCTTGTTAACAAACAGGCAAAGTAAGTATTATATGGAACATAAAACACTGCTTAAACTCTAAACTTAGTGATTAACTGTCTACCAAGTGAGTAGATATACATTCCGGCTGAAAAGAAAACCTATGCATTTGATTAAAATCCAGTCCATAGATCTGACAGGTTTCATGAAGAGTTGGTCCCGAAATCAAAGAGACTGGTGGGCATGGAAAGCTGAAAGAGAAAGCTTGTCGATATCTACCTCTGTGGTGCATTGTAATGCGCTATTATTAGATAGACGCTTCAACCGTAACCACTGCAACGTTAAGTACATGACAAGATTGCTTAGTTGGTGTTTGTCACGTGTAAGAGAAATCTCGGGAGGATCATGGCTTTTAACCCCAGCATAGCAACAACCCCGTCTCGCTCCACAGATTCCTTATTGAGCGCGTTGCGTTTATGAGACACTCTGCACGGCCATATTTGGGAGGTCATTCCGTCCTTAGACGGTTCTGCCCCATAACAGGATTCAAAACATCCAAATGTACTCCTAGGGCTTGGAAATGTCACAAAGCACATAAAGATTAACAACCGAGCGTCGCCGAGAAGCATCCATATTGCCTGGAACTGTTCTGCTCCAGCGACTGTCCATTGTTTGCTTATAGCAAGGTTAAGCTATTAATGTCATAGAAATTAACAACTACAGACAACCCACCAAGGCTTTGAAACGCGCCATTTGCAAAACCTCTGTGTTCCGTTGTTTGTGTAGTTACCATATTCTCAAATGTTTCTGCATCCATTACTACAAAATGGTCCGTAATGCAATGACATGTTTCACGTCTCGTTAACTCTAACGGATCTTCACAGTGACAACATAACCTCGTGGCCAAATAATTAATGTGCTTGTGTACGTTGGAAGTCAGTGACTATGTTTATTATACGGGATGGCGCCCTATGAAGTGTTAAGAGGTGAATATATCTTAAATGAATATGGGGGAGGTGGCAGCCAAGGATTCCAAATTTTAATGGTTCAAGGACCCTTCAAAATTGTGATATGGTCAACCTCAGAAGTTTAAATGGAGCCATGATACTTCTTTTACATTCTATACCCTTCAATTAACTGAGCAACTTTTATAAAATTTCTTTAAATGAACTTTTGGGCTGTTATAGGATGTCGATGTCATTGAAGTTAGAACACAAGTACTGCACTTCACAAATTTTAGAAATTCCAGACTCTATGATCCTGTATGCTATTAATCTTTCTCAATGAATCAACAAGTGTTTACATGTTAGTGGACGCTATTTTGAGCAATAATTAAGAGTTGGACATTTATTGAACTTACTGCTGTAGTACTTTTTAATACTACTGTATAGTTCAATTAAAACTCATATAAGAGTTCAACAATTCATTTTAGAGAAACAAATGTTTTATAAGCATTGGTTAGTTTATTGAGGGAACCAGAAGAAGAGCCTATTGGTTCCTTTTAAAAGTCTGTGGTTGCTCCCGCCATGTCGCATAAGAGGCCAAGTGGAAATCCTTTCTAAAATACGATTTGTAAGGCATCTTGTTCTAATAAGATCAGAAATTATCAGCAATGTTTAAAGAGATATTCACCTTAACGTTTTATATGAGCTACGCTGAATATCATATACAATTAGTTAACTGCAATGGAACTATTCTAGTACATCTATTTTTTATCTACTGAATACTCTATCAATGAATTATTTACGTTTCATTATTTTCAAAGCTGTCAACAAAACTTCAAAGGATAGCTCTATGTGGGGCATATTATCACAAAGCGCAAAAACTTCTTTTTGGACAATTGTAAGCATTTGAAATATGAATATTGGAAGACTAGATCGTGGGAAATGAACAGAAAAACTACATATGGAGATCACACAGAAAATGAAGCTAGTCACAGTGAAGCAACAAATATTACACAAATAAAAATTCCCGAAGTTAAATTATTAAAACAATTAAATGGTTCCATAGAGTTAATAGTGTGGGAAAAATATTTATTTAAAAAAATAAACTTCGCGTAATGAATTTTTACATACCAGCAATTGAGTCTGTGTTTAGGTTTGTTTCGTCCTCAGATGTAGGTAATCCGTAACATAACAAAAGAAAATAACATCGTAACCGAGATTTCCTTAACAACGGAGTTGGGTATTAACTGGTGATGGAAGCAAAATGCTTTTGAAATCGATATTATAAAGAAAAAGGAAGTATTAACATCAACTTCTTAGGTTAAGTGAAGATTCTTTTACAAATATTTTAATTGGTGTAATAAGATATGGAGATGTTTCAGAAAAGTTGCAGGGAGGAAGTAAAAGGATGACACTGATCAGCAAGAAAAATAAAATTGACTGGGATGCCGAATGAACCTATAAAATACACTGAAGGCAATGGTAAAAGAGAAAAGGTTCGAGGCAGAAGGAATTAACATTTAGATGTTACTGAGAACAACGGGGACGAGGATAGTGAGGAGAGTGAAGGTGGTCTGTTGGACTGACTGATTGTTGAATTGCATCTTCTAACTGCAGTTATATCGAAAAAAAAAAACGTTTCCTGGATAGGAATAAAGTAGTGATCATCTACAAAAACATTAACCTATCCCTACAATAGAGTCCCAAAATAATTAAACTGTTGTAACCAGAATGGCTTCGTTTTTGAATCTAGTAATTTAGATTTAGCGGGTGGGTGAAAAATGAATATAGGAAGCAAATTTTCAAGAAGTTTTCCAAAAGTACAGTACTAATTTGTTTTGAAACAGACGGTGACCAGCGATGGTGCTTCAACACCAACGTAATCAGGAAATACTGTAATATATTCCACTTATAAATACTACACGCTTTGGAAAGGTAGAGTCGGACTGCAAATTTCAATACCACAGCCGGGATTTCAACCACGGATCTTCCGGTCTCTGTCCGGCTGCTCTTGACCATTGAGCTACTATGGCTAACGTGCCAGCAGGACATTAAATTTTCCAACTGACTCGTGTTTTTCCCGGTAAACCACTAGGAGTTCGCATAAACAAATGAGGTAGCTAGCTTAATAACGACTTACTGTGCTGTAAGTAGTTTAAGGCCTAGGCTTTATAGTTCTAACCACTATTAGGTAGAATTAATGTAAATTAATTGTTCTTTCACACTAGCCGTGTGTAGGACACAATATGGAAAGGTAGAGTAAGACCAGAGAATTTAATGTCGTGCTGGCACGTTGGCCATAATAGCTCAATGGTTAACAGCAGCCGGACGGAGCCCGGAAGATCCATGGTTCAAATCCCGGCTATGACAATGAATTTTTCAGTCTCTCTCTCTCTCTCTCTCTCTCTCTCTCTCTCTCTCTCTCTCTCTCTCTCTCTCTCTCTCTCTCTCTACCTTTCCATATTGCATCCTCCACACAGCTAGTGTGAAAGAACAATTAATTTCCACGCCTTCTTTTCATCTTTTTTCTCCTTAAAATTATATTTTATTATGTTTTATTTATAACCCCCAGACTAAATGGGAGTTACTGATATGCTCCTGACTTGCTCGAAGCTGCTCGAACATCCTAACATTTTGCTAAACACGAGCGTTGGTTACAAGATATGTAGAATGTTTTACAATCCGACCGAGCAATTTTAAAGGAATGCAGAGGAATATTAGACATTGATTTTAAGTAGAAAACCTATAACCTGCGGGCTACGTTGCCCTGCAGTGGAGTAAAATGTAACATTGTGTAGCATCCACTGATTTGATCGCCACTTAGTTTTACGATCAATGTAAGTAATCAGTTAAAACAAGCTCTCTGTTGCTTCGTAGCTCAGTGGAGCGGAAATAAACACAAGAGTGCATTGCACTTTTATTTCTTCAAGATGCGAAACAGTAATAAATGATTATACTCTACACGCATGGTTATGAAAGAACGACATTATTTCATTTTATTATTATTATTTTATTTAGGCTACCAAAGAATCGAATATTGTGAAGAATATCTGTGTTCATGAACAATGGTGGTACAGAGACGCTTGTAATTATTTCCAGCACATGTGTGACGGCTAGAAAAAATTACAGGAATAGTTGAAAATGGCAACCACCCAATCCCTGCAGAGATTAATTTGGCGAATACACGAGCTCTTCGTTCTTTTAAAAATTCCTGGTATTCCTAATTTTGTGGTAGCAAATATTCTCGCGAAATTCAGCATTGTCAACGGGTATTTCGAAAATCAGAATCCTAGATACCTCCATAAAAAGAAATCTATGGGAGTGAGATCAGCGTAGCTAGGACTGGATCGCCAATTCCATTCAAGCCTTCAGCAAAACACTGTCCAATTGCTGCCAGGCGTTCCCATCAAAATGGGGAGAAACCTTATGCAGGAACCTGATTTGACGTATTTTCAGGGAACGTCTATCAGAAACACGAGCACCGTCAGTAAGAAACTGAAGTTAACATGCTGATTTAAAAGTAAGTAGGGAAAGGGGGTATGGGTAAATATGTTAAATGACAAACTGTATCAGCCATTTTGTTCACAATGAATCTGTTCGCAATATGTGTATTAACGCTAATGGCAGGACGGCAATGTCAGGGGTAAGAATATGTAAACAAACTGGAGATGTCAGATGGTCAGAAAGTATGTATGAAGCGGTCGTAGATGCCAGAACAATGTATGCAGTGGAGGTATGGGGCACATCAGAGATAGGAACACAATTAGACCAGATGTATGGATTGTTTTGCAAAGAACTTCTAGGGCTGCCAAAATCGGCACCAAGAGAAGTGGCATTATTGGAGTTGGGTAATACATAAAGGAGGGGAATAATAATAGAAAGAATACTGAAATTCTGGTATAAGTGTATTATAGGGCAGAACGGGGAATTATTGAATCTGTGCATGAAGCAACAGAAAAGCATTAAGAACACAAATAGTTGGTGGTCGGAATTGAAAAGAAGGGTATCGAAGTTAGGCATGGGAAATTTATGGAGAGCAGAGGAGTCAAATCATAGCGGTATTTGGAAGGAAGTGAGAACCAGAGTACAATGCATACATAGGCAGGGGATTTGGGAATGTATAGAAGAAAAGAAATCTTTGAAATTTTATAAGCAATTAAAGACAGAATGGGGTAGGGAAAAATATATAGATCAATGTGACAAAATTGGAAGAGAAGGCATAGCATGGACGAGAGTAGGAATAATGTATCTAAAAGGGTTGAGAAGTAATGAGGTAGGCATATGTGAATTTTGTGGAGATGAAGAGAGCACTGTTCATTACCTGATAGAATGTAAGAAGTTAACAAATTGCAGGAGAAAAATGTGGGATAAGAAGTGGGACAGCGTGAGCAAAGACGTAGTGGTATTACGCATGTTAACGGGGATGAGTGAAAATAAAAATTGATGTATAGGAGAATTCTTATATAGGTTAAGAGAAAAGTGGATTAGGGTAAAAGAAGCGAGGGTCAGGAAGAAATGACAAGCTGCTCAGGAAAACCAAAGGCTTACGGCCAGGGGACCTGAGTCAGCAAGTAAATCTTAGGTCAGCAATTTCATGTATTTGTACAGGAGGTATAATAGTGATTGTTAGATATCAAAGTCATTGTAGTGAAAATGTAATGGAAACTGTACAAATAAATATCATCATATTATGTGTCTTAACAACAGCATGTGAATTCTTGAACTTCCAATTGTGAGGTTGTTCCCGTGATTGAATGTCCGTCTGTGGTGACAGTGGCTTCATCGGTCATCATCATTTAGGACAAAATGAATGAATGTTCCCCGCGATGCCATAAAACTTAGTTGTAAATTTGTAACCGGGGAGTGAGGTCTGCTTTTCAGAAGTTGATACCGGTAGAACTGTTGTTGCTGCAGGACTCGCCATACTAAACTACTGCTTGTACTCAAGACACGAATACTCGACGAAGGATGAGCTTATAGTCTGTTGAGCAATTTTTGCTCGAAATGCGGAGTGCGCAAGGTTTCATTTGCACCAGAATCCGATTTATCATTCAGTTCAGTTGAGCAAACGTCTACCGGAACTGAAGCTCTCCTACAGTTTGGGGAGGGCGCTAACAGGGTGGTGTTTTCCATTAGGTCAATACCTGGTTTTCCAAAAAGGTCCCCCTTGCATTCGCGGGTACGGAAGTGGATGCACCATCCCAAAGGGGAAGACCAAGGTAGGGGAAACAGGATCTGAACACACTTCCGATCTATGAACTGACAGGTACTCAGTCTCTGGTGATGGCCGATATATAGACTGAAAGTTGCTATGATAAACATGTCGTCCCTCTGGTTGTGTTTCACAATCGAGTTTGCGTAGCTTCAGATGCTCGTTCCCTAGCTTCACTGTACATAAACTGTATACATACCAGCTCTGCAGACAAAAAATATTTTTTCTTGTTTAAAGTGATTATTAGACCACAAAATTCCTGTCCATCTTCATCATGTGTTTCATTTTTCATACACGATTTTATCTTTCCCTCTCTCTCTCTCTCTCTCTCTCTCTCTCTCTCTCTCTCTCTCTCTCTCTCTCTCTCTCTCTCTCTCTCTCTCTCTCTCTCTCTCTCTCTCTCTCTCTCTCTCTCTCTCTCTCTCACTCACTCACTCACACACACACATACACACGCAAAATTAAAAGGATAAGAGTTTTCCTAATTAAAGATGTTGAACAATATTACATACGTTTATAGATAGTGTTAGAATAGAAGTTTAATTACCGATTTTCTAAACGAAGCTGAAAAACCAAATGTATGGACTATACTAAACATTTAGGATAATAACAAACCATGGAATTTGCAATTTATGAAAATAAAAACTATCAGTGGAACATCCAACTCTTCCTGGAGTATACGTAAGATACGAAACACATATGATTATGGCAATTGGAAGCTCAATTTATCAAAATGTTAGCTTTCCATGCTTCCCTTGTCTTAAAGTAGGCTTGCACTTTAAGGGCTACTGTTCAAAGGTGAGAGTATTAATGCGAGTTGTGACCCACCTTTCAACTTCCACTTGTTATTATAAGAAATGTAATTATGAACATTTAAATGGATAATAATGATACAACATTTTCTATGCCAAAATTGAATATTATTCCACATTTATTAATATTTAATTAGTCATATCATCAAAAGAAATTCCTTGCATAACAGATTTAATCTGCGTTTTTTTGAAGAATTTCAGAAAGGTCCCTCAACTGTATATAAACAAACCTATTCCGCGTTTAACATCTTCAACAAATAATATATAAAAGTAAAGAATAAGAGGCATTTTAATACCATCATAAATAATACCAAAATATTCGTTGCACATAAAAATAAAATATTTTACTTGTTCTTTATAAACTGCGCTACAATATTTTAACTTTTCACTTACGCTGAAACACAACAAATCGGAGAAAACTGGAAAAAGGAGCCACTGAACCCTTTTAATGCGTACCACATAACCTTTCAATTATTATACCCGAGTTTTAAAAGTACCGATCAAGTAAAGTGATGCGGTACTACGGCAGAAGACACCCGGACGGGGAAAAAGAAAAATAGCCCCGCCCGACTAGGACTACCTCTGGACCTCTTATCTACGATACTGGACGTAGATTCCCGTCCCATATCCTTCACACCTACTCCGGAATCCCATATATTGTGGACGGGAGAGATCCCGTACCATCTACAGTAAGCTAGACGCCCATCTCAATAATCTGGTGAACACCCTTGGCCGTTACGACCATAGGGCTCCTCGCCGCAGACCGAATTACCGGTTGCCCAAAGATGCCTTGGGTAACCTGAACTGAACAGAGCCACTTTCCCATGACTCTATACCCCCAGTAAGTCCCATAACCAAACATTAGTTCCTTTCTCTCTAGCCTGCCAAGCGCACTGTGCTCAGATGCCTCCCAGGCAGGCGGAAGAGCGCAGCCAGCACTGGGCACCCCCCCCCCCCTGGGAACTAGCGCCCATTTAAGGCTAGATATGGCACTGCCTAAGACAACCGCCTGCGACAATCGACATTTCTTTTATACCGCCCAGATAAAGTTGCACTAAGCGGCTAGGTGCTGGGCAGCAAACACTCCACCCAGGTAAACCTGGGCGATTGCATCTTCTTCTGCTTCTCATTTCATCAGATCCTGAAAAATGAAATTGTGTAGTGTTTAACGCCCGCTTTTACTACATACGGCACCGCAGGCGGTGACACTGATGATACATGAGATGAAGATGGAGCACCGGTGGAATGAGATGGCGGGGGAAACCGGAGGTCCCGGAGAAAACCCGCCCCAGCGCCGTGTTGTCCACCACAAATCTCACTTTGCGGTCACCTGGGATCTAACCTGGGCCACCTTGGTGAGAGCAAAGCGGTCTAACCACTGAGCCACGGTGCGGCCTCAGATCCTGAAGAAGGCCATGGAGTTTACAATGGCCTAGAGCTCGACGTTTATTAATTTGACATGGCTGATCACCCGCGAAGCCTTGATTAGCTTCCACTACTAGTTACATACAAAAACATTTTGCAAACACTTCATCTAATTCGTGTAACCTGGTAATCCTTCAAGGCGATCTTAGCTACTGGAGACACTTTACTTAAATTCGGCTACCAGCGTTGCAAATTACTTTCTATCTCCGTGTTTTATAGTTATTACTGCTGAGGTTAATTTGTGCCTTGATATTTCGCACTAATGTGTGTAAGCGAGCCTAATGTGAAACAATTAGAACTTCCCTTGATTATTTCTTGGTAAATAATGATTTTTGCCTCCTTTACTGGTTATCTACAGTAGTTTAAAGTACTGTATTCCACTCAAAACTTTGATAACGAAATTTCAGGAAGAAGACACCTTTAGTGGCCCTCAAGTGAAAAAAAAAAATATTTTCACAAGGACTGTGTGTGAACGGCAATTAAAAAATAATAGACGGTTAAATACCTAACTTATTATTATATAGGTTATAAAATTAATTATATTAAATGGATAAAACATTTTATACATGTATCACTGTATACATAAATTGAAAAGGATTTTCAGGTTGACTATAAATCGCAATGGATGCCTATAGAAGTTAAAAGTCTTGGGATATTTAGTTTCAAGTTCTTTTTGTAAATTTTTAATTACAGTTGAACCTTTTTTATGTTTAGATTAAGGGGAAGAGGGAAGATTATTTGCGACTCCCTTCCCTGGCGGCTGTGTTTAGTTGATTTTGCAGCCAATTTTAAAATCTCTACCAAAATAGCATTTATGCTACTGATGACTGTATACAGCGTGGTATGAGCGATTCCAAAGTCAGAAGCATTTTTTTTTTAAGGTTAAGTGCCACCTCTCGTATAAATTCTACTTTCTGATCTAGCGTATAGCATTTCCTATTTCTGTTTTCTTGGCTGATTAAAAGCAACTGAGAACTGTAAAACAAAGCGGCTGCTCAACAGTTAACAATGAGTACCGAAAATTAGCTTTTTTTTTTTTTTTTTTTTAAGATAGTGTATGTCTTGTACTCATTTAATTACGTAAAACTCACTTGTATTTCACTGAAATTTGATGCAAATACATAGTACATAGTACAAATGCATTACGTATAAATAAGGTTCTACTAACACGTTTCTAAATTGCATTTTTTTCCGGAACCTACTAATATTTATGTATAAATGTGATTTACTTTCAGCTAGGTTACGTATAATGCAGGTTCAACTACCTGCGTGTGTACGCGTGTATGTGTGTGTTTGTTTGTGTGTGCGTGTGTGTATGTGTGTGTGTGTGTGTGTGTGTGTGTGTGTGTGTGTGTGTGTGTGTGTGTGTGTGTGTGTGTGTGTGCGCGCGCGCGTGTGTGTGTTTGAAGTAGAATTGTAGCTGGAAACCAGTTACCAAAAATACCGATTACAAGTGTTACGGTAATAAACGTTTATTTTGACTTTTCATGAAAGAGATAGAAGCAGAGTTCTGTTTTGTTTTCGGTTAATTTACTTTACTTAGCTTACTTTAAATGTTTAATACTGAAGAATAATTTGTATGTATGTACTCGTATTTTATAAAGACGAATAGAGATAAGAGTTTCGAATGCAGGCCCAGCTTTTGGAAACTAGGTACCGGGATGGAGTGTTTTAGATTTTTATTTATATGTGTATTGTGTCCTGGGTGTGAGTGGTTGAAGGAAGGCGAAAGTTGCAGCTGCTGTGCTGTTGTAATGTAATTGCAATAAGCCGAAGTGAGATTTGTTTATTATTAACATTGTTACTACTGTTATGGTTGTGTGCATGCTGCGATAATAATTGTGCTGCTAAGCGCATCTCAACATCGCACACCAAAAAATGTGATAATTCACTTTCTTGTTTATTCTTCTTTGCAGGCGAAAGTTCTATATGTTTTTATTTTCTCAATAATGGCCTTAGAATAAAATACCATCTGCTCAAAGTATTTATGTTCAAGACAAGTAAATGCGCTTGCTGATGCTAATGTTTGTTTTCATCTATTTTAATCCGAGTCCGATATATATTTTTAAAGTTATCCTAACCCAATTTGGGGTTCGTGGATGAGGATTTGATCTACGCACTTGCTGACCTCTAATGTAAACACCATAACGTTGTCATCAAATCAACACTATTGATAAATGTTCCTTGTTATGCATAAACATAATAAGCCAATAATACGCTTTACTGACGTCCTTAAGCTCAATCCGTGCATGATTATTCATAATTTGAGTAAAGAAAATCATTTTCCTTTAAATAATATTTTTTATAAATTTATGTCGTTTGTTTAAAAATAATACACTTAAATTTTTAAGTCTTGTTCCTAGGAATTAAAAACCTAATTTTGCCTTATGAATTTCAATTCTGTCTTTTTTAAGATTTTATAAGATTAAATGAGATTAAATGGGTTTTCATATCATCATTGACATTTCATATCTACCAACTACTGCGTGAGCACAGGAAAAATACCAGAGCAATGGAGAACGTCAACACTCAAAATCCTTTACAAAGGAAAAGGAAAAAGCCATAATCAGACTCATACAAGGAATAGCAATCGAAAACACATCTTTCAAAATGTTCATGGACATATTAAACAGCAGGCTTACCACTGAAATAGAGGTCCATATACCGGAAAACCAATTTGGTTTCTGAAAGGGAAGAAGCACCCTACATTCATTGAACTGCTTAATACAGCAAGCACAAGACATTCTGAGACATTTTGTACTGGTATTTGCAATTGTATTTGCACACTGTGCGCATTTTCATGAATATCTATAACTGAATATGTATCTGTATAACCAAAGTATCACGCAGCTTATATATACGGCAGGTACAGAAATAAAAAGTAGAAGGAATATCTTCAGAAAAAAAAAATAGCATTTACGAGGCTTTCGTTTTGTACAAACATTGAGGGTATGGCTAGAGTTTACTATCTTAGGTAGTTTGCATTTACGGAAGTACAGTAAACAGGAGGCAAGAATGCCATTAATGACACAGGTGGTGAAAACAAGACCGTCACAGCTACGGTTAGGTTTATGTGTATGATGTCCTTGAAGCTTATGCGGGTTCATGAAGGCTCCTGTATGAGCAAAGAAGATAAGCCTCACGTTTGTTAAAAGCTGCGGGCTCAGCAATTAAATTACCTTGTTGGTCCTGTTGTGGAGGTTCAGCTAATTTCTCAAAACAGCCTCTTATGAATTGCATATAGGGATCATCAAACAACAAAACTCGCGCAGTTGGTTCGAGTCCGACTCGGGCATGATAGTGCGATTCTATAAAACCATCTTCTCTGTTCTTCGTATTTGAACAATTAATATTACTATTTATATCTGTTGCCAACTTTTTCTGAGCCGAAGGTTTTCAGCTATAACTTTCCTTCTAGATCATATCTTAAACAATTTGTTTTCCCTTTCCTGACTGCTTTGAGGATATTTTTTAAACTCTTCCATTTACTATAATGGTCATATCGGCGGCTCTTTTACTTTCTGTACTACGACGAATGTAAAGTGTTCCTACTCTTACATATATGCAGTTTCTCATAAAGAGGGTAAAAAAAAAGAGCCCGGTTGTCAACAAACATATGTAACATACAAGATGTGAAAACGAAATACTACGCTGCATAAGTGTATCAATAAAATAGCACTACTATGATTACAGTTTTACAAATTAAATAGCATGCCCCCCAAAATGTCCAGAAATAGGCATAAAAATGATCGAACACCTGAAGTAGTCTTTGGAAAAAATTAACTAAAAGGTCAACATTCCTTGTCTGCTTACCTGTCGATAGTAGTGATAAGAAACGAATCGGGGTTAGTCGTCAGTAAACAGCTAACAAACACGGGAAAGTCAAAATGGGGAACAATCGCAGGGAAACCAGCGAAGAAAAAGAAAATTAATTATAAAACTGCATAATTAATGCAAATAACTAGGAGAAGTTGCTGACAGGGCACCATAAAAAATTATAATCCGGGAAATAAAAATGGGTCCGAAAATTAGTAATGTGAAGTAGTCTGCGGATTTGGGAAGATGTGGTGTTAATGTTTCGGCCATGTGCTATACACAATGTTTATCGAGAAACCGGGTATCATGGTCGAGTACCTGTAAGAAGTTCTGGGTTAATAAGTTATTTTTCCAACGAAAGTAAGTTTAATATTTTTGATTCCGATGGAAGACATCTGATGTGGTGCAAGAAGAATACGCAGATGGATCCCAAACATTTTGTAAAATATAACCCATGGCGTAAGAGCCCGAAGCGGGCCAGAACCTGCTAACCCGACTGCCGGCCTCACGCCCACATACGCAAGGCAGAGGTGAGCAATCATCCAACCGATACGGGGAGGAGATGTGGTTAGTATCACGCACCCCCCAGCCGGGAAGTTGGCTTTCTAGACCAAGGTTCCCTACTTAGCGTAGCTCCTCAATTTTCCAACGATGCTGAGTGGGCACCGGTCCTATACCCGGGACTTGAAATCCGCACCCCAAACTCTAGTGCCCACAGTAAAACACGGAGTTGGCTCAGTGATCATTAGGAGGTGGTCACTGCACTTTATCGACGGAACGATGAACCATTAAAGGTATATGGACATTTTAAAGCAAAATCTCTATATTAACACTAAGAAACTATGTCTTGAGAACAACTTTATTTTTCAGCAGAACAACCCCAAACATACGCCTGGACTCACTTGTGGCTGCTTTACAACACACCAAAGCAACTTGATACACCACCTCAATCATTATATATCAACCCCACAGAGCACCTAAGGTCTATTTTTGAGAAGATCACCAGAAAGTACACGTTTTCTAATAAAGGTTTGAAAGAGGTTCTTAAAAGAGAACAGGATCTAATTGAACCAAAGAGAAGCACACAGAGGGAATCAATGCCACGGCGACTGGAGGTAGTTACAGACACCTATCCAATACTGAATTATGGTAAAGTTAAAAAAAAAAATTGCTAAAAATTGTACGCGTAGTTTACTTTTTGCGAGAAATAATAACATTTGTTTATATTAAAGAGAGATTATTAATTCATTTGTAATTTTTTGATGTTTTATATGAGTAAATACAATACAAATGCTCCACTGAACATGATAAATTTATTTATATATTTGCCTAACATACCATTCTTTTTTCCTCCGTGTATTTTACCGTGGTTTCATATGTGTATGACACTTTTTACACTCACTATATGTATAGTAAATAGGGAAAGTAATTAATGCAGTCCACGAGATTTCACTGGAAATAGATATTTTGGGACCTCCTGACTATAAAACAAAGTATTTTAAAAAGAGGACCCCGCGCGCGAGTGTCTGCCTGTCAGATCACTGCAATCACACTATGCGAACAGGAATAATGAACGTAATCCTGAGCAATACGTAATTATAAACACTGCGTGACAAAGCCATGTATAGAGAGAATTGTAATATACAATACTAAAACTTACGTTTCCTTTTGGATTGTTCAGAAATTAAAATTACCATTGCTATTCGCGTATGTATCCATCCTTGATTTTGAACATAAAAATAAAAACAAAAAGGTTTAAAAAAAAAAAAAAGGAAATCGAACTCTGACCATAGCTACCATGTTACCGAGCGAGCTAACCGCGTGACGCGAGTGAAAAAGTGCTTTCTTAGTTACATTTGACTTAGTTACATTTAGTAAATCTAATACCTCGTGATTCACACATGCATCTCAAAAGAAAAGAACAGGGTGTCCATAAAGTCTTTCCAATTTCCTATTAACTGAAGTATAGTTTATTAAATATAGACCTGTGTGATTTGTGGCAGATGAAAGGCATACTCTCAAAGTTTGTAGCACACACTGTCAGTACAGGTCCACATGTGCGTCATTTGTCACTCTCAAAACGTCTAAACCATACTGAATTTCTCACCAAACATTCTGCAGCATTTTGTTAGTGATGCTAGCAACAGCATCAGTTATCCTTCTTCTCAAAGTAATATCATGTACAAGTGTTGTATATTCCGTGTCCTTTAGATAACCCCAAAGAAAAAAGTCTATAGGGGTATTGTCTGGGGATCGTGGAGGCCAGGGACTCGCATTTCCCTGACTTTTAATCTCCAATGAGGGGATGCTCCTACCTTCTGGAATATCACCGTGGATTGCAGGTGACTAAGTTGCGGTACAACGTAAAACTCTAATATGTCCAGATAAATGTTAGTTATTTTTTAGTTCTAAATAAAAAAGAAGGGACCAATAACCCTGTCATGCATTAAGCCACACCGGACAGTCACTTTTGGGCTATTGTCCTCATGTTCCATGACATCATGAAGATTTTGTTAGCCCCATATTCTCACATTGTGCCGATTGACCTTCCAAGAGGTGTGGAAGGTAGACTCGTCTGAGAAGCATACACTCCGCACATATTCTTTACCAACATCAGTCCTTTGCAAAATATCCAGTGCAAAGGCAGTACGTCGAGGGTGGTCTTCTGGCTTCACAGCTTGTGTTATCTGAACTTTATAAGCATACATCTGAAGTCGCTTATGTAACACTTCATACACAGTGGACTGTGGAATTCAGGAATTCAGAGTTCACGATGTGCACCTTGAGTAGCCCTAAAAGGGCTTCTTCGAAATGCCCGCTGCACAATCTTAATGCTCGCTTCTGTTATTGATGGACGACCTGACCGTACATGGGAGTTACACTTCCAGTCTCCTTAAACTCTATGTATCAACCAGCGATAGATTTGTAATCAGGTGGCATCGGTCTATGTTCCCTCCTAAACTTCTTCTGAACCGCGTCTCATGGCACCATAAAAAACATTGTCCTTTCTCCTGCTTTATGGGATGTTAGATTATACCAAAAAAAAAAAAAAACACTTTAAAGATTAATTTTTAAGTGTAAATTGGAATTAACACTGCGAAGTCATGTAGTAATTAAAACTTTGAAAAGTTTAATTAAAATTTTAGAAGCTTGTCTGTCATCTACTACAAACCACACAACTCAAACTATAATATAATTTTCATTCTATAGGAAGTTGCAATGTTGGAAAGACTTCATGGACACTATATTTCAAAAAATCAGAGATCACAAGTGGCACAGCTGACTGTTAGCTGTTATCGTGTATCTGAAACATTTCTATAACTTTTTGAAGCGAATAAAGAAAACAAGCAGGGGCGTAGCTATGATTGCCTTGCACACCAGTTGTTTCTTTACCAGAGTAAACAACGGATTCTTTCAATTCGTTAAGCATAATAGAGCATCAGTCCCAAATCATGGTAATGCCATTTTTAACCACTATAATAAATTCTCCGTCTTAGGTTGCACGTTCCTGTTCAAAACTTCATTTGTTTCATTAGCTTGGTAACATTTAACGCAGCGTCAATATCGAATGGAACGATGCAATATTCAATATCTTTCATTATCAACAATTTCAAGACAAAAAGTAAATAGGAGGAGAAAAAAAAAACACTCAGCAGGACTAGAACTTAGAATTTGGTGTCGTTGGTTTGAGTGAGTGGGTGAATGAGTGAGTGAGTGAGTGAGTGAGGGAGTGAGTGAGTGAGTGAGTGAGTGAGTGAGTGAGTGAGTGAGTGAGTGAGTGAGTGAGTGAGTGAGTGAGTGAGTGGTTTAAAGGTCTGCTGTTGGTTTGAGAGCTACCTACTTTACTACTAAGCCACATATGTACACTTCCTGGCATTGTAGCAAATGTGTGCATATACAATTGCGGTGGTATCAGTGACGTACTGGCCAAATTTGCTTTGGTTTATTGCACAGAATCATACGCTCTGATACTATAAGTATCTTATCTCGATTGTTCCTGCAACACCCCTCTATAATCCCTTAAAGGTAATCGGTCAAATTCTGAAACAAATGTAGATGAACGAAATTTGAACTAAGCACATGCAAGTTCTCGCATAAAATTACCTTAAATTCGTACTGATTATTGCAACCACGTAAACTTCACTTTGTAAGTTCTCACGAAAGACATTCTTTAAACTTAGATATGATTTCAACCGAATATTAATGAAATAAAATTGTCTTAAACTCTCATACACTGAATTCCAACTCCATATGTGAAGAACTTCCTTAATTGTTTCATGTGAAATTAGTGTTCCACACAAGTAGTACTCTTAAAAACCTCATTTTCCTTTTCTCGTTTTTGCTTTCTTCAATGGTATGGGAACAGGCACATTTTATATACTTTTGTGTGTATATGTGAGTGAGTAATAAAATGTATAATTCATTTTTTGTTATAAAATATATGTAAGGCCCTCCTATTTCTATGAGTTACATGCATATTACTAGAGCTCATTTTATATGCATTTTTTTAACAATCTAGCTAAAAGTTTACAAAACCCACCTGTAACTTTTTATTTAATTTTCTTTCACTGTTAGTATAAAATACCTCACATAAAAACTGTGTACTTACTTATTCCGCTCACTAATTTCATTAGTCTTGTCGAAATTGAATACATTAACAAAATTATTTATATTTCAGAAACTAAAATATACTGTTAATTAATTTAGGTTTGGATAAAATCTTCATATTATAACAGCAATACACCGTAAACTAGGTTTGCATTCTGTCTTTATCTCCTGAGATCGGTCTTTTTCTTTTCCTCTCCCTATCTCTCCCTGTTTGCCACAGCGCCTGTTGAAATTGCGTTTCTAAAATTAAAACTAACGTTCCTTTTATTGGCACAGTATAAACATAACTGGTTAAACATTAATTTTAACTCTGAATAAAGCTAGCGTACAAACAGACTTGTGCCTCAGAGCAATGTTTATTCTGCGTGAAAGAGCATCAGATGTTACTTAAGTAATAACTTTTCTACATCAGAAGCTGTCCAGGGACCTAATCTTCTAATTGATTCGATATAAGTTTGTGATGTACGTGTGTCTGTGTCTGCCTGTGTGCATGCGCGCACGCGCGTGCGTAACCGCGCGTGTTGTGTGTAAGTGAAGCTTCCTTTAGCAAAACGAACGGCATTATACTTTATGTATAAGAACATTGAGGGAATATGAAAATTATTTAGGTTGTAGCTTGACCTCATCAAGATTCGAACCCTGACAATTCAGCTATAGCTAGCTAATCGAGTTTCCAAATCGAACCAGCAGAAAATACGAGTGTGGTGCGGGGTAACGAATATGTTTCACATTCAAGAGGCCCAGAGTTCAAATCTCGGTTACAGTGAGTTATGTGATAAGGCTTTCTTTCTGTGGGTTTCCCTTACTCTGAGAGCCAGGATTCATCTGAGCATCATTTCATCCATTTCGTTCATTCACCTTCCGATATGACCTAACCAGTTTCAGGACGTTAAAGTTACAAAACAAGGTCATATAACCTATTCTCTAAGTGGGCACAAAGGAGTATTCTATATCAAGTTTCATGATCGGAGGTGCCCAAACCTACTCTTTTATACACTAATGACGTCACCTTGACACCTCACTCTACCTTCTTCGTTTTATGCATAGAACAATTCCCCTTTATTCACTCAAGTAACCAAGCATTAGACAGATTGGTTTTTCAATCCCATAGTCATAGCTCGACGAGCAGTAGGTAGAGGCAAACCCATCCTCCCATCTTTCTCACAGGTTGGGCATCACTGCTCATGATAATATTTCAGCTGATCGACTAAAGAATTCACATAAACAAACACATTAAAATGGGAAAAAGGTGGATATTATACATGCACATGACTTTCTCTGTTTTCTATTGTTTATTAGTGAATAAACAAAGTATCCCTATGCAAGCTTATTTTTCTATCTACAATCAATGTAAACCTTCGTAGAAATAGCTACATTATCAATTTCGTTATAAATACAAAGAAAACACTGATTGCCAGCTGTGTAAGAACTGGGAATATATACTGACTTTGGTCAGGTTGCGTTATCTAGATAAGGTTTTTCCATGATTTTCCCTTATCCTGAAGGATGAATGTTGGTTAATTCTAAGCTCTATCGATCCTGGCTCACCTGTGCTCGATTCAACTTTTAAATGCTTAAAATGCTCAATTTTTAAATAAAAAATTATAAAAACTTAATTGAATTTAATTAAACAACAACAAAAAAAAATGACAAAGGCAATGACCAAATCGGGTTACTGGAAATATTATTGTGCTTTATACAGATCCATTATCGCTTAACGTTTAGCAGGTAGATTTTTAAATTTATACAAAATTACTTCGAACAAAGATCACCTCACAGGCCATTCCCAGACAATAAACTACAAACATTTTATCTGTCATGTAAATATCTTGAAAAATATTCTATTTTAATCGATATCGTCAACGACATTTTGGGGAACATAAATGTCGAAAACGTTTGTACATCAGGGTTAGTAGGGTTAGGTGGATTTTCTTGAAAACGTGCGCGCACGGACTCTATAAAAATTCTCTTTTTGAATTGAGAGGGCATAAAACCTGTATTTTGTAATGTAATATCTTTTGAAATATCTCATCTTCTGAATGTAATATCTTTTTCTTCCAACTTTGCGCGTGACAGAGAAAGTAAAAATTAAGTCACATACAGAAAGTCATTACTTAAAAATTCAAGTTTTATTTTCAGGATATCTTAATGCATAAAAATTACAGTAGGTATACATATTCATTTTCATATCAGCTGAAGAGAAGTCCGTGGACTATGAGCTTTACGCTGTTGCATTGTTTTGAAAAACGGCCACAATGCAAAACCTCAGAGGAGATGAAACAAAGACCAGTGTATTGTTCTTTTTACAAATGACAAGGTCAGTTAGGTAATGCTCATCGTCCATGACGTGTATGTAACTCGTTCACAGACTGCGGGTTCGAGTCTCGCAGGAGATGCGCAACAAGGACAGTGTATGTATGTCAGGGAGAACTGCAGATGTCCCAGTCTCCGGTCTTTGTAATTTCTCAGCCAAGCAACGTGCTTCGATACTGAGACCATAAGGTAAACAACGTCGCTTTTACTCTACGTGTTTCTTTATGTCCGTTATAAACAATGTATATCTACGGTTTATAACTGTGTACATAAAACGGGACAAATAATTAAGAGCCAATCGTTCTGGTAGGGATCGAACTGAATACACTCATTTCAGTGTTGGTTAACTTTTTGTATTGCATACATGCCCTCCCATGTTAAGGGAAGCTTAATCCATTTTTATCACGTACTTTTTAGGTAGAGAAGTTATTGCCATTCCACTAAAAAATTCGATGTTGAGATTTTACCGAAAATTCATGTTTATAAGGCCACCAATTAAAATAGTTTTAAACAGTCCGTGTATGTGTCTGCGAACTCCATAACTCAAGTCGATCTCAGATAGTTAGACCCTGGCTTACTGATCACAAGATCGTGGGTTCATACCCAGCTCAGATTCACGGTTTTTAAGTGTGCTTAAAACCTACAGCCGCATTTCGGTACATTTACTGGTATGTAAAGGAACTCCTGCGGGACGTAGGCCGGTACACCAGTGTCACTGACAATTGACAGCGTCGTTAACAAAACAAAACACTTAAATATTTGGAATTACTTGTTCTTTTACACTAGCCGTGTGTAGACCAAAGTATGGAAAGGTAGAGTCAGACTGAAAAATTCAATGCCATAGCCGGGATATGAACCACGGATCTTCCGGGCTACGTCCGGCTGCTCTTAACTATTGAGCTACCATGGCCAACGTGCCATCATGACATGAAGTTCTCCAACTGATCCTGTTTTATCACGGTAAACCACTAGGAGTTCTCATAAACACATGAGACAACTAGCTTAATGGCGACCTACATCATGTAAGTACTTTAAGGCCCGGGCTTTATAGTTAACCACTATTAAGTCAGTTAATGAAAATTAATTTTTCTTTCACACTACCCGTTTGTAGGCCGAATTTTGGAAAGGTAGAGTCAGACTGAAAAATTCAATGCCATAGCCGGCTTTTGAACCATGGATCTTCTGGTCTCCGTCTGGCTGCTCTTAACCATTGAGCCACTATGGCCAATCAGTTGGAGAATTTAATGTTGTGCTGGATATTGGCCATAGTAGCTAATGGTTAAGAGCAGCCTGACACAGACCGGAAGATCCGTGGTTCAAATCCCAGCTATGACATTGAATTTTTCAGTTTGAATTTTTCAGTGTATCCATTTAAATATTTACCATGACTAAAAAACGGTTAGTCGGATAAATATCAACATTAGTATTTAAGTTCAGTATCTTTCAAAGATGCAACAAAAGATGTTCAATAAAATCATTCCCCAACTATCCTTTGAATGACAGATTGTATCAAAAAACGACCAAGCTGGTCTCCAGTGTCCATGGGAGTACTCTTCTTTCGGCAAACATCCGCATCACGTGCCTAAAGCACCTAGTGGCACGCCTACAATTTGAGAAGGAAATGAACTGAAAGGAAAATGATGGAAGGGAAATTGTGGTAGAATCGAAACTACACTAGCATTCACGTACCGACCACGACAAAGCCCAAGTCTGAACACGCGAACCCAGGACTTCACACGTTACAGCGGAGTTATCTCTCTCAGTATTCTACGATAATATAATCATAATACTTTTACATTTTTAATCAAAAATAGCATGCAAACATTATTTTTTCTTAAGATTTTCAGCTGGATCAAAACCCTACAGCAATTTCAGTGAACATAAGCATAAAAAAACAAATAAACTAATTAATAGTAAAAATATTGCAAGGGGAGTAACTGTAGTAGTGTTTCAAATAGCTAACCGACTATCGTAGTATAAGATCACAAAGGTCGAGTCAGACTGAAACATTCAATGCGATAGCAGGGATATGAACCATGGATCTGAGGTACCATGGCAACATGCCAACACGACATTCATGTCCCCATCTAACTCCCAATTTTCTCGGTAAACCAGAGCTGATCTCAAATTCATTTTGAGATAACACACAGTCAGCACAGAAAGTATTCGTACACCATTACATCTCTGAAGAAAATCGATATTTTGGAGAATATTTCAAGGAAATAGCAATATTCATTGAACCGACAGACAACTTCAATAACATTTTATTTTCCATACAAAAACAGAAATAACGTATAAACAATATGCCACTTTTATACCAATAAATACCCAAATTGCACATTTCTGAGGCACAAAAAGTAATCGTACAGTTCAAAAGTAGTGCACATTGTACGAAAATGTTGGCATTCAGTATTTTGTCGGTTAGCTTTTGTTATGGCTTTTAATCCTCTAGGCAGACATAATGGACGTGTTTTGTTATCTCTATATTTGGTATTTTGTTGCATTCATCAACGAAAGCCGTTTCAGTGTTTCTTTGTTGGAAACTGACATTTTTTTTGCAATTTTCCCAGGATGCTCCACACGTGCTCCATGGGGTTAATAAGCAGCGAATGGGGAGGGGTATGAAGCTGGTTAGGAACGTTATAACAACCGTAGTCACGGATTAAGTGCAGTATGCTTTTGACTGTAAACATTCACTCCTCTTGGAGATCCATTTTCTCCACATTGCTACTCAATTGTCGCTTCAGAATGCCCATATACTTCTATCGATAATATGGAGATTACCAACACCTGTCAAGTTGATGCAACCCCAACCAAGGTCGGAACTTCCACCATGTTTTACTATGGGAATTAGACCTTTTGGCTCCAATTCTGTGTTTCTTTGCCTCCACATTTTGCGATGCAGTCCGAGCTAAACACTTCAAACAGGCTCTCACTTTTGTCCAGAAGTCTACGATCTTTTCACGGCAATTTTAAGCAAATTGTAAAGGTTTTTCTCCCTGTTCTGTAATGACATAGAAATTCTTCCTTGGTACTCTGCCGTTGTATCCTTGGTTATTCCAAATATATCTTACGGTACTTGCAGAAACAGTAATGCAACTCTGTAACAGTTGCAGAGCAGTCATTCGTGGATCCTTTTTTAATGCAGCTAACAATACTGCTCTCATCTCTAGCCATGAGGATTTTAGGCCGATCACTGATCACCGATTTGTAAGATACATTTCCTGGCTCCTACACTGTCAACGATGCTTGACCGTGATCTCCATAATATCTGCGATATCTTGAAGAGTGTTTTGAGATTATTATGCAGTCTAATTACAATTTCTCTCTCTTCGATAGTCGTTTCATTCCTTCTTCGGTCCATTTTACTTCACTTCCTCAAACCACTGCGTTTGATATCAAGTCTGTGCCGGCACACCACGTGCTGTAAGGCAGACGAATGCAGGCTACTGTGAAAGAACGGAAAGTATGTAAGGTAACCACTGTTTTAATGTAGCTCTCTTTGGTGTAAGAATACATTATGTGCATGAGATATTGACAAATTAGCTTTGTCTTTATAGAAGTGGCACCTTGTTTGTAACTTATTTCTATTTTCTTTTAAGAAATACAATGTTATTGAAGCTGCTACCTGACAATCCAGTAGATTTTGCTATATATTTTAAAAATTCTTCAAAATATCAACCTTCATCCAAGGTCCTGTATTGTCCGAATACTTCCCGTTCTCACTGTACTTCAATGGCGACTTAATATATCGTTAAGTACTTTAATGTCCGAGCTTCATGGTTAACCTCAATTAGGTCAATCAACGATAATAAATTACTATCTGTACAACAGCTTTGAAACTTGGTGAGCACCTCTGTCTCTCGCTGCCTTGGTCACTAGTGTAGGGAAAACAACATGTGTAGGGGAAGGAAGCGTGTGCTGTACAATTGAGCATGTTTGGTCTACAGCATGTGTTCAAGGACTGGCAGTGACGCCATAAAAAGTGCATTGAAGTAGAAGGAACTACTTTGAAAAAGATCATGTAAACACTGAAATGGAGTAATAAACATCTGTGGAAAAAAAAGAAATCAGTCCTCGTATCTCTGGTAAAATTCTCAAGAAGTTTCGACTAATTGTTTTAAAGTTTCAAAATTCACTCATCCGCCCCTTAGCAAGTACATAAAACTAGCTGAAACAATTTTCATTAAAACGATGTTTAATGTCCAAATGACGTATGAAATGTACATCTTCAATTTTTAGAAACAACCTTTGAGGTCATTCTGAATGTTTTTTGCATGAACTGCTAAACTGCGCGATACAAAAAAGTGCAAATCTCCTTAAAATACAAAATTTATATCAAATATATTTCTGTGGAGTTTGCGAATTAATCCTTGGTTTGCAATTTTAAGATGCACGTGCTGTTCTCAAACGGGAAGTCGTTATTCATTCCTTTCTTCCCCCCCCCTCTCTCTCGCTCGCTC
Source organism: Mantis religiosa (assembly GCA_030765055.1). Lineage (NCBI taxonomy): Eukaryota > Metazoa > Arthropoda > Insecta > Mantodea > Mantidae > Mantis > Mantis religiosa. Next base: position 129,691,953 of record CM060950.1, read on the forward strand.
TCTCGGTTATGCAAATAGACCAAGCCAATTACATAGCGACCCGTTCTTAAAAGAATCAACTTTCGCTTAAAGCCTACTGTATTTTTCTATCCAATAAGAAAATGTAATACGACAATTTCTGCATTTGTTCTCTCTTGCGTAGCTTTACTGTTTTTGTGTTCTGTTCTTTTACACATATACACTGTACACATAAACACCCATGTCCAATGCGGAAATCGAACCCACGACTCTATACGCAGCGGAACGTCAGGGACATACACTCTCGCAAACACAGCTACGAGACCGGCAACAAATTATACGGGATCAGACAGGATTTGAACCCAGAACCTCCTGCACCCAAAGCAGGAATCACACCCCTAAACCACTGAGCCTCTACGATTAAGGGAATGCACCACCGAAGTTTAGTACATATGTTACAAAAACTGACATTTGTATTCCATGACTTTAAAAATAGTTGGAAGGAATACTTTTTTAACTTTTTCTATTAAAAATAAGTTTTTATATAATGTAACCTGGATCCCGTACCTGCCGTTTCTACACGGCGCATTTTACCAAGCTTCTCTGTCGGCGCGTACATAAATGTATGTGGAGCGTTATGCCTTTGTTTTTCGAACAAGCAGTGACGTGTGCGTGTGTTTTTATTATGATTTGTTCTATTTATATCTCCGCTTTAACAATCAAGGTTGTTTTAGGCGGCTTTTGCCTTTTGGAACGATTGCACATAGGCAACGATGTTGACTCGTTTTTAGTGCTTTGATATCTTTAGAATTAAAGAGTCCTCTTTGAAAGCTAAAAGTTTATTTTACTTCAGTTTTACACTCAATTGTCATTAAAAACACTTTTTCGTGGAGAAATTGTGTAAAACAGTGTTTTACTTAATGACGTATTTATATTGCAGAGATTATTTAAATAACGTTTAGTAAATGTGTTATCTTTGAGAGAAAACCTATCATTTACTTCAGTTTTATATTATGTTGCCAGTAAAACATTATGGTAGGGTACGGTGGGGTAATTTTGCAGAACTTTTAATATGTTACGTATTTAAACATGGTTACTAAGCGATGACGAGTAAAGTAATTGCTCAATATTTATATATTGATATGTGAATAATCTAGAACTGTACATGTAAAACAGCACGCCACTGTATGTGCTGAAACTAAACACATAAGTATAATAAACACACCTCCTCCTTACTATACAAACATGCTCAACATTTGAAGACTGTGGAATGCCTCCAGAAGCCGCGGTGACGCCAGAAATGAAGTTTTTCTTTTGTACTGTTTAACGCTTGCTTTTACTAAATGAGCTTACGCAGGCGGTGACACTGATGATTAGGGGTAGTGATATTTAAGCATTTTGAAATCAGAAATTTAGCATTTTGATTTTTACAATTAGCATCTTGTAGCATTTATACATGTGCAATTTAGCATTTTATAGCATTTTGAAAAAAAAAGTTTAATTTAAATTAAAATGATGAACATTAATATTATTTACATGAGATTTAAAACATATTTATGGAGTGTTATTAATGGCAGTGAGTTAAAACTGCATAAAGTGTCAATTTATTTTACATTAATATACGTTAAAGCAATGCACAGAAATATAGAACAAGCTGATAGTGCGCTTTAGTGAGAGTCGAGTAGTGCAACCACTCGGTTGCACACACACACGCACGCACGCACGCACACACGCATACGCACACACACACACAGATACACACAAAATATGAGGATAAAAAAGCTTCACGTTTTGAATTCTGAGATCTTCAAAAATTAGTCTTTTTACCAGTCACTTTCCTTTTTTAATTTTATTAGATCGGTCTGCAGTAATAGATGCCTTGCAGATCTGAGAGAACAGATACAAAAAATTATAGAGTAATAACATTGTAGAGGTAGGACAGTGCCTCCTCTGCACTAATACAAATGTGTTACTGAACTTATAAAATGGTATACATACTTCCATACTGAGAATTTATACAGCAGAAAAGAAGAATAGAAAAGCAAATGTGGAACAGTAGATCATTCAAAAGTAGAAATGTCGTCACTGTCGGCGTAGATTGCCGAAGAAGCGTCAAGCAATCTGTCGGATGGAAGGGTGGAGAGGAAGAAGTCCCAGCTCGTGATGCAGCTGCTGGTTGCGGACAAACCACGGAGCATTGATGGCGATTCGCAGGAATCGGCTCTGGGTGACCTGTAGACGCCTCAGGTGAAGTACTGGCAGCCCCCCCCCCCAAACCTGGCAGGCATAAGTAATAAGAGGTCGAACCAGAGATTTGTACAGGAGCATTGAAGATTCTAAACCAAGTGAAGTGTGTTTGTGAAATAAAGGAGAGAATTGTGAAAGACGAGCGGATGCCAGGTTAATGGTGCGGTCAATATCAGGCTTCCACGTAAGCCGAGTGTCCAGTAACACTCCAAGATACTTGACTGGTGTAGGTGAAGGGAGCCATGGCACTTGATCGGTCAGAAGGCGTATAGACGGAGGTGGATTATAACGGCGTAAAGTAAAATTCTTGGCTTCAGTTTTCTGGGCATTGAGGGAGATGAACCAAGTTCGAAACCATTGAGTGAGACGGTCAAGAGAGAGCTGTAAGGTTTGTACAGCAGAATGTAGATCTGAGTGAGAGTAAAATAACACTGTGTCGTCAGCATACAGAGCAACTGAGGTTGGAGCCATGTGTGGAGTATCGAATGTGTAAATACTAAACAGCGTTGGTGCCAGTATTGAACATTGTGGAACGCCTGCTGTAATAGGACGCTTGAAAGAGTACCTCCAATGCGCACCGCAAAAGTGCGATCGGTGAGAAAACTGGTAATAATGTCGATTAAGTAGCCCGGGAGACCAGTGCGATAGAGTTTAAGCAGCAAGCCAGAACGCCATACCTTATCAAATGCCTGTGCTACATCAAGGAAAATAGCCAGGTTATGTTGACGTTGCTCGAAGCCAGTGACAATGTGTTGAGTTAACCTCAATAGTTGATGAGCAGTAGAGTGTTTCGAGGGAAACCCAAACTGAAAAGTTCGAAGAATATGATTACTGGTGAGGTACTGCACGAGATGGCGATAGTTGACCTCAAAGAGTTTCGACAGTGTGGGTAGAAGACTGATAGGACGATAGCTTCCTGGCAGATGTTTAGGTTTATGAGGTTTGTGGAACACAATAATATGAGCAAATTTCCACGTGGAAGGGAAGTAACTGGTTTGGAGGAAGAAATTCAGAACAGAAGATCAGTAGGCAAGCGCTTTCCTTGTAAGGTTCTTCAAAACTATGTTGGGAAGGAGATCGTGTTCAGGCTATTTTTGTTAGGAACACGCCGAATCAGATGGAATAGTTCTCGAGGTCTAGCAAAAGAAATTCGGCGTGGAACTGTAGCTCGTTGGCACTGGACACAGAGTTCATTTTTTACAGCTGCAGAGCAGAGTGATGTGATGGGAAGAGCAAACGTTTGTTCGTAATGTGCAGCCAATATGTCACACTTAGGTGTGACGTCCGTAACCAGATTGGTCCAATTAGATAGTGCAGGAATCTCTGTTGGTTCGCGAAGAATTCGTCTGGTGGCATCCCACAGGGTGTGGCCACGTGGAGAAATAGTCGCCAGATGATGTTGATAGGTTTGTAGATGATGGCGTTCCAGCTGAAGCTTGACAAGGCATATCAAATTGTTAAGTCTCCTACGTAACCAGGGTTGGCGTTCCCGTTGCCTTCGTCGACGAATAGCATTTTCCTCCTGAATAAGGCGGAGAATGGACATTGGCGAAAAACGTGGAGAGCTGCGCAATGTAAAGCGCGACGCAGAAAGCCGAACGCAGTGGCACACTGTAGTGGTGAAGTGCTCTATTGCAGCATCAATGTCCTTAGTAGTCGCCAGAGAATACGAAGTTAAGGTAGCATCTAGCCGATATTGAAGAGCTGCCCAGTTCACAGTACCATTGATGAGTTTAGGAACTGCAGACGAGGCAGGCGAGTTGAAAAGTAGTCACAACAGGACAGTGGTCAGAATCAAACTCGGCTAAAGCAGAAACGCATGTTGGAAAAGAAAGATTCCTATGAAGACCAATATCAAGTATGTCAGGAGTGTGTAGAGGATTATTGGGTTAATAAGTAGGGTCCGATGGAGCTGAGACAGTAAGCCCATGAATATCTAACATATGAAAGAGAAGGTGACCATTGGGATTCGTGGACCTACACCCCCAGGAAAAATGTTTGCAATTAAGGTCTCCTAAAAGCAGGGTGCTACAATTCTGAGGGAATAACAACGAAAGATATCGCGTATTTAGCCTATGATTTGGAAGTTTATAAGTATTTATAACAATAAGATCAGTACAATCCGTACTAGAGAGTTTAAGACCTACTACTTCAAGTGCAGGAACAGCTGGTAGAAATATGGCACTTTGACTAAGAGGCGTTTTATCATAATTGAAACACCTTCGTAAGGTGTTTCAGCTACACGGTCTTGGCGAAAGATTTTATAGCCAGGAACTGAGAAGGTCTCGTTCAGAAGAAAGTGCGTTTCAGTGACGCAAGCAATATCTATGTTATGCACGGTAAGAAAAGCGACGAAAGATGCGCGTTTTGCACGGAGACCATTGACATTCCAGTTAAGGAGGCGTATGGAGCCTTTTCAGACTGATCAGATTACGCGTTGCCATTGGGAAATGAGGAAAGAAGAAGAGAGCTAAGTAGCTGCGTTAGTTGTGGTAGTATGGGGGTGAGCAGAGTGCGAAAATAGGAGAGTAACTGTAAGACCAGATCAGAGAGAGAATTCAGAGATCGCGTCGAAGCAGATTCATTGGGCTGAGCAGCAGAGGGACCATTCAGAGGAGAAGGAGAAGAAGACGCTACTTGAGAGTAGGTCCGCTGCTGCACACCAGGAGCGGTCATTTGGTGAATGACTGGCGTATGCTGATGCTGAGGTTGCTGCTGTGGACGTCGCCCTGGTGTAGGTACTGTACGTGACGATGAAGGTGTAGGTGCTGGTGAGAAGCTCGTTTGCTGAGGTCGTCGAGAGAGGCGCTCCTTCAGCGCCACATAGTGAGGGAAACGACGATAATTAGCCGGATGTTCTTGTTCACAGTTAACACATTTGGCTGGTGTGGTGGAAGGTTTCGTGCATTCAGAATAATGGTGTGCGCCCAAACTTCTCACACATCGAGGTCCTAGCTTGCAGTAGTTTTTGGTGTGTCCAAAGTTTTGGCAGCGTGTATACTGCGGTATCTCAGTATTACGGTGGCGATGTTCGACCTTCACCACACTATATAACAGTCGAGTAAGATATAGAATATTTTTACCTTCAACGTTATTTGTTAGTTCGACAGCACACAAAGGTATGGGCTCTCTGTTTCTGCCAAGCAAACGTGTGACCCGTTGAACAGGATACTGCAGTACACAAAGCTCATCATACACTTCTTGATCGGCGAGAGAGCAAGGAAGATTGCGAATGACTACAGAAAATAATTTATCAGCCGGATTTCGGGAGGTATAATATTCTTGATTAATGGAGGTGAAGTACGATGTAACACAGCAGAAATCAGAAGAAGTAGCAGTCCTGGGGCACACCAAGTCCCCGCCGTACATCACCTTATCAGTCAGTCCCCTACTTCCTGTTGCCCACCCCTCGGGACGAGGACCACAGATGTTGGATTTTGAGGTGTGGCGCACATTGGATGCCCCATTAGATTGATCCATTAGTACACAGTATGTCATCATCAACATGTGAAACAGAATTATTAATTTTTTGAGATACCTGAGTTGTAGATAGCTGGGAAGGTCGAAGAATATATATTTATTCACTGTAGCTTTGGTAGACGAACCAGAATTGTTCATTAATACTGGTGGAGAAGAGAACGTAGATTGTTGTGGAGAGAGTATAGAATGACCTTGATGAGCAGTAGGCATCGTTGAATTACAGTTAGCTTGTGAAGTAGAATCATTTTGATACACAGTAAGCATTGCTGATCGAACAAGTTGGCCGGTAGCTTCCGACTGTTGGGCCATTGTAGAATAAGTGTTACGTAGTGGTAAATAATCTACTACACACACTAAGCACAATCACAATCACTTATATATATATATTAACACTAAATGCGGTGAAATGAAATTACACGAACGTAGCAGTCGTATACACGCGGAGAGAGGACGGCTGACCACTCGGCTGCTACTGTGCGACTACAGTCACTTTCTGAGCACAATCCATATTTTATAATTTTCATGTATCCTGAAATGTATCCTGTAGATTCCCAATTAAATCAAATATACCGTTTTTTCTTTCGAACGTTTTTTTGAGTATTGCTTTTCAAAGCTGTAAGGCAATTAAGGAATAACTAGAAATTTGAAGTGATACAATGAAAAATACATTTTCTTTATAACTAAAGCTAGTAACACAAATTATATGACAGAGGTGTGTGTTATCATCAGAAATATGATAGACTTTTAAAAAACTGTTATTTATAGACTCTTTTTAATTGCTAAGTTTTCAGCGTCCCATTCTGTACTGGGCATGAAACACCGCTTAATTTTGTTTAGTTTCTTTAAGACACTTGTTCTTTTAGCGCCGTAAATCTACGCTATGGGACCACCAACTGTACTTTTGTTCTGAAGGAAACCATGCTTAGAAATTGTACGTCCCCAAAATCCATCACTCTCTGATGGGTTTGAACTCGCGAACTCGAGAACCGGAGGCTAGCATGTTACCGTTAGACCACGGACGACAAAATTGTATCATGTGGAGCACTTGACAAAGGATGATAAAGTTCAACTTCTAAATTTAATAACTCCGGAATTAAAATAGATATTAGACTGAAATTTAAAACCATCTAATCTTGATATAGGATAACACTAAAAATAAATTGTTTTCCCACAGCTTTATTGGTGCATTCCCTTAATCTGAAGTACATAGAAGAATAACCGTTTATAAGAATAGTTTAGACAAGAGCAAGAAAGGTAATGCGAATTTTTTAATTGCACTTGGTTTATATCCTTCTTCGTGTTATATGTAAGTATGTCCTATAACTACAGTTCTCAAAACTACGTCATGCTTTCTTGTAAATTGATTCGAGAGTATCCGGTTGGTGTCGAACCGGAAACCTCTTAAAATGTTGCGCAAGGCAAACAAGGTGGTAAGGAGTCTTACAGCATTAGTTGGCATACATCCTGACGAGCAAAGAGGGTGGCCTACATTGCAACACGCTCCTTCAAACTTCAACTGCAAGTTCTACTAACCGAGGTTCCAACTGGGCCGTTCAGAGCACTTGCTGACCAAATATCGCTAGCAGAAATTGGATGTGCAGTACGTGTTTACATTCATGCGATTTTCACTGCACAATATCCCCATTTTTATGCTGTTTCTACCCACCATTGCCATAATCTCTCTCGTACTAGAAGGACTCTGTTGCAAGCATATGAGAAAGATAGAGATAGTTTACCGCCTCTTTAAAAACTTAAACATTATTCTCTCGAATCAGCATCCTAACATCGTTCCAATAATATATCTCTGTAATTGTCTTTCTGGCTAACCATATGTTTACAAAAGGATCGTTCTTGTTTGAGACAGGTGATACGAAAACTTATTTTCCTAATTCATCTTAATCAGATAACCGTTTTCAGAAAAATAATAGTTTTATTAGTCCAGGCAAGAAAATTTAGACACTAATGAAATAAGTTTAAGTGCAACTATATCACACGATCAACAGTGCAGAGGGACCAAGCATTAATTAAAAACAAACCAATACCTATGAATAGGACGCAATCACTCAGTGAATTATCCCATTTTTCACGCTTCGTGATGTTCATTTTCATGGCACACTTAATTTGGTTGGATATTTCGTTAAACAGAGAAATAATTTATCATTAACTCGTGAATAAAGACAGAAGAGATGTGCGCTCGCATGCGATACAAGTTACCTGGACAGAGTATGACTGCCGACAGGATCTAAAGCACGACCACCAAATGTGCAAACGTCGAAAAACAACATAACGCAGTGCTCTGCGAACTAGAGAAGCATTGCCTTTCAAGCATATGTAGACACAAGGTAAAGGTGTAGTTTAACGCAACTGTTTTGTTTTCTCTGACAGTGAGGCGGTTGTCATGTCTAGGCTGTACCAACTTAAAGTTGTTTACATACGTGACCGGTATGTATACCTATGGAAAAACGCACACGTTACAGGATGTTAATGAACTTCACTGAAATAATTTCAGCAATTGTAGATGTCACTAATATAAGCAGTTTGAGATAGACATTGTATGGTCTGCGGCTAAACATAACGCAGTTAATTGTGTGAAACCTAACTGGTATTAGATGCTGATAAGTTGGTATTTAAACAGGGTGGGCGAAATTATTGGATTAGAATGTCTTCAAAACTGCTTCCCGAGTATAGAAATGTCGATTCTTAGTAGCTCGTTATTGGCGTTTTTCAGATTTAATGTCTCAAAGACCTGTCAAATCTCGAAATAATCACCGGCCAGTGTGACACAGAACAGCCATTGCCCACCTTCATGCATCATGTGGCCTACTCAAGTGGTGTTTCTGTACCTGTTCTGGTGACCGAATCCATAGCGGCGGAAACTGTTCTAAAGGTCGCTGGTTCGGTTCCTGTCATGCAGTTGATTTTGTTTTCATCTTTTTAATACATAAATTCTAAGAGAAAGAAAATGGCGTGTTGATAATTAAGAAAGTGAATCTGATTGGCCAGTGTATGTACACTACTATGATTTCCTTGACTCGGGACACTTTGCATTGAGAAAGCAGGTGTCCATTTCGAGCAGTTGCTATAAACTTGACATAAAGAGTTGCATTTACCTACTTTTTATTTTATGTAAGCTCGTTCGCCCTTTAAACCACCTCCCAATTAGACGTACAGCATGTGAAAGTGTTAAGCAGGATTGAACATTTGTTAGAAAGATTTGTATAATTGAACTGACAAATTGAAATTACTCCGTAAAATGAATATATCTATACAAGAATTTAAAGCTTAGACAAAATATTACAAAAAATAAATAAACAACAAAAGCGACAAAAAAGTGAAGTAGACTCGAAATCGTTTACTTGTCACTTGAAAGCTAATGTCATCATAACCATTGCGCCAGAGGGAGTGCTCCAAAACGTTTCTTCGTTTTCGTGTGTTGTACATCAAGTGTTCTTAACAGTGGCGTACTGACACTTTAGAAACTTAAAGCCGTGACTTCCACGTTTGAACTTGGTCTCCTATCTCAAGTTACTTTTTAAGACATCTCCACCTGCTCTGAAAATATTTCATGTCGTTCATTAATACTCTGTATATACACTTTTTACGTAAATGGTCATACACTCATATTTTAAAAGAAAAATACATGAATCTCCATTTTATGTGAATGATTTAAAATTCATTTGTATATGTAGTATTCATTTCAGAAATACCAGATGTTCACTGTATAATAGAGTTCATTGACTTCAGTTTTTTTTCTTTGTTCTGTTTCGTCTTCATGGTATACTTTTATGGGTGTAGAATTAGTAGCAGAAGCAGTACAGAGCATTACGATATATTTTTTGAGAGTTCCAACATAAATTTTCTGCAGTTTTCACTTAAACAGTGTTCCTATTGGAAAGTGCGCTCGAGCTCATGTGATATGTGGAGGCAAAGCGGAAACACTTCTGCAGTTCGTGTACTTTGTTATTTTCTGGTGGACTGTGTCCTTTCAGTCGATCCTTGATTGCATCCAATTTGCCCCATCCACGACTTTAATGCAGAACTGCAATGGGGAAGGAATCGCTACGGTTCTCTCAACCCCATCTGTATCTCTTCCACTGTGTCGAAGGTTCGCTGCCTGTAATCATTACACACTTCGTTGTACGTAAAAGAGAAACAGAAGATATCAATCTGATAGTCAGATGTTCAAAAGTGGGATGCTATATGCTAGTCTAGAAATTCCATAACCTTCTATGACATCGCAAGAAGTAACGGAATACCAACAATAGTTTTTCGAAAAGTATTAAAAATTCAAAGTGAAAAAGGGATATATAGGAAATAAGCTATTGCCCCTAATAAGTTGAAGCATATTTTGTGTTCTCAAGATAACTGCAATTTTTATGCAAGTTTTTGTATGTCTCTTATGGTTTACTAGTTCAACAAAGTTCTTTCTGAATACAAAGGACTTCACAGGCTATGCATTATGTGTTTCATGTAAATACCTTAAGTTATGATATTTTAATAAGAATTGTTACATTCATTTTTGAGAAAATAAGATATCGAGGAAAATTTTGGGGTGGTGAAAACTTTTCTAACCTCTTCCTGTCGCAACTTAATACATATTGAAGTTCAATACCGATCCTGGTATTCATCGAACATTTCGTTCACAGACACACAGACACACACACGCGCACACACACACACACACACACACACACACACGACCTCTTTATAAAAATGCTTTCTTGGCATTTAGGGATCTCAAAACATGTATTTGTGTGTGAAATATGATCCTGTATTCTATATGTGGGTGGTAGAGAAATTAAGGGCATAATAATTGCATAAATATTATAATTATTGGAAATTAATTATTCTGCAAAACCAGGCGTGTGTAGGAAAGAAAATTTGGAAGGTAATCAGAGTGAAAAGTTCTCCCAGATACCGGGAGGTCCGTCGTTCAAATCCGGGCTATGGCACTGAATTTTTCGTTCTGACTCCACCTGTTCATATTGTAATAATTGATATATTACGTTGCAAACCTTTCAAACTGATTTGTGAGTGTTAATATTAGAGCAGTTTTATGACCATTTTGTGATCAATGATGTTATACTTTTTACAACTCAGTGCCCACGAGACAGATTTAATATCTGCAGTGATGATGGCGAACATCTTCTTCTATTCGATGCTGAATATCATAGTTTAGTATATTAGAAATTAAGTTTTCAGACAGATATGAAAGAGAAAACAAACCTCTATTCGGCAGCAAAGAGCAGAACAGGAATAAAATTTCACAGATCTCTTTGCAAATCCATACACAGCTCCAATTCTGCACTGCGATGCGTTTTATTCCAGAATTCTGCAAGCTTTTGGGATAGTTTTATCGCTGTACTAATCTCCACAAATACTCTTGGCTCAAAACATTTCATTTTAATAAGCACTACTCCTACTTAGGTGTACCTCTTCAGAGAGTTAAAAAAGAGCAAAAGCTAATCCCGTATACCATACTATTGAATGTTTTACAAATAACAGCTTTTTAATTCATAACTTCAAAATTAATAATCCCCAGATGTTTTGAATTAGGCTTCGCTTGAAGCAACAAACAAAACTCCAGACCATCAGCTTAATACTGTTAATTTGGCCTACATAACATGAGAAATAATCTCTAATGGGTTTATGCCTGTTTGGTAGAATTATATGTGACAGCCTGTCTCTTTGTTTAAGCATTTATTCCTTTTTCACTAACAGAATACGAACTTCGTTTGGATAACATATCGGATAGCTTTTGGTGGATCCCATATTCCATACGATTCTATGTTACTGCTTACAGGACGCCTGTCCCGTGCATTGACTGTGATTCAGGATTTGTTATTTGTACAAAACATGTATCACTCATCAATGCATATTTGCCAGTTTCCTGAAATAAAACCCGAAATGATATATAGAATGTGTAAAATGTTCAGTGGAGTTAATGTGCAAACATTTCATGTAAAATAAATGGAAATTCTGTTTTACAAGAATCCTCGAAGACCTGGTATTACTGTCTCTTTCTGTCACACATATTTAAATTCCTCCACAGATAATTATGAAACAATAACAAGGAATACCACTTCCTAGGATATACACACGCAATTGTAGTCCATGTTTAACGTTTCATACTGTGAAATATATCCAAAACTTGTCAACAAAATGAAACTTTATACTACAACCACTATATGTGAATAAGTAATTCAAAAATTTACAAGGAAGAGCTAGGTATACAATTCACGCCATTCATTGCTAAATATTCGCGCCCATTTATTACTGATCGTTGGTTACTCTTGGTTATCAGCATAGGTCACAAGTAATGCAGTCAAATTCGAAATTCCACAAAACCAAGTACGCACACGTTGCATTTTATAGCAGCCCGGTGAAGGGCTGGGACATCATGAAGGACAGAATACACAGATAAGCTCTGACTTACCATAGCACTATATATTAGCGTAGATCAATCGAGTTGTAAATAAAATTCAGTAAAGTCTTACGCTACTTATATAAAATTACAATATAATGCAATAGAAATTAGTTACTTGTTCATTTCTGCGGTGAAAATGTGTAATACTTTCAATGGGTCAAAATAAAAGGAAAGGGGGATTACAAAAATAGTAAAAAGAGTATCCGTGCCGTAAATTCGTTAAAAGAAACCACTTCCGTAAATTTTAAAACTTGCAGATTATGTCAACTTGACTCCAAAGAGTGTATGCTTCCACAAGTAAATAAAACGGCATTGCAGTAAAATTTAGAAAAGTTCAAATCATTTGTTATAACTTCTTATCATGCACACTTATGCCCAATTTCACCAACAGATGTTAAAATCGACGTTAACAAATGTAACGTAACAATTGTCACAACGCTAAAACTAATGTTAAATTTCTTGCATTTTACCAACCTGTTTTCTTAAAATGTTAACAAACCTGTGTTAACGCCAAGAAACTTGTAAATATCACAGCTATAGAGGGCTATGGATGATTTTCTGAACGTACTCCGATGCGCTTTTGTTTTCATTTTCGTCTGCACAAATGGCGGATGAACAAAATCATAAATAAAGCCGTGAGACAAATTTCTCATCGACGGAGAAAGAATTGTTAATTGAAATGGTGACGAAGTGTAAGGATATCGTAGAAAATAAGAGGACGGATGCAGTGAATGTAAAAGAGAAAGATGTCACGTGGGAAAATATTGAAAACGAATTTAATTCAAATGCATGTGTCACTACTACAAGCACCAAACAACTTGTCAGTATTACGTAAATGTAAAACGAGGTACGAAGAACAAGTGCCTTAAACGTTTCAAGACGGGAGGTGAACAATGTATTATCCACATAATTCAGTGAATTGTAAAATCGCAAAGTTATTAATGCTTGAAGCAAAGACGAAATCGCCATATTCCTTTCGATGTATATTCTAACTCATTATTACGTAAATTTAAAACGAGGTGCGAAGGGCAAGTGACTTGAACGTTTCAAGACGGGAGGTGGACAATATATTATACACATAATTAAGTGAATTATAAAATCGCAAGGTTATTGATACTTGAAGCTAAGGCGAGATCGCCATATTGCTTTCTATGCATGTTCTAACCTCTCTTGTACTTCCGCAGTAACCTTCATAGCAACATGTTTCGACAGTCTATACCTCCGTAAAACACTTTTCTTCGGATAGTTCCTCAAAATCATTTCTCCTCATAGGCCGTACTCTATTATGAGTGTCATTTAGACGGTCTTAAATATAGCAAATCGACATCAGCAGCTGAGTTCATGCTCGCCATCTTGACTATTTACAATTGTTAAGGACTTAACATTAGAAATTCGGCTTGTTAGTTTAACATGAGATTTAACACGAGTGTTACGCCAACACTTGTTGGTGAAATGCAATTTCTGTTTTAACTATTGCTAAACTCGTGTTAAGTCTTAACATTTGTTGGTGAACTCGGGCATTAATAGGGTTATTTCGGCTGTAGATTTAATCCTATGCAAAAAGCGAACGTCTGCATTTACGTCTGAATTTAGGACTTCAAACAAAGAAGAGCCATACATATGACCTTTTGAAATTTTCTTTGATGGCATCTTAGAAAGAAGCGTACGTCGTCAGCACATTTTCTGATTTTTTCACCAATAATATGATGCAAGTTTACGACGTTAGGCTTTGAGTGGCTAGGCAATGTTTTTGTTTATTGCAGCAGGACTCTGGGACTGTAAAAGCAGCTGTTCATGCATAGCATTCTCAAGTGTTACACGAAATGACAACGCTATGGCTTAGTTTTCAACACCCTTTAACTAGCGAACATGCTTTTCTCATAAAGGAGCACGATGCATTTCATATTATTTACGACCCAACTTGGCTACGTGGGTGGTAAGTCATGCAACTCAGTTCTTTGCATCGCCCTGTGACACGCATTTGTTTTCATGAGGGGACCCTGCTCCAAAAGGATGTATTACTAAAGCGAAACGCTTCTTGTTATGTATACACAACACATATATGTAGTTTCTCTCTTGAACAGAAAGAGCATCCTTGAACCAAGGAAGATTTCTTTGGGATGCAAACTGATCAAGAGCGGCCATATGTAGTTTCTTGTAACAATAAAGCATTCATAACGCTTAATTTACTTTTATGTATGAAGAACCGTTCTAATTTCCACAATACTGAACCTGTATTTTAAGATAAGTTTCAAATTACATTCTATCGACTCTCTCTCTCTCTCTCTCTCTCTCTCTCTCTCTCTCTCTCTCACACACACACACACACACACACACACACACACACACACACACACACACACACACACACAGTTACACACGAACTGCTGAGAGCACCTTCTATGCATGACAGATTTTGTTGTGCCCAGACACCTCAAAGAAATGCATATTTCTTTTAGCTTACTTCGAAAATAGCCTGGATTTCTGTTTCTTTTTTCTGAAGAGAAGAAAATACTTGGATTAGCATCTCTGTGACTTTGTGGCTCAATGTCTGTTTAAGTGTGATACACCAATATTAAGCTACTAAGCGGTTAGCTGATACAGTATTTCTAAAACCCTGGCATATGCAAGCAGTAGCTAAGAATTCTGCATCAATGGTCCCCAGTGGTTGAATATAGAATATGAACTGTACAGACTAAAGGTTGGAGAATTTTACTATTTTACATTTATTAGCTTAATTACGATTGTTTAAGTGTGTTTTACTGTAAACTAAATAACCTTTTACAGTGTAAAGTTCGAACTCTGTTATTAAGGATCTGTAAAGCATGTGATGCTGATCGATCATTGAATTAAAAAAAAAAGAACCATGTGAATGCTTATGGTTTCCCAGTTACAGAATGTTACACAAAACTCTTTCTTGTGAGAGTTTTACAAGCCATTTCCGGAATATTCAATGCGTGTGTGTGTGTGTGTGTGTGTGTGTGTGTGTGTGTGTGTGTGTGTGTGTGTGTGTGTGTGTGTGTGTGCGTGTGTGTGTGTGTGTGTGTGTGTGTGTGTGTGTGTGTGTGTGTATGTACAGTAAATCCTCTCCAAAACGGAACGCGATCGTTCCGGCATTTATTTTCCTTTTACACAGGTTTCCGTCTTACAAAGGGTTGTGTTTGAATACTAAGAAATCAGGAAATATGCGTACACAGTGAAGGAATAACATAGAATGAAGTATAAATAATGAAGGCTGATGTGTATTATGTACTATATTTTCAACTTATATACAACAGCCTAGTTTCTCTGTCATTTTCCCATTCCATTCTGCAACTGTCTGCATAACTTCATTTGCTTCACCACACACAGCATTCAAAACAATGTTATGGCGATGTTTGAATCTCTTGAGGCATCCATTAGAAGCTCTGATTGTCTTTGCTTAATTTTCTTGTTGTCTCTTGATTCTGAAGCAATGGTCCAGAAATAGGGATTCCTTTAGCGAACTGGAACGCAGCAGTTTTAGCCCGTCATACTCTGTAGATGTTGTGATGCGATTCACATGCCCTGCTGTTCCTTTTAACCACTCGTCTTTATTTATTTTCAAAATCTCATAAGTCAGAGTTTTCACCACCTTAATCAACACAGTTATTTCCTTAGCTGGACTTCTTTTGTGTTCTTCCATAACCTTATTTTTTTCCTCCAGTGATAGTGTGTTGTTTAGTTATGTTTAGAACTCGTTTTACGTAAATTATGCACACACAAACTAGATTTTTAAAACCACCAAAGTTCACAGCTTTATTTTTTTCGTACTTGATCAGTTGTACAAGGAAACTGAAAATGAATACAATGCAACACAGTTGTACCCTTAGCATGTGCGTTGGAAGAGAGTTGACACAGCTAATGCTTTGTTTTCCATTTTCGTCGAAGGGATAGGTGCAGTTCATGACATCAGGTTCATGGAACTTCGGTGCAAGCAGAGTCGCCCTCAAAATTATTGCAGTTTTTTAAAATACGTACGCTGTAGCCTATTACACAAAAATTAATCCATTTTAATTAGGTTATTTACGCAAACGGTTCCCGAAATATATTTCTGCTTCCGCGTTACGCAGGTTTCCGGCTAATAGTGTAATTTTATATGGGAAATAGCTTCGTTCCGAAATTTATTTTCCACTTTTACAGGTTTCCGGCATATAACGAGTCCGTTTTAGTCAGGTTTTACTATACAATTTCATGCAAACATCTTATTTCATTAAGTTTCGTACCATTATTTAGCATTTCATTTTTGTATTACGCTGTTCACAGGAAAAAGAAAGAAAAGAAGAACAAAGCTTCATATTGCGGAATATTAAACATTAGGTGTTCAGCACTAAATCCTTGCGCGTACGTTGTTCCATTGATAACACACTACTGGGTTCTATATGTGATATAGTTATTCCCAATCCTCAAGATACGAGACTTTCCCGGTATACGCTAAGGGCTATTTGGATCCCGGTTCAACAACTGCACGCCGTTCGTTATTTGTACGTGACGCTATACGAGCTTCTTGCTATGGACCACGATGCAGATATCTAAAGCCAAGCTGAGAACTACTTTCCCTCCTTGGAGTTATAAGCTTGTGACACGATTGCGATAACAATTATTAACATGTGTAGAGCAAAGGTCAAACTCCTGCAAGAAGAAGCCTGTTGGGTCGATGTCCTAAACTGCCGTATGTGACGGCTCCACCTCTGGGTCAACTTAGTTCGATGCTCCGATCCTGCAGCCGCGACTCCAGCCCCACTCAGTTTCTTTATTGGTTGACAGTAAACTCCCCATTTTCATAATTATCTTTCCCTAGCAATCTAGAACTGGTACAAAAAAGAACCATTAAGTTCCTTAACAAATCCTTGAAAGGATCTCAAGGACCAGACAATTAGATCAACTAATTCTTCTTTTAATTATGTTAAAATTCCATATGTAACAATAGTATAGTATTTTATATAGGATCTAGATAACCATTCACAAATATCCTTTTCATGTTTATAAAAAATCTGATTGTTACATCCATATGATTTGCTCTTATCTCAATGGTGTATTAGCAAATATACAATTTGTACTTATGAGATTTTATTTTATATCTGCAGAGATAAAATTTGCAGAAATAATTACATTACACATACCGTTAAAGATAGAAAGAGAACGCTGACAGTCAGATGTTTAAGAACTGGACGGGATACGTTGGTCTTAAAATTCGAATTCTTTTCCCATGCAACAACGAGAAACGACTAAATACCGAAAAGATCTCCAAAGAACGACAAAGTATTGAACATTTACAACGGATACCTCCAAAATAAGCTATACTACAAAAAGGTTGTTTACAATAAATTTGCCTTTTTGTGTAGGAAATTTTTCTCTATAACTTAAGATTTACAAGTTATACGAAATGATACAAATTTCCTTTCGAATGAAGAGGACTTCATAAAATATATACAGAAAATGCTAGATATACATAACATTTGTCATGCAAGCATCCTTAACATGCGAGACATGATATTTTAATCAAAATTCTCAGAGCCATTCTTGAGAAACTTAAAAATTTCGATAACTCTTCCATGTACACAATACGATTGGTGTTCAGGTACTTTCCTTAAAATTTTTCGAACGTATTTTTAAAACATTTCAAGGAAATGTTTGATTTACTTCAATAAAATAAGAATTGTCACAAGAAAGCTTCATTAATAAACCACTCCATAACTAAAGGAAAGAAAAAAAATAGAAATAGTTAGGCTTCTTTTTTATCTCTTTCCTCTTACAGAAAATATCAAGTTCTGGAGTTCGTTTTCACTGGCTATTCTGTATCATAAGTTAAATGTAAATGTGACAACACCTTTTAAGTAAGGGATATGGGATTGTTAAATATCACGTACATGTTGTTGGATTTAAACCTTAATCTTTATCTTCAGCAACCTTCTTTCACAATCCTTGCAATTACATGAAAATATTATTTATATACTCTTGAAGTCTCACTAAAAAGTGATATACGTAAATATTGCATGTAAACCATTTCGTCAACCGCACGCCTAAGAATACCAATGAAGAGTTCTAAACTCCTATACTTCTATAGTTTGTTGTATTTATGATGGTTCTAAAATCCTAAACAGGCAATGGTAAACTGGTGACGTTGATAATAACCATTTAAAATAACTAATAACTGTAACATAACGCCACAGTATGGCATCATCGCAGCTTTGTAGCACATTTGCGAAACGGGATACTTTGTGGTAAGGGTAAAGGTGTCGAGTGTTGAGAGTTCTACTGCAATGGCACAGTGGTTAGCACACGATTTTTGTTTGTTGTTGTTTACCACAGATTGCAGCCTCCAAGACTGTGTGACCAATTGCTCCCAGCATAGAAAGTTTGTCTACTACAAAACCCTGCTTAAGAAGGGATCACAACTCCAACTAGATAGAATACGAACTCAGTGATGACCAGAGCTCGGAAGTTCGTACCGCTCGCCGTTCCCTATGCAGTTTGCGACCGACCCTCTCCCGGCATCCAAACAAGTCATACATCAGAAACGCACAGCGCAGAGGCATTGCAACCAGTTGCCCAAAGGGGCGGGGGGGGGGAGATGATTTACGAGTAGGAGTAGTGATATTTAACATTTTGAAATCAGAAATTTAGCATTTTTATTTTTACATTTAGCATTTTGTAGCATTTTGAAGAAAGTTTGAGTTAATTTTCTTAAATAATGAATATTAATATTATTTATATGAAATTTAAAACACATTTATGTAAGGTCATTAATGAGTTAAAAGTGCACAAAGTGTCAATTTATTTCACATTAATATAGGTTAAAGCAATATACATAAATATAGAACAATCTGATACAGACTAAAGCATACTGCATAACACAAAAAAGATAAATCCATACTGATGTAAAACTAACACAATAAAAATAAAGTTCACTAAATTAGCCTAGTTCATGATTCAGTAATGCTGTTGAATGAAATCACTGAACATATTTCAACATTCTGTTCTTTCATTTGAGTCCTACTGTCACTCACAATCAAATTATATTTACTGAAATATCTTTCAGCATCTACGCTGTTGGTAGAACCCCAAATACATTGCAGTGCTGCTCGGACAATTGGGTATTTGAGCTTAACAGCCAACAGCATTTGCAGGCAGTCTACATCTTTATTATTCTGCATTGTTTGTATCAGTTGTGAATGAAAATATTCATATCCCTCAACAAAACTATGCATTTTAACATTCATACCGAAATTAAGGTTTGCCATAAGTAAAGAATCATGATGGATGTCAAAGGAATGTTGGTTCTTTGTCACAATACGTGCAAGGCCAGTTGAGTCGAATGGGGGAAAGTTGTTATAACAAAAGCAATGTAAGAAACAGTGTCCTTAGCAGATTTCCAAAGGGGCTCACTTGACATGTATGAATAGGGTATTCTTTGAACCATTCAGAATGGCATGACAAAACAGCCACAAAGAGATATTTAGTTGAATGAAGAGAGTTTTCAGAAAGTGAAAGTGATACACCCACGCGCATCTGTGGTCATTCAAAGAGTCTTCGGCGTGGAGCCGATGAGAGCGGTCCTAAGCGTGAGGGCGATTAGGGCAGTCCTCTTGTTCTGTCTTGGATATTTGTCGGTTCAAATATACGTGAGGAACGAATAAAGTTTATCGAGTAATAAACATTCTGCCGTCAGTAACTCTAAACAGGGATATTGGTGACCCTTGGTCGGCAACTTCAATTTCGATGTTCTAAACAAAAGAAGCAGTGAATAAATAAGTTGAAAACGGGCATTCCAGTGTCACTAAATATCCTTCTCACACACATCCACGCATACCCTGTGAGAAACCCCATTGTTTTACCCTGATACACACATTATAATAGCTTCAAAGTAGCATCAACATGGAACCCTTGCCAAACATTATTGTATCAAATTGGCGTCCCAACGTGGAATTGTGTGCACCCATAAATGTTATTGTATCAACATCACAGGAAAAAACGGAATCTTACTTTTACTTGCATCTAAAGTCTTGTAATTTATTGAGGTTACTCTGCTAGCAGTGACAGGATCAAAAAGCTTACCAACGTCTTGAAGAAAGACATTTTTCGCCTCTGCCCGCTGTTCGCTCTCATCATCCTCCTACTTACTAACGTGACCTACGCACAGAATGAATGAAAGCTGCGCGTAAAATCGAACAGAACATTGAGAATCGAAACTTTGGCAACTGAGAAGTCCAACTGGAATTGACATTGTTTGTCACTTCCTTAAAAATAGGACTGCTATTGGTTTTCAGAGACAAGGACTGAAATTTTTCGTTAACTGGGTTGTGAAGATAGACTTAAGACAGTCATCAGACGTGGTAAGAGAGGTTTCTTTCGTGAAACAACTGAACTCGCTTCATGTAATAAACATACCTAATATGGGCAATCGTGGAACAGTAAGCTAATTTAGAGGAAAGGTCACTTTCCACATTCCATAAGAGTGGTCACTTACTTTATATCTTTATAAACATACAAAGATTCTACAGACCCTTCGGTTAAAGTTTCCAGAAGAAGGAGCATTGGAGAAAAATAATTACTCGGGAAAATATCCGATTTTGCATTTATATAGCATTTTGAGTCAATATCACACTTTATCGCGCTATATCGCGTTTGCGAAAAATCACCACCCCTACATCTATTTAAATCATTATGTACAACACACAAAATCTTATATAGTGCATACGGGGTTGTCTCTGGCTGATCTCGTTTAAATAACAACACCCAAGCAATTATAACGCAGATTGTAACATTGTAACATTTCCTGATCGAATGTAAAATAATATCCAAATAATAAAATTAATTTCTTAAATATCTGAAGACTCTTACTGGACAAAATGCCAAAGCAGGAATTTTACTACATATTTACTCATCTGCGGCCGTATTACTAAAACAATAATGTACCTCTGAAGCCTTTAAAATAAAATACACATATGTTCCGTAAGACAAGATTTATTTTATTGATAATCTGTTGCAAATTCGTTAATGATTTCAGCTGATTTAGTTTCTCGATCTGGCTTCTCGTTTTTCCATGTTTGCTGAAGTATCCCATTAAAATGTAAATGTAAATAATAAAGTAAATAAGGACATGGATAAGTGCAGTTCTAGAATACATATAATGGTTGTACAGCAAATTTAGTTGCTCATCTTTGAAGCACAGCACACCTGTTTTGCAGTGATGAGTTGCATTCTACGATGAACCTTGTCTTCGGCCGCTCTTATACTGCTCAAGGAAATCGGTACAAACTTCCTAGCCCTGGCGATGACACCACCATTGATATGATTGATGTGTTGCATCCCTTATATTAATCACTTTATATTGCGCATTTTTCATTGTTAATTTTACTGTATAATTACTGTGACTTTCAAATGGGATGGTTTTTGTCCTTGAACGCTACCAGGCCAACAACCAATCGGAGTCCTGAGATATATTGCATTCCCTAAGTGGGGTGTGACGAGCGCCAAGTGAATAAATACTTAAAGTACTTAATATTTATCATTGTGCTATGACAAAAATTCAAATCTTGCAAAAATGTGAAACACGGGGAAGGCAGGGTGTAATATTTCCAACACAGCCCAAAATCCCATATTTAGCTCAAATAGTTTTCATAGTTCAAATAAATACAACAACAATGTATTATAACGACGCATCGCGACGAAAACACTGTAATTATCACTATTATTGGTTGGTATGTACGTGTGTACATGTATTTAACTACTCAGAACCAAAATGTAAACTAATGACATGAGTGCTAAAAGAATTACTTTAAACAATCCAAGGCGTTTGTTAAATTCCAGAGAGCAAACCGTTCTCTTCCTGTTGGCCTCCAGAATGCTGTATTTGCAGAACGTGAGCCCCCACAGGATACGTTTATAACTGCGTAATGCAGGACGATGTTTATCATACAGAGTTCAAATATTATTATTAAGCTGTTCTTCTGTATAAAACCCATGTAAAATTGTTCCTTGCTGGATCAACTAGCAACTGAAATGGGAGACAAGGTAATCCCCATGCCTCATTAACACTGCCAATGTAATCCGAGTTATAGTGGACTCAAATAAAACGGGGAGTTTCTTACAGAAATAACACGTTTAAACTATCTGACGTTAAATGACTTATTCACGAAGAAATTGATAAGATAACAGAACAAGAGTGGAAAAATTGCATGACACACTCAGAAAAACTACAATAAGACGATTTTCGAAAAGAAATAGACGTAACGAAATCTTGAAACCTGTGATCATACCTTTACAAGACCCAGACCTTGAAGACGGTGACAGGCACGAAATGCCTCTTGACGTAAGTGACACTGACGGCTATACGGATAAGCCACTGGCTACATTGGAGTAAAAACAAGTAATTGGAGAGGAGAGAATAAACTCTAATGGTGAAAGGATGAAGGACTTTTGTATATATAATAGATTAAAGATTACTAATATACAAAGCCCGGATTTGTAAGAACAATTAAATGGTGAAATAAGCAAGCACACAGGCACGAAATATGAAACAAATCAGCACCAAAAACAAGCACATAAAAATAAAAATTTCATCATAAACACATTGTTTCGTAGAATTCTTACCTTACGTAAGCTTGTTACAGTACACGAGGGAGGTTTTCTTGAGATTTTCTTGTGTGAAGCTCCTCCGTTTGTCAGTGAATAATTTTTAATGCGGTGATTACTGATTTACGTCGCCTGATTACTGGGACATGTACTTGACGGCATGTTCTTGAGCACCACAGTTCTTGAGTGAATTAATCTTCAATACATTTTTCTGTACCAGTAAGCGTTTTAGAAATTTTACACAGTGTTTCGTAATCAGGGTTCTTTATTAGTACCTTACTGAGTTTCTCAAAGGCAGTTTTAGCAATACCTCGAGTCTGTGAAAACAACGTTACTGGAATTTCATCTATCAAAGAAAGTGAATGCTCCAAGATATTATTTCGAGCTTCCAACTGTGTTATAATAGCAGGTATTATGGAGAAACGGCTATAGATGTACTCTATCTTATCTTGGATGCCAATATTAGCAAAACATTCTTGTGCTGCGGCAATGATGCTTGCATCTTCTGCATCTAAAGAGTACAACACTGTTTTTACTTCACTGAAATGTTCTGCGTGGTATGACACAGCCTTTAGCCAAGGACACCATCGAGTTAAAACTGTCTGAGGAGGTGCAGGTAAATTTGAAAGGACTGCGACAGTACAAACACTTTCTTTACACTAGAGACAAGATGATCCACGTCTTTTTATCGGTTTCTGTTTCAGCGATACGATGTAAACCATCTGAATGATAAAATGATGGCTAAGAGTGAAAATTTGGACAAAATAAGCTATTTTAATTAAAAAACGTAAAATAAGTAAGCAAACCCCGTACATCACAAAAAAGCTTTTATAACCATTTCGCTTAGAAATCCAGGCTCTACTAATACACTTTACAGAAAAAGAAATATTCATAAAATTAACTGGAGCAATAGAGGCTCCAGATATGTTATAGATTATGTAACAGCTAATAGAAAAGGAGCAAAATTAATAAATGACGTAACAGTATACAGAGAAGGCGACATAAATAATGATCACTTTGTATTAATGGCAAAAATCCTATAAAAGGTTAGATGGTTGAAGATAAAAACAGATGAAGTAGATGACAAAGAAAGGCAAGGAAGGTATAGAGTTCAACTATTAAAAGAATAAGTGGTAGATTTATACCAACAAAGACTGAATATCTATCTGAGAGAAAACGGAATAAGTAATGATACCTATGAATGAAGCATGGCACAAAATGAAAATGTATAAAAGAGCAGCAGATGAAACATTAGGTAAACACACTAATTGTAAATGAAAGAAAGGATTGACAATATTAAAACTGAAATAAAGAAGGTTTTAAAAGAGAAACATAAAGCTTGTGTGATTTATTTACAATCGAAACGGAACAAAATATGCACAATTATATATTGCAAGAAATATAGCCAAGGCTGTAACAGGACGAGCACACAGAGAAAGCTGGGAGTTATTTGTAAGCAAAATAGAACATGATGTATATGGCAAACAAAATCTTCTTATAAGTTATTAAGGAACTTATAGTCAATCTGAAAGAGGTAATGCGCAAACAGATCTAATACAAGAACATGAATGGATTGAATACTGCAGAAGCCTTTGGTTTAATCCGGATATCAAAATATTTACTAGACAAGAATACAATGGAAAAGTTGATTTATTATTAACTTTAGATGAATTAGAGACTGTTCTGAAATATTAAAAGAATAAAATGTCGCCAGGACCTGAAGAAATAAATATAGAACTGTTAAAAAAGGGAAGACTATTACTTTAATTGCGCCTTCTTCATCTGATTAATGTAAGCTGGGCTACAGCGATAATTTCTAGTACATGGTTAGAGGCAACAGTATTTTCTATTTTTAGGATAGGAGAACAAAATAAACCCACAAACTCACAGGTATCAGCATTTTGAACTCAACTTATAATATTTATGCAGGAATCTTAAATAATAGAATGAAACCAATCACAGAAACGTTATTGCAATAAGAACAGAATGGATTTTGAAAAGGCAGATCCTGCGCGGATAATACCTTCACAATTAGGCAGTTATTTTAAAAAGAATTGAATATAATCTTCCTACATTTATGGTTTTTATAGATCTGGAGAAAGCTTTGGACAGAATGGACAGACAAAAGCTATGGGAGATAATGAAGAATCAGGGATACACCATGCATATAATAAATTGTTTAAAAGGTTTATATAACGGCACGGGCTTTAGACTTAGTATGTCGTATAATAAGAAAGAGTATATGCCAACTAACCAAGGTGTAAGACAAAGAATGTGTATCACCACCCAAACTTTTTAATATTTACATAGACGACACGATAAAACGATGGAAAAAATATACATATAGTGGAATAAAGGCAATGGACATTAATTTGCCTATGCAGAGGATTTAGTTAATATTCAAAACTCCGAAGATAATCTCGAGAAAGCAACTTACGTGTCACATCAGCTATATAAAAAATATAATTTTAAAATTTCTTTACCTAAATCAAAGTCATGACATTCCAAGGTAAATACCGGTAAGAGTGAAAATAAATGTAATATAATAACATTTTAGAATAAGTTTGTTATTTCAATTATCTAGGATGTGAGATGTCCTTTGATTATGACAGAGATATACAAAATAAAATATATATCATTTAACGCACGGCACTATAAGAAGAATATTAAAAACAACATGAAACGATACACAATTAAAATTTTTGAGCATAATGGCAGTACCAGGTGAATCCTGGATAATAAGACAAAAAGATTTTAGTCATATTCAAGCTACAGAAATGAAATTTTAAAAGCAATATTGGGACATACAAGAAAAGACAAAATAATAAACCAGTAGAACGTTGTTGCCAGGCTACAAAGGATGGACTGCACAGGAATATCAAGTGAGATTTTAAACTATAAACTCACAGGACGAAGAGATGCGGGAAGACCCAGGCAAAGATGAATTGAGACCAGAACAGGCCGAATGGCCTAATCCTTGTTAGGCAGAAGAAGAAGAAGACTTCATGTTGATAGGAACTGGTTTTGCTCCACTCCTTGAACACCTTAGATTGATGTCAGTGCAATTATAAAATCGACTGCAAGCATGGGACAACCAAAGAAAGACCAAGTCCTGAAGAATCATTATTGCCTATTTTCCCCACTTCTACCACCAACAGCTAATGAGTCATATTAATTGTTGCATTATACGCATCGCTATCGTGTACATAAATCCTGATAATGGGTACTGAAAACATGTATTAGGCCATTTTATATTTTAGGACTTTTTTTATATTTTAGACATGATTTTATAATTTTTTAGTCTTTAGACTCTTTATTTGGTCATTTTCTTGTATTTACACTGAGTATATAAATCATATTGTATAGTGATACTGTGTGAGGATATTCAAAATCAGTAATTTCTCTATTCAGGTGAGAAATTAGTTGTTAGAAAACAACCATTCCTATTTAATGATTAGTTTGGGAAGGGCTACCTGTGAGTAAAGGTTGTGGTTATTGTCAGGGGTGCAGGTACAATTACAGTTATGAATTCATGTCACAAAAGGGATGACACGGCCAGTTTAGCTTTTTTTCGTTAAAGTGCAAATAGTGGTGTAGCTTTAGACCTTGTTCTTATGTCGTGTCATTAGCTGTAAAGTCATCCTCATTTTCTATGAATGCTGTATAATATGAGAAATGAAAATAGTTAATATTACAATTTTATATGAATTGCTCGAAAAACAATTTTCTTAACTGTCTTTTCAGATTCTTCAAACAAGGAGATGGAACAAATGTTATACAAAACAACCCTGGTCAAAAATTGTGAATAATTGTCAGAACAACTAAACAACAATTATCAATGAAATAGGAATTTAAGAATCAGACATTTAATGAACATGTTACGAGTTTATGAATTACAAAACGGTATATAAACTGTTTAACGTGGTAGTGCCTGACATTTTTTTTTTTACTAAAATAATATAAATAGAAATTATTGTATTTTAAGGCAGAGAAAATATTGGAAGTATTGCAGACTTATAGAATTAACACGGAAACAACACGCAACACAAATTTTTCATCTCTACTGCTGCTATCAATGTCCGCAATATGATTTATTTTTCCTTGTGAATCAGTTCGTTGATTAAAAAAGTAACTGACACATACTGAAGAAAGTAGCTCGTACATTTTTTTCAGATCCTCAATTTTCAAATGTTTGATTTTCAAAGTTTCAGTCAAAAAGAACATAGTTCTTTAGATGTTGGAACCCCACTACGGATATTTACTATCACCAATGCCCCTGAATAACTGTTCTTTCTACATGTGGACAGTCTTTGTCAATCCTATACACTCAATTACTTTGGCTCAAGGTGAAGACCGAGCAAAATAGAGTTCTGCAGCAGCTTTGATGTTGAGAAAAGTTGATGAATGGACAATTCACTTCAGAGGATGCTGAGTGAATTCTGCAGCTAGCCATAATATGATTCCACTCATCCGAAATTTCCACAAAGTGGTGTAATTTTTTTTTTCAATTATTATTTATGTTTGAACGTCTGAAGGAAGCATACTAACCGTACAGAAAGTACACCAAACTGAAATTTCTAATCTGATTTGGACAGCCGACTGATATAATTAAACTCAGTTTTTTGATCATTTCTTCCTTTTGGGAGATCAAATAGCAAAGAGATAACTAAATTTTGTCACCTCTTTTTCGACTCTTTCATGATTATTAAATACCATAGATGTATCATTTTAAAAATTATGAAGTTCAAAACGTACTGCCAAAGACAACTAGAGAAATTAAGTTAAAACTATAGTCATGTGTACGAGCTTTTTGTTTCTATAATCGTTTCAAATTAATGAAAGCATCTGCTATTGAAAGATAACAGTTATGGTTCAAGCGTTTCACATTTTAATCGTTGCTATTTCCATTTCTGATAATTCCGAATACCAACACTAGCATCATGATGTACAAGAAATTACATGGAATGTTTAATTGGTGTTGACGTTGCAGTGCGGATCTTCACGATTTGCTTAAATCAAATGTTGTTAATGTATCACCCAATTAAATACGTGGTGAAAATATTTATCACTAGAACAAACCATATTAGATAACAAAGATATTTGTTGAGCACCCCAATGAAAAGGACTGGTTTTGTAAAAACGGTTTGTCTTTCTGATGGCTATTGTTCCTAACAGGAGTCGTTTTTCAGTCCACAGACATTTTCAATTATAGTAAAAATTCCTTCCCTAGAGGGAAAGTTATAACTCATTTTTTAAAAACCTGACGAGGCTGTTCTTGTAATAATGTCTTCAAATAGTATATTTTAAATTAATTTCCTAAATGGTCTCATTATCCTTGTACGCCCATTTTCTATTGAAATATGACATATCCATGTAAAAAGTAATTTATAACTTACTGTGTACTGATATTATTAAACTATTTTAGATATTTTTTGTAATTATTCTGTAATTTGAAACCTTTAGAGCCTCCTCTTAGAGCATCTTAAATTATCAAAATCCGGGCCCGGCTAATCAGTTACTACGAAAGGAAAGAAGGAACAGCGACAAGAGGAAGCAGTGACTAGAAGACTGCTTTCACTCTGTGGTTGTGGGGTGAAATAACAATGAAATAGTGACAAAACAATAAACAAAACAATAATAAAGAGTGCGACAGTTGCTTATGTTTATGTTTTGGGGTAAATTTTTTTATGTTATTTTTAAAGAATATCGTTTAATTTATATCGTTAGGCTTGTGTTTAATTTCGCAACCATGGGTGGTTGTAAAAATATTAAGTTGCCATGGGGACTAACAAAAAAGCTTTTAAAGGAGATGCGAAGAAATATTACGGCGAACGTCGGAGTGACAATTGTGCAATCAAGATATTTTATGATTATGGTATAATTAGTAAATTCTTTACTTTATCTTTAAAATATTCAGTACAAATAAAATATTCCTAAACAATTTTAACAAAAGGAATCTTACTCCTAGGAAAGTGTTTTCAAGAGTGGTCCATCACCATCATCCTGAAGGATTGGAGAAACACCATGCAGACGATGAGCTACACTGTGGCATTTAAAGGACATAAAGGGTAATATAATTATCAATTATTTATCAATATATATAAGAAATAGATGTTTCATTCACATGACTTTGTCTAACCTCGGTCGTTTATTACAAACTATGTACCAGGAGAGGACAGGCAGTGCCGGCGTGACGTCATCCTATTTATTAATATCAGATATGGTTTTTTGTCTTTCTTGCATTGAAGCATCGCGCTACCCTGAAACTATTTCCTCTGCCCCTGCGGAGAGTGCGGTGACGTTACTCGCTGAACTCGTATTCAGTGCAAACAAAGATAGCGGTGTGAGCTGATGTCTCAGTCTCCTTCAAAGGGAAGTCTTCCATGGGCAGCCCACCAGCCGGTGCGACTTCAGCCGGCCTATGGCCTCGTGCTGCTCCATCACCCCAGTGAGTGTGTTAAGCACAAAAGCTTCGCGTTAGGTCAAGATGGGAGGTCTCCTCACCATTCCTCGGCCACAGTCATACTCAAACCCCCGACAGTTGGCCGACGACCTTACATTTGTTTATATCGAGACACTAGGACTATGGGTCCCCTTATGTTCAGCAAGTAAACGTTTTCACTTTAAAATATATTTTTAAACAGTACTCATGCTTGCATTGCACATGTATGGGGTTTATGTTTGAAAATGTCTGTCACAGAAATCTGGATTAACTTCATTGTCTAGTCATCGATATTAAAATCCGAAGCGTTAACGTTACCTGTTCAAAAATTAAGTGACTGACTCATATTTGCTGTTTATCTTATCGTACTAAAACTTTAAAGGTGATGCAAACTTTTCCAATAATATGTTTTATCTCCTCAAGTTGATATTTGGGATGATAAGCCGATGACGAATTTCAGGGAAAAGTCTGATGCAACAGTCACTCGTATTTCTTTACCCGTCATGGCTTTATAGAGACTGCACCTGCACAGACCATTTATTTAACGTTATGTTTGTATTCCATTCAAGTTAATCATTATAAATACCAGGCATTGGCATATCGTGTACACTGACAATAAATAATTGTTTGCTAGATTCGGTGGATTATTAGAGCTACGAGTTCATTTGATATAATGGCACTAGAGCGTTAAAACTGTGAAATTTAAAAACCCTAAACGCGTATATGTCGGTACATTCCTTTTGCACAACCAAAAGTAGATATAATTTTATATTTTAATAATAAGCTTTGTACAGTATTGCGATTTCCAGTCGCATAAACGTACCCAAGAATAAAAAATACGTACGGCGTAATTTATAGTTAAAATTTATTAGAGTATGTTGGTGCGAAATGTTAAGCGTTGCTTTCACTGTAGCGAGCAGAACCAAAGTAATCAGTTCACAAGTTAGACTACTAAATATCATAGTACAGCAACGAGTGCAAAGTTTCATTATGTTTTAATATAGATTATAGGTTATATAATAAAGGGGGAACCTCGCGCACTGCAGCCTACATAGATATATCGTGTTTAGTACCTCCAGGAGGAAGGGATGAAGTGAAGGAACTGGAGGAGCTACAGGTAGAAGACAGAGAGGCCACGAGACACGCGAAGTTTCTAACAGTGTCAGGCTCGAAGAACCGTCCCACTGATGGAGGTGTCTAGAGAGGGCAATGAACGACCCGTCGAACACGCAGCCCTCTAGTTTTCTTGGGAAGTATAATTTCATTTGAGCAAGCATCCGCGCCATCTGTTTAGCACCGCCTTACACTACAAAAGCAAGGAGTAAGCCTGAAGCACGATGAACAAATGGAATTAAAGGGAAATTATGGAAACATAACTGTGGTAGCTGAGAAAGTATCGACAGGCAGAGCGACCCAAAGTCCGCCCCGGTAGCTTAGATGGTAGCATGTCTGCCTCACGTTCAAGAGGTCCCAAGTTCGAATCTCGTTCAAAGTGAGTTACCTGGATAAGGTTTTTCAGGGGTTTCCGTTATCCTAAAAGACGAATGTCGGGTAACGCTAAGCTCCTTGGACCCTGGGTTCATTTGAGCATCATTTCACCCATCCCATTCATCGTCCGATATGACTTTACGTTGGAGGACGTAAAAGTTAAAAAAAAAAAAAAAAAAAAAAAAAGCAACCCGAAAATTCCCACGTTATCGCCTAAACCGTTATGAATCAACGAAATATATAGTTTGATCCACCAATGTTTTAAGTAAAACAATTAGTTTATTGAATAATACCTGATTAAGGGAAAAATTCACACAAAAACCCTTTCTAGACGAAATCGAACCCTGGACGGCCGAGAATTCCACATTTTTATTTTTAGGTGAAGCTCCAAGAAAAGAAGACAATTGCAACAGCATAGGCGGTAACGGATATTTAACAACAACAACAATAATAATGATGATGATGATGATAATAATAATAATAATAATAATAATAATAATAATAATAATAATAATAATAATAATAATAATAATAATAATAATAATAATAATAATAATAATAATAATAATAATAATAATAAATTTATGTGAAAAATTTTACTCACTTTATTATTATTATTATTATTATTATTATTATTATTATTATTATTATTATTATTATTATTATTATTATTATTATTATTATTATTATTATTATTATTATTATTATTATTATTATTATTATTATTATTATTATTATTATTATTATTATTATTATTATTATTATTATTATTATTATTATTATTGTTATTATTATTATTATTATTATTATTATTATTATTATTATCATTATCATTATCATTATCATTATCATTATCATTATCATTATCACTATCATCATCATCATTATTATTATTATTATTATTATTATTATTATTATTATTATTATTATTATTATTATTTGTATTTAAAGCACTACTTTCCTTGTTTCGTTACAAATTATATTTTTACATGACTATGGGGAATTTACTTTAAATGCATTGTGACTATTATGCAATAAGACTGAAGGCCTCGAGCATGGTCTGTTAAGCCAATAGTGGTAAATGGCCTTTGTGACATTATGCAAGAAGACCGGCTACTGTTCACTAACACACTTCGCCAAGCAAGAAAACGGGGAATCGAACCCGATCTGGTTCCGTTACTATGCCCTCGGTTGGTACAGTCTGTCTGCCACAATATCCTATCTACGAGATACGCTGGCGTAAAACGCCGAGGGATATTACAAAACTCTCGATAAAGTCCCGATAACTCGAGAGTTATGGGCCTGCAAAAGAGATTTCACATTTTTGTGAACTTGAAGTAGTAAAAGGAAAGCTCCTTTGACGATAACCCATACTGATATTCCAGAAATACAACACGTTCTAGAATTCATTTCTCAAGGAATATAAAACTTCTATCCTCAGATACCAACATGAGATAAGCTGTATGTTCTATGTTACATAACCAATTCCGAATTTCTGTTGGGGCGAGTCTTTCTGGGTGAGCTATTTCCTTGGGGCTTTTTCCCCCCCTTAGGCAGAAGACGCCAAGCAATCGACAGCTGTACGGGCACCGCGCACATCTGAACATTAATTTGTCTATTCGCGCAGTTGCTTGTTCGTGGACGGTTCTTCTTGTCCCTACCAAATAGCAGCCTTTCCTGAACCTCCCCAAGTGGATCTACGCTTCACCGCTTCCGCCAGAGAGAAGCTTTCTCTGAGCAGCAAGGCTTATAACCTTCTGTAGTTAATTCATCTCATACTTGCCCCTGAGAGTGCTAAGTACCAAAGCTTCGCGTTGGATCGAACTGTGAGGTGTTTTCTCCATTCACTGGTTATAGTCATGGTCATATTACATTTTATAAATAATTAAATTATGTATTAACCATGACTCAAAGTTAGTCTTAGTATGTGATTTATACAGTGAATCAACATCGCCATTAAACATTGTTCAAGCTTGCTGGTGCTAGTGCCCACGTAATAACAGTTTCTGGTCGTTGGTTTGAACCCCGAGGATCGAGGATCCTCAATTGTTTCCTTTTTTCGTAGATTCTTGTTGCCTAGTTGATTGCTGCTTTGGCGCTTTATTAATATATACAAATACCCCTTCCTTTCACTCTGTTTTTCCAGCACTCTGAAACCCTCCTTGGCTTTCAGAACTATACCGAAACCGTGGAGTTACAGCGACGAGATGGCGTTAGCGTGCGCGTATGGAGGAACTACGCCCTCACTGGAATTGTACTATCTTTCAAGAAAGTAAACGTACACTTTCCGCGGGCCAGTATCATTCAGGCGTTCTATTACGCTCATGTTCGTAGATGTATAGTGTTCTGGTCGCCATTTCAAACTGCTACTCACTTCGAAGATTTCTAAGGCTATATTAACCCAAGATGGCGAAAGATTTACTGTGTGTCACAAAGCAAGTAGCAATTTTCTTTATCTGTGCTATTAACTATATGGCGTTGGAGACCATGCAAGAAAACGAAAACCCTTGGAAATATGATTTTAACATAATTAATATGTATGTTGTGCATAAGAGAAGTACAACAGCTCTTGTAGCCCAGTGGCAGAAACCCAGGCTATGACAAGAGGCATGAGGGTTCACGGTTCGAAACTTAACGTCTGGTCATATTTTTTAAACACAATTATTTTAATTTGTTAGACGCTGTAACAAACTAAATTACAACTGTACTCTTGTGGCTAAGCTGTCTCTACAAGGCATTGCAGGATATCAAAGAAAATGGAAAACACGTAGAATGATGATTTTAATGGAACCAACGTCCATATTTGTATATGAAAGACCCCCAAACGACTGCTATCGTAGCTCAGTTGTAAACAAATGTTCTCTAACATTTACTTGAAAAATAGTACATGTTTTGATCTAGAACTCGCTATCACCACCTTAGAAAATGTGTAGTGTTTAACGCCCGCTTTAATACATACGGCACCGCAGGCGGTAACACTGATGATACATGAGATGAAATGAAATGAAATGTGTAGTGTTTAACGCCCGCTTTTACTACAAACGGCACCGCAGGCGATGACACTGATGGTACATGCGATGAAGATGGAGCACCGGTGGAATGAGATGGCGGGGGAAACCGGAGGTCCCGGAGAAAACCCGCCCCAGCGCCGTGTTGTCCACCACAAATCTGACTTTGCGGTCGCCTGGGATCGAACCCGGGCCGCCTTGGTGAGAGCCAAGCGGTCTAACCACTGAGCCACGGCGTGGCCTACATGAGATGAAGATGGAGCACCGGTGGAAAGAGATGGCGGGGGAAACCGGAGGTCCCGGAGAAAACCCGCCCCAGCGCCGTGTTGTCCATCACAAATCTCACTTTGCGGTCACCTGGGATCGAACCCGGGCTGCCTTAGTGAGAGCCAAGCGGTCTAACCACTGAGCCACGGCGCGGCCCACCACCTTAGAGTAGCAGTGATGATGATGATGATGATGATGATGATGATCTGTGAGTGAAATTTGCCACACAATGACTTCATCTTCCCGGTATGGACCACTAGTACAGTTTTTGGGATGACAGTCTGGAATTATGTGTACATACGGGCTTTGATATTAAGACGGCATTTTGCAGATGACAACAGCTCCAAGTCCATAAAAATGACTTCTAAAATAGCACATCCCCCTACCTTAAGCCTGCGTCAACTAAATGAAACTCTAGCAACAACTGCTACGTTGCACGCTGCTTCCTTCCAAAAGTCAATTAGATGATAACAGCGATGACGTTAAGACGGAATACTTTTGCCCTTCTCTTCACCTCAGTGATTGTAACTGACAGCTTGTTTCGTTTGACTGCAAGCCCTGCATATGAAACTTCTCTGACGTTGCAGCGGTAGCCAACAACTGTCCAACTATATAATTTCATTTATCTCTCTCAGCCCTTTATGAAATAACTGCACAATTACCTATAAGACTGTTAGGGCGAAGCTTCCAGTTAATCCTTTATAGCTAGCTATCTCACTCGACAGTGCATTAGGTCATTCTAGAAGTACGGGGTTAAAAATAAAGATGACTTATGTTTGAATGTCGTGAGTAGACTGTAACTTGTAGCTGTATCTATATTATGTACATTAGAAGGTTAAAGTAGATATAAACAAAACCATATGTGTTTTGACCACAGCACTCCTTCAAGGTTTGCTTGACGCTTTCGCACTCTAAATAGACCCTCGAGAAAGTAGTACTACTAAGGTTTAAAAGTTCACTTCATTCCTTCTAAAG
The DNA here is from genome assembly GCA_030765055.1 of Mantis religiosa. Lineage (NCBI taxonomy): Eukaryota > Metazoa > Arthropoda > Insecta > Mantodea > Mantidae > Mantis > Mantis religiosa. Next base: position 129,726,841 of record CM060950.1, read on the forward strand.
TACAAACTATTGATTACTATGCATAGTTTAATTATAAATCCATACAATAATTATTTAAGTTGATTGATGGAGATTAATCGTTACTTCACACTAGCCATCTATAGGCTAAGGTTATGGATAAAGTAAAACTGAAAAATTCAATGTCATGGCCGGGATTAGAACCACGGATCTCCTTGTTTTCGTCCAGTCGCTCTTACCCATTAAGCTACCATGGCCAACGTGCCGTCATGACCTTAATTTCAATTGACTCACATATTTTCCCGGTAAACCACTAGGGGCTCTCGTATTCGCGGCTATGGCATTGAATTTTTCAGTTTCACACTATGTATACACTAAGTTAATTTGTAACTAGTCTAACTTGTACGGCGGAACTGGGAGAGCGGGCAGCAACGAAAAACCAAAACGGTATCGGAACGGGTGTGTTGTTAAACATAAGTTATCAAGTGGTGAAAAAAAAAAAAAAAAACAACAATAATATTGAAGTATTTGTCCTGCGCCGTGGCGTAGTGGGTTAAGGTATCATGCTTTAGTTCCCTGCCACGGAAAGCCAACCGGGATCGATCCCACCCCTGGGGTTGCGGATTTTAAGTCCCGGGTATAGGACTGGTGCCCACTGAGTATCGTAAGGAATGTGAACAGCTTAGAATAAGTAAGCGACCCTGGTCAGAAAGCCAACTGTATGGCTGGGGGTGCCGATATGCTGCCCATGAAAGTGCAGCTACCAGAAAAGAGGTCCTGAGTTCGAATCTCGGTCAGGGTGAGTTACCTGGATAAGGTTTTTTTCATGGGTTTTCCCTTATCCTTTAAGACGAATGTTGGGTAACTCTAAGCTCCATGGACCCCGGACTGATTTGAGCATCACTTCATCCATTTCATTCATCGTCCGATATGACTTAACGTTGGAGGACGTAAATTAAAAAATAAAAATACCAGAAGTATTACATACATTTCGAGTTTAACATGTTTTTGGGCATTTGAAACAAAATGTCACAATTTGCCTCTGACATTCATATTCAACGATGCACTATTAGAATTTGGTGACATAAAGGTGAAAAACATATATCCCTAACCTTCTACTTTTCTCATTGTTGTAAACATTATATAGCTTGTGTCCATCTGAAAGAATAACGCTTTTTCATGATGAAATAATTATCAAAATCGGTTGAGTGGCTTTTGAGATTACCTTACATACAGAAAAGAGAAAAATTTCCTCTTTATATTAGCATGTCGTAGCTCAATAGCGTTTCTAGAAATAAGTGTTCCAGAATTTGGAGTTCTTATACGTGATATACACTTCACCTTTTCCCAAACAGCATGCAATTTCATTAAATACATACTTCACGCAGCCATGTGAACAAAACTGTGCTCCCGAGATATACCCACTACACGTGGAGCATTTGCCTAACTCAGAGAATTTAATATGCAAACTTGAATTTATCCTCGTAATGATTTCTCTTTTGAAATGTGAATACCAGTTCTTGGTACAAGTTGTGTTATTTGCATGCAAGCCAGTAAATGCAGCTGGTATCTCCATCTGAAAAGGCGTACACTTCATAATTCAATTCTTTGCAGTCAAAGTGCCCTATAAACCAGTCAAAGTAACTTTTAAATTCACACAAGGCAAGACACCACACCCACATGCATAACTGTATTTCTCCTTGCTTTCTTTAGTACTTTTAAATCTTCTAAGCAAAAATGAAGTCTTACTTCAACATTATATTAGCTAATCATACTTGGAAGGTATGATCATTAGCCCTCGAGTAGTCGCGTGATGTGTGACGTGAGTGGTCGCGCGGGTTCTGGGATATTCCTTTATTTCTTTATAGTGTTTACTTACATTCAAATTGAGTTTTATGAACTTGTTTCAAGATAATTTGATATTAAATTAAATTATACTATGTGTATACTAAAGTATACGGTGAACTCGCTTATAGTGCTCCTTTACATTCCTGAATCATATTAATCAAGTTAATAATAGTGAAAACAACAATATCTGACACAGAATGTATTCAATGTTTACATTGCTCCAACAATCGCCATATGAATATGTAGTAATAGTCTCAAAAAGTGACACAAGCACAAAATTACTATTTAGTTTACAATTCTTCTTGTAGACACTGTTTACACACCGCCGTGGAATGATTATTGCAAACCTTTCTTTGACACATGCCGCAACTCTTCCTGCTATATTTATCCTTGCTTCTTCCACATAAGTAGCATCTCTAGCTTGTTGTGAAGCTGTGTGATATAGTGTTCAATTCTGCTCTTCTTGCTGTTTGAGGCTTTATGAGCTCCCAGGATATTGTCTCAAGAAACAAGCGTCCTTTGATTTTCTTATACTTTTGATTCGCAGAAATAAAACACTTTTTTAAGTTTATTTTTTAATCTGCAAGCTTAGGTCCAGGTGTCTAGAGTCTAAACCTGGACTTATTGTGCTCTTTAATTACAAATGATATACATTTAATTAATAAATAAAAGGTTTCTTCTTGCAGACAAAACTTATGCCTACATTAACTAACCTAATGACCACTATCTCCAGTGGCCTTACAACTAAATCTAACCTAACAGCAGCCTTATTACTATGTTACATTTTCTAATAAATAACTGAATTACAACTGAATAATAAATTATACTGATAGAAGGCTGCTGACATTTCTAATATTTTGCGCCTGTAACTGAAGGCTTCCCAACCTTGTATCCTCAAGTCCATTAAATTTTGTTGAAACTCCATGTTGATTGGACATCCAATATTTACTTAACAGTTTTAGGTGTTTTCTTTAGTTATTTCTTCTTACTCCATGGTCCTGGTTACCTTCGACGATCTTTGAGTGTTTTTTCATGTGTCGTTTGGGTTTCTTGTCCTTCTCCGTAAATTCATATTGAGCTCCTTCCAATAAATGTTAATAATAGACGATGTCATCTCTTTATGAAGGTCCTATGAATGTTGATCCTCTTCGTTAATGGATGTCATCTCTCTGTGTAAATCTTGTTGATCTCCTCAGTTGTATCGGGGTATTGTCTCTCCCCTTCTATTCCGTAGTTGTGCTCTGTTCTGGTTGTAGTCTTCCATTTCTAAATTGGATACTAGTTCTGTCATAATTTCCAACTGTTTATAATCCTCTTCTTTCCTCACTATATTCCATATTTGTTTTTCTTGTAGTTTTGTTCTACCTTCTTGTAGTTCGAATACATATTTGCTGCATTCAAACAATGAATGCTCTGGGTTGCCTGGAACATTGCAGGCATCAGAATTACTATTTTCTTTTTTGCCTATTCGATTGAAGTATGTATCATACGATCCATGTCCTGATCTGTAATGTATAATTCCCTTCCTCGGTTTCAAGTGTTTCATCCGTAAACTTTCCTTGATGTTTGGTAATATCTCATAAATTATCCTTCCTTCACCCACGTTATTCCACTCTTGTTGCCAATCATTTAAAATTTTATTCCTAATTTCAGTTTTAGATTTACATTGTTCGCCAATCAATTCGTGTACTTTTGTTAGGTTCTGTTTCTTTAACCAATAATTTCCTGCACGTAATTTGATTACATAATCAAGTGGCCATATTCCCATAATTACAAGAAGTTCCATTGTAGATGCTGTCTTAAATGCTGCAACTCCTCTAATAATTATCTGTCGTTGAGTCTGCGTAATAATGTTATGTACTTCTTGTATTTTAATCTATGTGCCCAGCTACTCGCTCCATATCCAAAAATGTCTATTGTTATGCTTGTGTTATAAATATTAATTGCCTCTGCAGGTACTCTGAAGTTTTTCTGAACAATTGATGTTAACTTCATCATCATTCCTTGTGCTTTGTTTCTTGTATAATCAACATGATTTGAGAAGTTTAGTTTCTCGTCCAAGAGTATCCCCAGATATTTATGTTGTACTCTTGCTATTGATCGGTTCATGATCTTAATACTGGGATTTCTTTTTAGGCTTCCTTTAAGCAGCATGTACACGGTTTTTGCTGGAGCTATCGTTAATTTAACCTCCTGACACCACTTTTGTAGTGTATCTATAACTATTTTACATTTTTCTTCGATTTGAATTCGGCTATTTCCATCGATTATAGTCATTAAGTCATCTGCATATGCTATAATTTCCGTAGTTTCTGCGAGATTCCCTATTTTCTCAAGTATGGGTTTTGTTAAAATATCCCAAAAGACAGGTCCTAATATAGATCCCTGAGGGCAACTTTTAGTAATATATTTCGTTAATTTTTTGTGTTCTCCTATCATAGTAGCACTTCGGTCTTTACAGTAATCCTTTAATATTTTATATAGACTGTACGGATAATCTCTTTGTCTTAGTATCTAAATAGTTCAGGCCACCATAGGTTATCGAATGCGCCTGATATATCGAAAAATACACTTATAACATATTTTTAAAAATTTTCCTGTACACATAGAAGGGCCTTGTTTATTGCGTCTTCGCTAGACTTTGCCTTTCTGAAACCAAATTGCTTATTGGTCATACCTATCATTACCCTATATTCCATAATTCGTTTGAAAATTAAACGTTCTTGTATTTTCCCCAAAGTATTGAGTAAGCAGATAGGCCTACAACTTTTCACATTTTGGGGATCTTTGTCCTGGCCTTTTTTCAATATCACAATCACATGACATTGATCGCACTAATGTGACCTTTCTCTTAGTAGCCATTTCAACAACTGCTACATTAGTGGTCGCGCGGGCTACATATGTAGCCCAGCTGTGCGCAACTGAGTTTGATCGCAAATAACAAAAATACTGTCTCTCTAAAATGTATTATAGCCAACTGAGCGTTTAGAACACATTGCATCAAGAAGCTGCAAAACCCTCAACACCATAAAAGTAGAAGAAAATGTGCACTAGCAAAAGCATAGCCCACGCGACCACTCGAGGTTTAAGGGCTTCAACGTATATGCATATTTCTTTTCTGCTGTCAGAAAGTGTATTCATTGGTATATGTATTAATTACGAAATTTCCAAAAATATAAACAATATTTTATACTGTAACTAAGGCATTTTGCCCGTTTTGTTTTGAAGAATAGTAATTCTGCAGTTTTCAAATTATGCTGCATATTCTTCTTTTACAGGCAGGTATGTTTAAACATTGATTTTTATTCTAGTAATTTAGCTTCATATTTAGCTTAAAAATATATATTCTTGAAAATTATGTGGCAAGAAGTCAGTCCTGAAACTTCGCAAAACTGATGGTAGCTCACACAAGACACAATAAATAGCCTATATCTCATCGAAGAGACGCATCTTATCTTGGGCCTCAGAGACCACTTTATGTGTTAAGTAGGCCCGCTAGCTTCAGTATTTAATAAACTGTGGAGACTTTAGGGACCCTATCTGTGCCCCTGCAGCTGCCTCAAGAGTCCTTGCTTCAAGCCGTCTTCCTGGAAATTTCCAAAAGGGCAACGACGGCAGTGAGTTTAAGTAACGAAACCTTTTCCCCTTTCTGTCAAGCAACAGGTATAAAATATGGGCTTCGCAATTGTCAAAAATTCAAAAAGGATCCCAAGCTTGAGACTTCAAACTGCGCAGTGGGCGACCGAATCAGACCTTGGAAAGGTCGAGTATGTCACAGAGTAGGTAATGCGCTTGACAATCATTGTAGTTCATTGGATGTTATCAACCTTGTTGAATGTCGTTTCGTTCTCCTGGGTGCCCATCTACTCGGAGTATAAGCGTGTTCAGTATAACCTCTTCACATTGAAGAACATGGAACAGTGCATCTTCCTTGTAACTTGCTGTTTTTACTTTCTACTACTTACCTAGAAAAAGAAGAATAAGAAATTTCTCCGCAAATATACGTTTTGAGGGCCTCCAGAAACCGACAACTCGGGCGTACGTTGGTGTGTGTGTGTGTGTGTGTGTGTGTGTGTGTGTGTGTGTGTGTGTGTGTGTGTGTGTGTGTGTGTGTGTGTGTGTGTGTGTGTGTGTTGACCAGCATAATTCAAAAAAGGGATGTCCGATAAATACAAATTTGATATTTAGGTCAAGCATTTTGAAAATTTGCTAAACAATGAATTTCAAGAAATAAGTAAATAGCAACAGATGTTTAAACATTTTCAAAAGCTATGACGAATTCGAAGAAGTCCTAAACGGCTATCTCAGAAATGGCTGATGTAAAAAAAAAAGGGTTATTTGAGCTAGCTGTGTGATTACATGCATTTGTATGTAGTATATTTTTTTTGTTTGTCCTGCGCCGCGGCTTAGCGGGCTAAGGCAGCATGCCTTGGTCCCTGAGCATGGAAAGCGGCCCGGGTTCGATCCCACCCATCGCATGCAGATTTTAAGTCCCGGGTATAGGACCGGTGCCCACTTAGCATCGTGAGGAAAGTAAGGAGCTGGGTAAGCGGCCCTGGTTACGGAAACCAGAGTTCCGGCTGAGGGATGACGAGATGCTAACCACATCTCCTTCCCGTATCGGTTGCATGATCGCCCACCTCTGCCATGAGTAAGTGGGCGTGAGGCCGGCAGTTGGGTGGCCCTCTTGGCCCTCTTAGCCCTCTTAGGGCTGTCGCGACAGGGTTTATGTTATTATTATTATTATTATTATTATTATTATTATTATTATTATTATTATTATTATTATTATTATTATTATTATTATTATTATTATTATTATTATTATTATTATTATTATTATTATTATTATTATTATTATTATTATTATTATTATTATTATTATTATTATTATTATTATTATTACTATTATTATTATTATTACTATTACTATTACTATTACTATTACTATTACTATTACTATTACTATTACTATTACTATTACTATTACTATTACTATTACTATTACTATTACTATTATTATTATTATTATTATTATTATTATTATTATTATTATTATTATTATTATTATTATTATTATTATTATTATTATTATTATTATTATTATTATTATTATTATTATTATTATTATTATTATTATTATTATTATTATTATTATTATTATTATTATTATTATTATTATTATTATTATTATTATTATTATTATTATTATTATTATTATTATTATTATTATTATTATTATTATTATTATTATTATTATTATTATTATTATTATTATTATTATTATTATTATTATTATTATTGTTATATTTTTTGTTTCCCTCTTATGTTCAACCATTATAGAACATTTCTCCCGAATAAGGAGGATTTTAGGTTCTATTTTCACAACATTCAAAATATACATTTCATATAAATATCTTACAAATATGATGTTTTAATAAAAGTCCTTGGAGAAAGTTTTAGAAAAGTCCGAAATATCGAAAATATTTCCATGTAAAGGCTAGTTGCGGGTGAGCATATTTTCTTGAAAATCGTCGCGTCGCATATTTGGAAGACTTTCTAATCAAATATCAAGTTTGGTGTCAATTGAGGATCTCGTTTTATTAGTTATTCAAACCTAAAAGCCTGCACACGAACCTTTTCTAAAATTGTATTTACTGGATTTTTATCGATGTACTGACCTCAAAACATTTATTCATCAGTAAAATCTTTGGTAATATGTGATATTTCTCTAGCTACCAGGTACGTGGTAGAGATAGTAAAATAATAATTTAGCCTTAAAACAACCTTCACTATCCACACTAATTTAAAATAACTGATATTCTTTCATATATAGACAAATTTATTAATTTTACCTGGTAAATGCGTTGTGTTAGGTTCCGTACACGCTAAGTTAAATATATATGGGAACCAACTGATGGAGGAATGCCATACATGAAAACAGTTTATTTGAAGAAAAAAAAACTGTATTACCTAAATTTAGTTTTGAAAAATCCTAGAGGTAAGAGTGGGCTTCGACTCGTTGGTTCTCGAGACGCTAAATATCCAGGACTTTTTGAGTGCATTGCCGGTGAATTACACATTCTGAGGGGAGGGGGTAGTTAGCTGGCTTAAGCTATTTCAGAAATACACATATTACACCTCTATGTATAACCAAGAGCTCAGCCTCTGCCTATTTGCCTATTTTGTTCCTTTGTTTACAATGTAGGTTTTATATGCACTCGTTTAAACATGTTTTATGCTTTCTGGAGTAAAACACTAATTTTCTACTGTCTATAATTGCCTATTTTTATACTGTGTGCATTTTCATTTTTAAGGGCCTATATGGCTTTCATCTTACAATGAGAACTTTTGGCACGGTTTTTGGCTATCGTAATTTCATTAGTTTTGTTTTTGACGATTATTTTTAACATAATGTACTAGGTAATTTGATGCTAACCTTAGAATTTTAATTACCAAGTATTTCACGCTTCGAGTCAATGATCCGTTATTGATAACACGCCTTGAGGAAGTTTGTAATACCGGCACAGGTTTCCTGATGTCGGCATTTACATTTTTGCGTGTAACAAAATATCGCCTTAAGTTAATTGATGGAAATTAATCATTTCATCACACTAGCCGTATATAGGCTAAGGTTTTGGATAGATAGAGTCAACTTGAAAAATTCAATGCCTAGGCCGGAATTTGAAACACGGATCTCCTGGTTTCCGTCCAGTCGCTCTTACCCATTGAGCTACCATGGCCAACGTGCCGTTCTGACATTAAATTCTCCAATTGACTCATATATATTTTCCCGGTAAACCACTAGGGGCTCTCGCATCCAAGATACTTGTGGTACTTGAATCTCAGGCTTCATCATTAAACTCTTATTATTTAAGTTAATTGATGGAAATTAATAATTTCTTCGCACTAGCCGTGTATAGGCTAAGATTTCGGATAGAGTCAAGTTGAAAATGTAATGCCATGGTGGGGATTTGAACCACGGATCTCCTGGTTTCCGTCCAGTCGCTCTTACCCATTGAGCTACCATGGCCAACTTGCCGTCCTGACATTAAATCGCCAGAAGTCACCACAGCGAGAGCGCCTAGTGGTTTACCAGGAAAATATATGAGTCCATTGGAGAATTTAATGTCAGGACGGCACGTTGGCCATGGTAGCTCAATGGATTAGAGCGAATGGACGGAAACCAGGAGATCCGTGGTTCAAATCCCGGCCATGGCACTGAATTTTTCAAGTTGGTTCTATCTATCCAAAATAGTGGCTACTTAGCATAATGAAGTGTACAGTAAATGGCTAACCTACTGAATGGTGTTCATCATTGTATTATTAACTCATTATCAGGATAACTTATTTTCCACTTTCCACGTGAGCAGAAACACATAATTCACCTAAAAAGACTTAGATATATTTCACTGTAAATGCAACAATAACCTGTTTAACAATAAGCAACTAGATCAATAATAATTAAAAACAGCATGACAGCTAAAACGTATTCAAGGGATAAATTTCTTAAAAACTGATAACTGGGTTTTCCATAAAAATAGATTTTAACTGAAGAGTGCAGAAAATAAGAAAATAATTTCTTACATTTACACTGCATTAAGAGATTAGTGATATTTTTGAGTTCAATATATGGTATATGTAAAGTTTATATTAGTCCAATGTTCTGCTATGACTAAATGTGTGAGTAAGTGGTAAACGAATGAAAGACTATACCTCCTCCAATGCCTATATTCTCGTAGGTCTATATTGAATGTTTTAAATGCCTATTTGCTTAATTATCTTAAGTTTTTTCCTGCCCACTCTTGCGCCGACCTCTGGGAGAAATGAACTTCAACAACAAAGGCACTGGGTGTAAGCCCGTTCGCTGTTCTGACCTCATGGAATATTTAAGAACTTACATATTTCTTCATGTTGACTTAAACAACAGCAGGGGGGAAGGTTATCTCTTATATACTCAGAACGTCCTCCAAGACGAAAAACACAGTTCAGGCTAACGGTCAGATGTCAATGAATAACCTCTTTTATCGATTGCGCAAATAATCAGCTGAACTACAAAACAAAAGAAGAAATTATGGTTTAATAAGCTGTTAAGTTTACACCATGAAACGCCCTACAGTGAACCGTGAGTATAATAGGATAATGGCTAGTTAGTCTCTAAGATTTGAATTTGGGTGATCTAGGGTTCGAACTCTGAAGTATCCTAGATGCTTTTTCCTCTGTTTGATCTCTTCAGAGAAAAATTTCCCAATCTTCCTCTTTGCCCAGGCCACCAAGCGGGATAGCTCAGACGGTTTCATCTGTAGCATGCACTCAGGAGGCTCGGATTTGATTTCCGTGGCCAATCTACTTGTCCAATGGTTTTTTTCGAGGGGTTTTCCGAGTCGCCAGGCGAATGCTGGTAGGTTAATTACATCTCTGCATTTTATCTGCATTTTCATTTCATATCATCTTTCATCTGTTGGTCGCTTTCAGGCTCGAAGTGTCGGCGGGAGTCTCGGCGGTGCATGGTAGGATGATATGCTCTGAGTGAACCAACTCCTCCTCCGGTAGGACGGTTGCCGGTCTCTGCACCCAGGTCTCGTGGTGGGACAGTTTCCGAACCACAGTAGGGTGGGATGTCCATTGCCCTGGCCTCCCGGAGGAAGTTTCCAACTAAGTGAAATATAGAGACCTACCCTCTGCACTGTCGTGACTCCTTGGGACAGTTACCCTGTGTTTCCTCTCGCTCCATCTATCCTCCTCGGGGATGCCCCACTTGGGGGCATAGGTACAATAAACCAAGAGTGATTTCCGTGCCGAATTCCCTCCGAACTAATCCAGTTATCCAATTCCCCTGGTGTCTCATGCGCTGAGACATTTGGTTAAGTGCAATTTTGTGCTATGGAACAAATTTATAAAGTTTTGCACATTCTGTAAATGAACTGGAGAAAAATTATGCATTATCTACTGAAACAGTTCACGATTTGTTGAAAAATGTCAACAACAAAAAAAAAAAAAATCATTCGCAATTCATATTTACAATCTAAACTTCTTTATGCGACAGGAAGAAACACCAACAAACCTATTGAAGGAAAACTAAACGAGAAGCGGTCTATTTAAATACAAAACAGTTTTTATCACAACTAAAAGTGTTAAAACACAAATTAAAACATACGTTTGAGAAAAACAATGGTTCTCAAAAATATGTGACGAATGGCTCAAGTAGGTCATTTAGAGTGTGTGAGTGATAATGGCATCCCTTTCTTTAAATATGCACGTCTGACATCTTTTGAGGTTAAAAGATCATTTTCACAATCTATGGCGCTATTTAGAGATTCGTCGTCCATTTGTGATGGAAAATTTTAAGAAGAACTTTGTTGTCCACCATAGTTTTATGGGAACGAACTAGCAGCTGATATCTATCTACGAGTGATAATAACAATTATATATTATTTCTGTGAATTTAAACGACTACTGAAACATTTTTACCAAATATTTTCTTCTCTTTTATTAGCACATAAAAATAAGTGTTTTAAGATTTTCACCACATAAAAATCCGGTCCTACTGATAGCACACTCAACTGGCATACTAAATGAAAAAGAGAATGGGACTCGTCCAAGCATATATCTTCTTAACTAACTTGACATTGGAGGTTTATCTACTTGTGTTCTATGGTAAGAGCAATGATCTGTTGCTAGCACCGAGTTAAGAGGTAAATGTGGAATTAACATTGTGCATAACCATTTAACATAATTTTCAATGTTCATTTCTTTATGAACACTTAATATGCGTATGACTTTCACAGTACTTTATAGTCAACTGTACTCGGGGAGGGGGGTAGACCATTCACACGGCATATTGCATCATGTAACAGGAGTGATAAGTTCGCGAGTATTGGAGTTGGAAGAAGAGAAGAGAAAGAAGGTTAGACTTGGGCTCCCTGACTGTTCTCTGGGTGAAGGTCAGTGCTCTATAGCCACTGCGTGACATATCTACTGAGTCAGCCTTTTATATTTGTGCAAGCCTTATGCGTATCGATCGGGATGGCTCAGGCAGTTTCGTCGGTTGCCCGCATTCAGAAGGCCCGGGTTAGATTCCCGTGGATGAACTACCTGGCCTTTCGGGGGTTTTCCTGGGTCTCTAGGCGATTGCTGGGTAGGTTAATTACATCCCCCGAATTTCCTGTCCCTCCATTTCATCTCCATAATCATTTCACACCATCTCTCATCTGGTGGTCTCTTTCAGGGTAAAAGTGTCTGTGGGTGTCTCGACGGTGCACGGCAGGATGATATGCTCTGAGGAAAACTACTTCCTCCTCCGGTAGGTCGGTTGCCGGTCTCCGCTCCTCTGCTGGGACAATTTCGGGATCGCCTGCCCGGGATCTTTGGGGCTCGGCTGTTGGGCTCGTTGTCGTCCCGCAGTAGGGGGGGGGGGGCTTGTTCGTTGTCCTGACCTCTCGGGGGAAGTCTCTATCCAAGTAAACTGTAGGGACCCTGCCCTCTGTATTGTGGTGGCTATTTGGGTCGGCCGCCCTCTGTCTCCTTCGCCTCATCCTTCCTCCAGGGTGTGCCCCACTTGGGGCATAGGAACAATGGGCCCAGCATTGTGGTCTACGTACCGAATCCCCTCCGTAATGTAATCCTAATCTTAAGTCTTATACGTATCCCACCTATGGTTCAGAAAATGAAATGTGTAGCGTTTAACGCCCGCTTTTACTACATACGGCACCGCAGGCGGTGACACTGATGATACATGAAATGAAGATGGAGCACCGGTGGTATGAGATGGCGGGGGAAACCGGAGGTCCCGGAGAAAACCCGCCCCAGCGCCGTGTTGTCCATCACAAATCTCACTTTGCGTTCGCCTGGGATCGAACCCGGGCCGCCTTGATGAGAGCCAAGCGGTCTAACCACTGAACCACGGCGCGGCCTCTATGGTTCAGAAGTTCTTCCTTAGTAACTATTGTTTCTGCTCTCTTTAACTGTCACCTATTGGCAATTTAACAACAGTACAAAGTATGTTAAGCTCCTTGCTACAGAGAGCGAGGTAAATATACATAAAGGTAAGTTAGTGAGCGACTGTCTGGGCATAACTATGATATGTACATCTTCTTCGGCCCCAGTGATTACACTTTAAAATCATGAAAGCTATTTTGACACTGTTACCCTGTTTTGTATGTATAACCAGTTTTCTCTCTCTTTTCAGATCTCCTTTTTGGTACTGTATGCATTTTGTACAAAGTCAACTCAAATGTTAGGAAATCCTACGTATATCTTGTATTCCTTGTTCACTTATGTAAGTTCCACTAAAGTCCTTCACGTAATCTAAGGAGAGTATGTCAGGTGATAAGTCAACTTCACCTAACATTTAGGGAGAAAGTTCTCCCTTAGACGTTCTCTTAACAGCACACTGCTGCTTTGATGGAATGGGTCTCCTCAAGTTTTCCCGTTAAATTTATATTTTAAAAATGTCTACAGTTAAACTTTGGTCGAAATTTTAAAATAAATTAAATTGCTTTATATGGCCAAAATTACTTCGCAACTTGAGCTACAGCTCGCTACCTACTGCTGCTCTTGCTCACAGAGACCTTCAGGAAACTTCAGTATCCAATAATTTAAATGTTCAAATCCGCACGGTCTGATGAGGCCTTTTATTCGACATTAATTTTTATTACATACACCCCTGCGCATTAAAAGTGTTCCGTGAGATGTAGCTTCTAATCAATCTTGACCAAATTTAAACAGAAATTCAAAATGAATAAACTTAAGAAAACCGGCATACAGTTTCTGCTTTACTTATAAGTTGGTCAATATTTGAGATAATTAATTTAATAACTGAGGTCAAACAAAATTATAATAAAAATTATATTCAACGCTTATAACATCATTTTCTGAAACAACCACAGGAGTGAAACATTTCTATATGCCAGTTTTATATATTACTATTTAAATTTGCAGGTAGAATCTTTATTTTTCAAAACTGATATATCTCCATCGTTAGCAAAACCTGATTAATTAGCATAATAAAAATAAAATGTTCTTTACCGTAAAAACTATAAAGTACATCTGAATGAAATTTAAAACATATTTACAGTTATATGTAGTAGAGCATGTCACAGGTGATGGATAATAGATAACAGGTGCAAGATTTAGAAATTCATTTATGGGTACTCTTAAGTGCATACCTGGGTCAAATTACGCTTCCATAATATCTGCATTCACATAAATGTCAGCACTAAATATTTCACAAAATACATTCCGTGTATTTGACCAACTCAGGGTTTAGCCAACAACGTCATGCTTCAACACCCTATGTACAAACTTTGTATATGTTAAGGTATACAAAACTGAGAAGTACATAACGTTGATAACTAATTGAGTTTAGACAGGCAGTGCGTAGGATAAGATAAAAAAAGAGGTAGAATCAGATTGAAAAAAATCAATATCATAGCGGGATCTAAACTGTTGTTTCTATCTACACTGGGTTGCTCTAACCAACTGGCTACCATGAGCAAGAGTTCTACCTCATGACAGGTGGCACAAAAATATCTCAAATTATTTTTAAAGATATCCCTGTGGTTTATCGGAAAATAATGCGCCAGGGTTTGGATAATATCGGCATGTTGGCAAGGTTGCTCATTTCTTAGAGCAACCAAACGGAAATAGGAAGATCTATGATTCAAATCCCGGCTAAGAAATTGAATTTTTCAGTATGACTGTATGTTTCCAAGTATATAGCGTGTGTTTTCAGTTTCAATTGCTGTCTTCCAAGCGAGGAAGACAACATAAAAGCATCAAATACAATCAGACTTCTGAAACTAAGTGCCTATATTTTTACAAAGATAAACATGCTACAGGAGAAAATGATATTGCAAAATTTTCTTTTTAGCTTACCTTTGGACTGTATCTCCCTCCCGTGTACGCATGCGACACTAACTCCAACTTATTCAGTCAGAACGATTCCATCACCACGATAAAACCTGAAATTAAAGAAAATTCTTTCTTTAAAATTCAGTGATATGTCCGGAAACATGCTACAGTAGGAGTATGGCTAACGCCGCAATGATATTTCAACGTTATTTGAAACTGAAAATTATAAAGTAAAATCAGCCATTGAAAATGTATCAAATTTTCAAAGTGCTGCAAAAATCCTTTCTATAAAAGTTTCTGGCTTGGCTGCTGAAGTTATCAGTCGCATAATGAGATTTAGGACACCTTATTTTTAGGCTAATCACATTTTGAGCTGTAAATGTCCCTCTAGAATAATAAATATTTAGTGACTACAATTACCTACTGTACAACATTATAGCCCTGGATAGGAATTTTATACTTTAATAATCCATTTAATATGTACCTATGCAGTTATGCATTGAAAATTTCCATAATGTACACATAAATACGCTCGTATAAAAGGCATTGACATAAAATACACATACCAGAGAATCTGATGTAATTTCTATTGTGCAACCATATGAATTATTTGACTCATCAAAATATATTTTTAATACTGAGGAGTGAGGATATATCCTGCAACCTAGCTCTGTTGCTCACTTTTACTTTTGGTGTGATTACATCAAATCTAAGTCTTCGCCATGTACAAAAACTACAACACTCAAATGAATGAACTGCAGTTTCATCTGGAGAGCGTTTGAGAACTGCAAGAATTGAATTACTGAAGTATTGACGATTGAACATGTTGAAAGGCTTTCCTTTGCGAAAATTAATTAAATGTTTAGATATATAAACATTTTTCACATTCCAGAATACATAAAGTACAACCATTACACTGCAACTCAATTTCGAGAACTTCTGAATATCCGCCCTTTTATCGTGGGGGAACGGCTACGGCCAGAATAAGCGGGGATTCAAAGATGAGACGTGGTCTTGCTACACGAGAGCTGCATTTAGGCTGTCAGTTTCATGACTGAATCAATGATACATATTATTGATGAAATGAAATATGAACATAAAATGAACAAGCAAAATAAAACATTTTATAAAATATAAATTTAAAGCAAGCAAATATGCAGTATAATTTGAAAATGAATAGTATAATTATTAACAAAACAGGAAAAATACACCTACATGCACCATAAACATTAATAATTAACGTGCATACCAAATTATCATACTCTCTGAGAGCAAAGAAGAAACGTACATTTACATTAAAATCCTCTTCCTATTATTGTCAATAGTAAATCCTGTAGTGGCTGTGCTCCACTGCACCCTGGATACGCTGCACATTGGAGATAGCAACCACTGACGATGCCTGTCTACATGTCACATATAGATACCAACACTACCAAAATATCAATCACAAGTCGCAAAACAGTGCACTAACGAATTAAATCTGCAGAGCATTTAATCCAGTTCAATTAAAAATGTGGAAACAACAAAGCTCTTATACACCAGTGGAACTGTGAACACAGATTTACGCACCTAGGCATAGTTATACACAAAGGAGGGGACACCTCACTCACGGCAACTTACATAACTCCATTGTAGTTAGCACTGCAAGAGAAATGGATGAAGTGAAGGTACCGCGAGAGGCTGGAGGCCGTAGGTAGACAAGTCACAAGGCAAGCGGAAGTCTGTAAGACACTCATACTCGCAGACACGTTTTACTGCCAAAGCTGCCTAGAGAGGACGATGAAGCACATGTCGACAAAGCAGCTCTAGTGCCTTTCCTTTGAACAAACAATCGCACCATTTACCCGGCACCACCATATGCCACGACACGTGGAAGATGAGAAGGTATGGACATGATAAAATGTTTGATGAAAAACCATCCTAGCATTCGCCTATCGACCAGGAAAAACCAGGAAAACTACAGGTGATAGGAAGTAATCGATCCAAGTATCTTCTGATTGCCAGCCTCAAACGTTATTGCGGAGCCATTTCGCTCGGTGTAACTGCCTACCTTGATAACTGCCCTGATAACTGGTGTGGAGAGAAGTAAAAGCATATAGTGAAAGAAGTGTAACAAAATAAGTATATCTGATGTATTACACTCACATGACTTTCTCCTCCACTTACTTTTACCTTTACAAAGCCTCTGTGAGCCATTCCTCTGAAAACTTAGATTTCTATCTACTGGAAGCAGTTATTAGGCCAAATATATACTTTAAGATTACTAAATCCAAATCTACCTCTTTTAGATGGAAAACTTGGGAGGAGCAAAACTTTATGGTTACTCTGAAATTTCAGCTAGGATGAGTACCCTAAGACTAATTAAGTAAATAATATCCTGACTCAGATCACAACCTCACCATTTTAAACAACAATTTGTTGAATTATGCTCATGGAGAAACCAAATTCTCTGTTTTTACTGATTCATTTCGGACGCTGAATTTATCAGGAAGTGACGAGCAATTTTTAATGTAAGACCTCAAAGAACGTGTTTTAAGAAGGAAGTATGCTGGTCTGGCTAGTTTCCAACAATCGTGCTTTAGTTGCCAAAGCTGGCAAGCCGTGCCTCCGAGCTGCTCTATGCCTACATAATGACCAAGTGTTTTATCTCGTCTTCAGACCACATTCTGCTATACCTGCGAGCGAATCTCTCGCCAAATATGCACATTCATGTCTATTTACCTTCAACAAACTACTTCATTGTTAATTTATAAGCTTGTTTTTCAGCCCTCGTGAGGATGGATTCCGTGGATTTAATTCGTCAAGCAAGAGTACCAAGGTATCAACTAAACTTGATATGTTGGGCAGCTAGCGATCTAAATCAAATTTTTAGGAAAAAGTAAAAATATCGAATACCTCTAACTTGAGTAGTTTTGATTTTTATGTACAAAATAGGGCGTATAGCTTAAAAGTACATCATAAAATTTGCTCTGAAACTTGTGGAAGTAGTTTGTCAAAATGTTTTGGAATGGTTTAGTGTGACTGTTTTGATTGCTGATGACTTGAAATATAGAAAGCAAAAATATCTCTAATATCAAAACACCAAAGATGTTCTAAACTTTCATATACGTTAGAAATATCCGAAATTCACTAAAAGCTGCAAGTGATATTAAGAAAAATTTTCTTGAGGCATCCTTAAAAAGGGTTACATAAGTCGAAATTAGCTTCGCATACACAAAAACATAATGTTCAGAGCCACGGCTAAAACACAGATCACAGGGAAATATGAGTGAAACTTGGAAAGCAATTAGAATCTAATTAACTTGTCCCCTTTTGATTGGAAAGTTCTCCTCAGCTGCTCATATAATGAGGTTTTAATTTTCTCCCTGTTTCATAATAAAGACAAAAGAAAATGACGTCGTAGCGTTTCTGCGTGCAAAACACGTGAGCCGTGTTCCAGCCCGATACTGACAAGGGATTTTCTCAAGCTGACGCTTGAGAAGCTTGGCGACCGATTGAGTAGTTATTTGAGTCAGATGACAAATGGCAAATTGGTGTCCAGGCATTAGCATGCTCATCACACGATTCACCGACGGTACTTGGGCTAGTAGGAGACAGCTGTGCAGCAGTTATATTCGCAACATGAAATAATAGCTCTGCAATAAGCTTAGATTGCAGGAGACACTTCAATATGTATCAAATTATTTAATAGACGAAGATGCCCAGCAGGATGGGAGGTCCACGGTTCAAGAGCACCTGGTTCGTTCTCTCTTACTGAGGCTTACTGCAGTTTTGCTCAGTCTTCATAACTGGCAAATAGTATTCTAAATTACGCCTGAAACACGTTCTATAAAAAATGTTTTTAATATATTTATTAGGTCGGTCAGCAATAACATATGCTTTACAGATCTGAGAGAACAGATACAAAATAATCACAGAGTAATAACATTGTAGAGGTAGGACAATGTGCCTCCTCTGAACTAAAACAAATGTGTTATTGCACTGATATAAATGTGGCACTGAATTAATAAAATGGTATACATACTTCCATAGTGAGAATTTACATAGTAGAACAGAATAATAGAAACGATAAATTGAAACAGTAGATTATTCAGAAGTGGAAGTGTCATCACTGTAAAGCAGGTCCTGTGGTAGTCGTCGCTTCAGTCGCGTTATACGTCACAGCTCCTGGAACGTGGCGTAGATTGCAGAAGAAGCGTCGAGCAGTCTGTCGGATGAAATGGTGGAGAGGAAGAAGTCCCAGCTCGTGATGCAGCTGCTAGTTGCGGACAAACCAAGGAGCATTGGTGGCGATTCGCAAGAATCGACTCTGGATGACCTGTAAACGCCTCAGGTGACAAGTACTGGCAGCCCCCCAAACCTGGCAGGCATATGTAATAAGAGGTCGAACCAGAGATTTGTATAGGAGCAGTGAAGATTCTAAAGCAAGTGAAGTATGTTTGTGAAATAATGGGGAGAGTTGTGAAAGACGAGCGGATGCCAGGGTAATGGTGCGGTCAATATGAGGCTTCCACGTAAGCCGAGTGTCCAGTAACACTCCAAGGTATTTGACTGGTGTAGGTGAAGGGAGCCACGGCACATGATCGGTCAGAAGGCGTATAGGCGGAGTGGGATTATAGCGGCGTAAAGTAAAAATATTGGCTTCAGTTTTCTGGGTATTAAGGGAGGTGCACCAATTTTGACACCATTGAACGAGGCGATCAAGAGAGTGCTGTAAGTTTCGTACAGCAGAATGTAGATCGGAGTGAGAGTAAAATAAAAGAGTGTCGTCAGCATTCAGGGCAATTGAGGTTGGAGCCATGTCTGGAATATCAGAGGTGTAAATACTAAACAGCGTTGGTGCCAGTATTGAACCTTGTGGAACGCCTGCTGTAATACGACGCTCAGTTGAAAGAGTGCCTCCTATGCGCACCGCAAAAGTGCGACCGGTGAGAAAACTGGTAATAATGTGGATTAAGTAGTCCGGGAGACCAATGCGATAGAGTTTAAGTAGCAAGCCAGAATGCCATACCTTATCAAATGCCTGTGCTACATCATATAAAAATGTCTTTCCCAAATATAACTTCATTTCATGTATAATCAATATCACCCGACTGTGGTATGAAAGGGCGTTAAGCAATACTTAAAAAGATAATCATTAGAACCGTTTTTGGAAAAATCAAATATGCTGAGGGCACCCGTAGCCGCTGATGTAAAGGAACTTGTTTATTTTATCCCCTGCCATGTTTCATTAAACGTAAACGTAATATTTACTGACAGCGATGGGGCACAGGTTGGAAGGTCGAACCTGTCTACTGCTACAATGCACCCAAGAAGGTGCTTCCTCAACATCAAGAACAATGTGACATTAATGCATCTTATTTATATGATGTAGAAAACAAATATAAAGTAAAATAATGTGACAAACTTATTTAGGAATAAGACCTGAAGCTTTCCTGGCGAAGAATATGCTCAAGTTCTCAATATAAACAAAGATAAAACACTATCAATGATAGTTTTAGTGATAGTTTATTGATAGTGTTTTGTCTTAGTTTATATTTGTGTTATATCCAGTGATTCATTTGTGGTTATAACATTTTAGAAATATCCTGATGATGGGAGAGATGTACGCTAGTGACTTTTTCGACTAACCTGTAGTTTAGGCTCTGTACACATAGTTAATAATAGGTATGTTTAACTTTATACAGGTAAGTAATAAGTCCATATCACTTGAGGTTCTTTCATTTTCAATAATTCGCTAATTGCACTAATCAATAGAGAACATATAGGTATTTTTGCTCATTCTCTCTGTATCTCATTCGCTCATTTGTTGAACAGCTAGGGAACTTCACATTTCAAACAAGTGATAATCGTTTTACATTTTTGATACTAAAGTATGTGATCACTTAATACTCTGTCTTTGGGTGAGGTAGACAGTTACTGTCGTTCATGCTGTAGCATTTTCATTCTGGTTTGATTACACTAAAAATACGTAAATACTTGACTTGGTGAACTATGAATTATTTTAGATGATGCTGTTGAATGTCGTACGTTACAACGACATTGTCTACAGTCTGACCGTTGTATCTCCGGCTCTGACGTTTTGCGACTGCAAGAGGTGGAGGGGGAAGGCTAGTAGTACCAACATACAGTAATGAGCAATTGAAAACATACCCGCAAAATTATCGTTAGAATGAAAATATAGGACTATATTAGCTTTAAAACAATGAAATACAACTTGCAATTTCACTATCATGCAAGATATTTATTACAACACCACTCTATTCGAATATTTCGTTCACATCTTTCACACACAATAACTGCATCTGTTGGTAGTACTGGGAGTCTCTACATCCGGTGTTGTGGTCAGGAAGTTAAAACTGTCTGCTAGCGCCAATCAGCATTGTCGCTGCTAGGCGTGGCTTCGGAACCCAACACCGTGTTGCCAGCTTAAATTTGTTTGAGCCACGTGACCTTTTAGCTACTTGCGCTGGTGAACTTTCTTTGGTATATTTTTCGTGCGTGAATTCCGATTTTTAGTGTTCGTAAGTCCTATTATTATCGCTATTATAATATGGCTACTGGTTCGTGAAATATGTAAATACGTGACATATTTAAAAAAACACATTGTTCCTCTGCTTGAAATTCCCGCTAAAGAACTGGCAACAGCCTGCTTCCCCCTCTCGCGAAATGTCAGAGCCGGAGATATAGCGGCCGAACTGTAGTTCTCCATATATTAGAACATCTTTATATTAATGGCTTCCACTGGATGTAACTTATGGCACACGTTTACTTTATAAATTATCGGAACACATGCATGTGTAGGTATCTCGCAGCAAATGCTTGTAACAAGTATACATTTCAACCAAGACCGGGGCTCGAGTTGAACTCCATATAATGGGAGTTGTGCAATTTGGGACGTTCCAATTGTGCCAGGAGCGTCTGTCGAATGTTCTCAAGCTGCTGAAAGTAACTTATCTCATCAATCCCAGTTGCTCTTTTTAACAATAGTTATTTGTTAAATGTTACGTATTAATAATTAATTGCGAAATTGTACAGCTGTGTCTTCTACAAGAATTATAGCACATAAAAGTTTGCTTATTTTTCACGGATTCTGGCTGTGCTTAAAACCAATGCCCCACTTGGGGCATAGCTTCAATAAACCACAGGTTTGGGTGCCGAATCCTAACCCTCCGTAGTAATCCTAGTCCTAATCTTAAACTTATTTCGCCTAACTTCATCAGCAATACCCTCGCGCAACAGTTTAGCTATGCAACCACAGCTTCCATACAAGATGTTCAACATGTGAACCATAGACTGTATAAACGATTTTATCAGACATTTATTACTTTCTCTATCATGTACACAGTAAGAAGAGAAGGCACTGCAGAGACTGTATGTTGGAACATACTTGCAACACATGCACCATATATGAACTGATGAGAAACTATGTTGGGACATGTCTGGGATACAAGCAACATACATGAAGTGATCAGAGATTGTATATTGGAGCCCGCCTAGGTAGCGTAGATGGTAGAGAGTCTGCATCACGTTCAAGAGGTCCCGAGTTCGAATCTCGCTCAGGGTAAGTTACCTGGATAAGGCTTTTCCCAGGGTTTTCCCTTATCGGTGTGACACTTCTTGTTGGAACATATACTGAGCAGAGACTTCGTGTTGGAACTTACATTACAGATAAACCTAAACCCTCTATATCATAGGCATACCACCCCTTTCGGTACATAAATATGTATTGCAAATGATCTTAAAAATCTCATTTGAGCACTTTGAATTTTTTCTCCATTCCTTCTTGAATTGCAATTTGTGTATCCATATGACAAAAGGGTGCTTGAAGCTTAAAACAGGTAGTCAACTGTTATAGTACGTTTTAATACTTAAGCAGTCCAAAAGAAGCTTCGGACTTTGTTTAATTCTGCATCTGGATCGAACTCCAAAACACAGGAGACATCGCTCAAATACAATTCAAGTTTTATGCTTGTTATTACTGATCAACGTTTTACAGCGGTGTAATTTAAATTCAATTACTTTAAATGTGATATCTGAGATACATGTATTAATTTTTGGAATAACTTCAGTTCAATACTGAAGTCAGAAAATTCTTCCCAGAACCGGCAAAAAAGTAGTAAACATTTGTCCCGTGAGATCTCAACCTTAAATGCCAAAATTGTCAACTATGTCAATATGACTTTAAACAAACATGGTGTACGCCTGTTATATTTCTGGATATATTTGTATTTCTTTATCACCAGACGTATAACCTTTGTCACCACTAATTTCCCTTCCTGTATATGGATGTCTCGTAGCTTTTCACCATTTCTGATATAATTTTGTGATGAGAAACTGCGCGTTTATACCATTTCAGAGTTGTGATTTTGACTGTACATTAGAAATCATCAAACTCATTACCAGAAAATTTAGTATTGTTTATTTTTGGACTTAATAATAATCAGACAATCATATATAATAATTTCAAGAGATTGCAAATCTGGAAAAGCAAAATCAGCCATAAAAATGAACGTACCAGCTTCTGGTTTCTTACCGCTGAATTAATGACGGTTTACTGATCAAACAAGCTCTGTATGAATTAACATTTAAAAAATGTAAAGTAAATTTGAGCAATCAATAAAAGCTAGATATCCCCCTCAACTTAAAGCAAATGTGTAGATTGATTTTTACAACATGACTAACATTTTAACAGTAAGTTACACAAGTGCCTTTAACATCTGGAAGAATAATGAAAGCCTTTCCAACAAATGCGAAGGTTAAGTAGTAATAGGAACGTATATTTTAGACAGCTTTTACGTAAATTATGGCAATACATGCGGGCATTTGACTAAAAGTTGTGAAAATATAATTATTTCATAATAAAATCATATGTAGTTTAAGCTTTAAGAAAACACAGATATTTCTATTTGGACATCCGAACTACCAATGAGCTGAAGCTACATATGCTCAGACGCTGCTTATTTATATCAAGAAAATGACCATATACTTTTTAAAATAATCCTCCGGTTTAGAGAATTAGTTTATTGACTTTCTGAGAAATCAAGAATTTTTATAATGAGTTTTCTACAATACTGAATACAAATCGCAAGATACGATAGAACCTTTGCGAAATTCCTTTAGTGTAAAATCTGAATTTTTATCGAATATTTTTAATGTGCATCGTATGGAGTATTTTATTTGAGCAGTGCATTTACACAATAAATAATAATTAATGCTAAAATCATACCATTTCGAGTTTTGGGGTATAACCACAACATTATTGTTGTTGTATGTAAAAGTGGCATGAATTTCAACAGGATGTCTTAAATGTGGAGCAATGGGGCTAATATTGATAAAATACTTTTAATCCAAAAGAAGGCAATACGAGTTATTACAGCTACTGCATTTAATGCCCTTTTTTATACAGATGGAAATACTGCCATAAATCAGTACATTTATAACTGTCCAGTTTCAACCAAACTCAAGTTACATACAGTTATGACTCATGATGAAATCCACAATTATTGTACGAGGAACAAACATTTTTGGTCACTGATTCACTAAGTCTGAGGAAATCCAAACAGTGGTTTATATCAGAGGAAATGTTTAATAGACTGTATATAAGAACTCAATATTGTAGCCTAAAACACTTTAAACAAAAGTTGAAAAACTGGCTCCTTCTTAAACCATTTTATAGTACTTAAAAGTATTTTAGTTGTAATCTTAACATTGTATTTTAAACTGTATTACCTTGACTTATGCCACAAACCGCAGTTTATTGTACTTTTTATGACATTAAATAAAATATGAATATGAATCAATACTTTCAAAGCCGGATGACTCAGGCAGTAGCGCTTGTGGCCTGCATTTGCAAAGTTGTGGATTCGATTCCTTTCTGACTCAGGTTTTTGGGAGATGTCCCTGGTCAATAGGTGAATCCTGAGAACGATAATTGCATCCCCCGAACTTCGTGTCCCTCCTTTTCAACTGTCATCCTAGATGCCTGTTTCAGGTGTCTTCGGGAGGTTTCGTTGCGGATGACATGTACATTGCTCTTTGCAGATCTTCGTTCTCCGGATCGAGGGAAGTGTCCTGAGTCCCGGACTCACCGGGGAACGGTTGTACAAGCCTAAACCGGTAAGTTTGTTAGGCAGTCTGGCCTCTGCTGTCTTCTCTCCTCAGTCTGGCCACCCTTAGTATCTTTCGACCTCACTTCTCCTTCCAGGGGCACACTGTTAAGGACATAGCCATTGGTCAAGGTGCGAAGTCCTCCACCGCTCCAGATCTTGTCATAGTTAGAAATACTGTGGGTATTTACGCGTGTTTAATAAATCGACTTGGTTTGATTAGCTTTTATATATAATTAACACAATTAATTTTAATGGCAATAACGTTATATGTTGATAGTTAAATCGTCTTAATTCAGATAAATGTTATGTTCCGGGCTTATGGGCCGTAGTCTATAAGTTCTTGAAGAATAAACCGACGTTTCGCCAGAACCTGCGCCTAGCATCATCAGGGAGTCAGAAGTCGACTTCTGACTCTCACAGCAAGCGGATCACCACCCTGATGATGCTAGGCGCATTTCCTGGCGAAACGTGGTTCATTCTTATAGATTCTGGACTACGGCTCTTAAGCCCGGAACATAACATTTATCTTCAAGACGTCGGCCATGAAAGGCTCAGCTTATACATCTAATTTTAGTTTATCGCAGTGTGTTATCGAATTCACCTGTTCTTTGTGCTAGCAGCCTTGTACCTTTTCTAATCTTAATCATTATTCTTTTATCTATGACCTAAATGAGTAAACGGCAACAGATAGAAATATCATTGAAACTGAATTCTAATAAGCCAGATGAAATTCTGCAAGCTGCCGGAAGCGTAAAAATGGAATTGCTATAAATACAGTATCATATAACACAGTCTCACTTTACTGACTGCAAGCAAACCACAACAATATAAGAACATCTACATTCCCGCTGTATAGGTCTGTTGATCTTGCTATAATTCCCGTAGGGGAGGGGATCCGTCCCCTTCAGCTACCGTGGTGCGGGCGCTGCGGACCCTTAGCACTCGTGGTACCTCTGACGTTACCGAACTGCCGAGCCCCTCCCGTCGGGGAGTTGTTCGGATTGGGTTGGACTCGAGTGGGCACTGTGTTCCCGACACCCACGGGGAATTGGGTACTTCCGGCCAGGCTAGGGCCGCCCGGAGGGGGTAGAGGGTTGTCTAAAAAGTCTCGGGTACTAGCCTGCAGAGCTAATAGAAGGTGTGCTAGATCACCAGGCGGCCCCACCGAGGTTTTCGGTAGTCTTCCCTGCGGGGTTGACGCGCGTAAGTGGCGTATCCACTTCCATCCCGTCTTGACGTTGTGCTCAGCGGGGTGGGGAGGGGGTTTTCAAGAAATCAGGTATTGCCCTATGGAAAGAGCCCCGGAGTATCCATCGCTTCCGGGTAGAAGGAGGCCCGGGTCCTTGGTCCTACAGGTCCAGGACTAATGGGAGTAGGACCTCTGCACTTAACTAAAAGGGGTGGAAGTGAGGGGATATATATAAGGATTACTAAATCTGTATATGAATGCTGGAATCGAATGTTTTGTACACTAATTGCATTTACCAACTGCACCACCTAAAGTAATAGCTTTGTTGGAGTTGAATAGAGCACTGAAAGATTGATAAAGAATGGTTATCTGGTTAGATCAATGGAAGAACAAAATATTGATAAACTGCTCAATTATGCAGAGCAAAACTGAAACGGTTGGTAACTGGACAATGAAACTGCAAGGTTTCCTAGAGGAAATTGGTATGCTTAATGTATAGAAGGAGAAGAAAATTTTGGAGGAAGGATTCTGGGTAGAAGTCAGACAAAAATTTTAAGATATTGGCAAAAAAGAAAATTTTAGCAGCATTAGGTATCAGAAAATCTTATTATAATACAAAGAAATTCAACAGGATAGATGGATGTGCTTAGGTGTGTGTGTGTGTGTGTGTGTGTGTGTGTGTGTGTGTGTGTGTGTGTGTGTGTGTGTGTGTGTGTGTGTGTGTAGGTGTAGGTGTGTGTAGGTGTAGGTGTGTGTGTGTGTAGATGTAGGTGTAGGTGTGTGTGTGTAGGTGTAGGTGTGTGTGTGTTTGTAGGTGTAGGTGTGTGTAGGTGTAGGTGTGTGTGTGTAGATGTAGGTGTAGGTGTGTGTGTGTAGGTGTAGGTGTGTGTGTGTGTGTAGGTGTAGGTGTGTGTGTAGGTGTGTGTGTAGGTGTATGTGTGTAGGTGTAGGTGTAGGTGTGTGTGTAGGTGTAGGTGTGTGTAGGTGTAGGTGTAGGTGTAGGTGTGTAGGTGTAGGTGTAGGTGTGTGTGTGTAGGTGTAGGTGTGTGTGTGTAGATGTAGGTGTAGGTGTGTGTGTAGGTGTAGGTGTGTGTGTAGGTGTAGGTGTGTGTAGGTGTAGGTGTGTGTGTAGGTGTAGGTGTGTGTAGGTGTAGGTGTGTGTGTGTAGGTGTAGGTGTGTGTGTGTAGGTGTAGGTGTGTGTAGGTGTAGGTGTGTAGGTGTAGGTGTGTGTAGGTGTAGGTGTGTGTGTAGGTGTGTGTGTGTGTGTGTGTGTGTGTAGGTGTAGGTGTGTGTGTGTAGGTGTAGGTGTAGGTGTAGGTGTGTGTGTGTGTGTGTGTGTGTGTGTGTGTGTGTGTGTGTGTGTGTGTGTGTGTGTGTGTGTGTGTGTGTGTGTGTGATAAACTAGGTAGAGAAGAGTAGGTATGGTTTAGAATCGGTGTGACAAAATTAAAGGGTGTGGAGGGAAAAATTGGGGAAATTGACATATATACATTACCATTATTTGGAGGTACATAAATTTATCTCTATTATATTTCAGACTGTGTGGATATTAAATTACGGAGGGTACAATTTTATCATCGAAATGGTCACATTTATCGACTGAGATAATCAAGATAAGACTTTTGAAAATTCGAAATACGTTGGAGATTAAAATAATTGGTGAATTACTTGAAGAAATCATAGAAATGTAGAAAAGAAAAAGTTCCGGCATAGTAATGTAAAAGAATTGGACAAAGTCTCAATATGCCTCTTGATGTTGATGTCTTATGTGAGTAGTGAATCTGGCGCAAAATATGTCAAACACCACGGTAATGGATATGCTTATGTCAGAGGCAGCTCGAGCGTAAATAATTTGTTAGATAATAGAAAAGGTAACTAATAGAATGTATCACTGCGGTCAACATTTGTTTCATAGCAATTGTATAGTAAAGCTGAAGCTGAAATAAAACGCATTAATTCCTAAGAAAACCATAGCTGAAGTTGTAACCCAGAGGTCGGCAACCGCCTGCCTGGTCCATGTATCTCCTTTATAAAACAAGAAAGCGGTCTATCGTATTGCGAGCTAGTTTCGGCCATTTCACAGGCGGTTGCCGACCTCTGATATAATCCATCTGGACGACTACATCTTGAAGAAAAAAGACTGTCGCAGACAACAGTTACCTGTTTCTCACATGTAACCAGCTCATCATGTGTCTTGATGGAGGACCCGTTCTCATGGGTGGCAACAATCCGGTTTCTTCTGCCTCTTTCTGGAAGTATTACGGAAACTGTCCTCTCAACCTCTTTGCATTTTTATATCAATTAAAGCAATCCTTCACTGAACTAGTGTATTGCTCAAAAAGATATACACTTCATATCTACGTTATTTTATAGTGAAATCCGAAGAAAACTGAATTTCAGTATCTGATTTCGAAAGAAGTGTGTTATCAACCTTTCGTGTATTTACTGATTAAGTATTACTGACGAAACTTATTCTACTACAATCGCTGATCAAAAGTAAAAACCTTGATATTAGAGAAGAGTCTCCATTGACATAAACTCTGATCGAAATCAAAGTTGCATGACCAATTTCAAGCACTTAAAGTTCTGCAGAAGTTCAAGCCATGCTTTTAAGTTGCAAATGGCCGATCTGCCTTTTACTCCTGAGGCTAAGCAACGGAACTCCTGTATTAAACTGTTATAATATTATCCTAAATAACTACTAATTTTCTGCCACATATATAGTGGACAAAACGGGTATTGCATTCCACCTAAACATTTCGTATTGAGATTACACTGGAAATACGCTTTTGAGTGGTCCCTGAAACCAATAAAGTATTTTTTAGATAAAGGTTCTCGGGTAGCAGACAGAGAGAGAGAGGGAGAGAGAGAGTGTGTGTGTATGTGTGTGTGTGTGTGTGTGTGTGTGTGTGTGTGTGTGTGTGTGTGTGTGTGTGTGAACAATATAACTAAAACACGAAAGGTAGGATAAAACTCAGGTTTGGCACATGGCATCTTCCAAAGATGCGATGCAAAGGTTTTCAAGTACATTCTGCACCACCAAACTACCTTTTAGATGGCACATTTTTCGCAATTTAAAAATGGCTCTAACGATGTTGATTAAAATACCACACATTAAATATTTACATTGGGATTAGAATTACTATGGAGGGGATTCGCCACTGCGACAGTCTTGATCTATTGTACCTATGCCCCCAAGTGGGGCATCCACGGGAGGAAGGATGAGGCGAGGGGAAACAGAGGGCGGCCGTCTCAAGGAGCCACAATAGTGCAGAGGACAGGGTCCCTACATTTTACTTAGAAACCTCATCCGGTAGCCATTCGCCCTACTGTGGTTCCAAAACGGTCCCAGCAGCCGGTTCGGGAACCGGCAACACGCCTGTCGGAGGAGGAAGTAGTTTCCTCAGAGTATATTATGCTGTCATGTACCGCCCAGACACCCACTGAAAGAGACCACCAGATGAGAGATGATGTGAAATGAAAATACCATACATTAAATATTTACATTGGGATTAGAATTACTATGGAGAGGATTCACCACTGCGACACTGGAAATGAAATGGAGGGAAAGGAAATTCGGGTAAGCAATTAACCTATCCAGCATTCGCCTGGCGACCCGGGAAACCATAGGTCAGGTAGGTTGGCCACGGTAATCAAACCAAGGCCTCCTGAATGCGGGCCACAGACAAAACCGCCTGAGCCATCCCGCTCGGTAAATACATGACAAATTGCCTGTGAAGACAACTTCATTCGGTAAAACGGTAAACGGTAAGCGATAGACAACAACGTACTACAGTAGTGTTTAAACAAGAACGACTTGTGACCGCTCAATCATAAGAGCAAGGAAGCGAGAGAACGTGTTTCCGGTTGTATTAGAAAGCTGGTAAGCAGTATGAAAACACGTGTTACGATGAGGTATAATTTGGCAACCGCCTATCCCTTAAAGTTCAGCTTGTAACCCAAGGGATGTGAGGGTGGTAGAACCTTACTGGTCAGAGCAATAGTGGAGCGAAGTTTGCCATGAAAACCAACAGAAAACATGCCCCTCTAGTAACCCTCACTGGTCCTTTCCTGTTTAAAATAAAATGTACGCAACAAAACACCCTTTAAAGTAACTTTCTTTTTGTCGCATCGGCCATCTTCGAGTTATCCATTTTCAATGGTTCGAATTCTTCAATATTTTGCCAATTTTTGAAAAGCCTGTCGACATCCAATTATTTCTCAGGACTGCATGTGAAGAATATGGAATTTAACGACCGATATATAGCGTTCCAGTTCTTAAACATTTCTCTACCGCTATTCCCTCTATATTTATAATGAAATGTGTAATGCAGCTATTTCTGCACTGGTTTACCTCGATTAAAAGGAAGTGGTTAGGAAGATAAACTTTCATAAGGATATCTTGTGTTGCCAGTGTACGCGATAAAGAGTAGAGAAATAATGAGATTGCAACACATCCGATCCTTTCTACTCATCTATCATTCCAGCCATTTGTTCCCTGTTCTGACTTTTGATGCTTCTATTTGAATCCCAGCATATTTCTGGATAATCCCAGGGTTCGAAAGCATATTCACTCACAATCCAAAGCAGAATATGTATGATAAACTTGCTCCCGTAGAGCTATATTCCAGGCTTTCGCGTTCTTGGTTCCTGTCATATAGATAAGAGATCACTGCTTTCCATAACTGCTATTATTGCTATGTCCTCGGTACTCTAACTTCAGCAAAGCATATGATTGTGTCAACAATATGCATTTACTATCCAAATTTCATGTTGCGAACAACACAAAAGAAAAACTATATGGAATTATATGTGCATAAAACTCAATAGTTTCCCTAGAAGGATTTAGATGCTCATTGACATTTAAGATTAACGCGAATTCGCCTAGGCTCTAATGTAAATACCCTGTTTTTATAACGACACAGGCCTCGAAAGCTAGAAAGCGATTTCTTCCCGATATGTCTATTTGGTGATGAAAGATAAACGGCCACAGCGCAGAGCATCGAAAGTAGGCCATCCAAACCTTTGTGTTTCTACCGTGACGTCTGGGAGGGAGTAGAAAATGAACCACTCCAACATTTCTATTCCGAACCTAGGAAACTATAAAAATTTTAATGGTCCTAGTGGGTGATCGCTGCAAATAGAACAACGGACCACCCAAATATGAGCTTCGCACATTAAGCAGCGGTTATCTCTCTCGGTTCCATTTGGTGATAAAACTTTCAAAAGGTTGCTTCATTCGTTACTTCCAATCATAAACCTTAAATGACTCGCACACAACGTACTAAATTTAAAATATGGTAAGGAGGGATATGTAATGAAACAGGATGATAAGGAAATGTCTGGGCAAAGATAGGAGTTACAAAATTAGAGGGGCCTAAAGGGAACTTTGACGTTACTTAGCCAACTGTAGAAATTCTGATGCAATACACCGCGCACTAAACTTGTGCCGTGTCCCGTTGTGCAAATTGATGAAACTGAAGTTGAACAATAACTTTATTCGCAGCATGAAAAAAAGTCTTACAAAACAATGTATGCAAGTAGTAAAATAAGTAGGAAAAGTAAATGGAAAGTGGTTTTAAAAGTGACAAAATCAATGAAGGGCTGATTTTTTTTTTTTTTTTTTTAATTCATTGGATCCTTCTTCATCAATGATCAAGATTTTAGTGTGTAGCGAATCCAAGTGTAGCAAGAACAGTAAGCAATCTTCATACATTTCATAATGTAAGAAGAATAAAACGCAGCAGATTTATTGCTGATACAACAGTGATAGCAGAATTAACTGATCGACATCTACAACAGTTATTGCATTTTATTAGAAGAAGCCCAAAACCGACACAGAGATGAAGTAATAGAACAAGCAGACAGATTTAAGCATCTAAGATATAACATACATAGTAACATGAGCTGGCATAGTGTAGAAACTTGACATTGCGACAAAACTAGAAAAAAAAGGAGATTGGAAAGATCTGGAGTGTGAATATGGAGAAGAAAAAGGCTTAGAAATGAACAGATCCATAAGCTAGTGAAGCTGTTAAGGAATAACTAGGGATGCAAGAAAAAACTGAATCTGACCAGGAAGAGGAATAGAAATTACAATGGCATTTCTTAGAGAGAATGTTGAACCACAATGTTTTATTATGAAAATTAAGGAAAATCAAATGTGTCCATAAATGTGGTTCAAACTCCCCCCCAATAACTTGATGGCAAATACAACTGCAAAATGACATTTTTTGCCTTGTAGCTCTTAAAATTACATTCTGCGCAGATTCTCTATGAGTAAACTTTATGGATAACTGAAGACCATCTGGAAATGCAATGCAATGCTGAAATTCCGAAAGAAAATGCTTTACTTATTTATTATACACAAATCTTTAAATCCTATGCCTACAAGATTTATTGATTTTAAATTTGTGAATCCTTCAAATCTATTGTGCGACATTTATATCTGTGTGTGAATGAATAAGCGTATTCCGTTGACTTCTTTTCACATTTTCCTTCAACTCCATTTTTCAGATTTCGGAACTACAGTTTCTTTTTTATTTGTGTACTACGTATAGTAAGTAGGCAAAGTACTATATTTCACACAAAAATTCCATATAAGGACTTCATCGGAAATACATGTTTTGAGGCCACCTCAAAAAACGCACATTTAGAAAAAAAGTCCACATGTGTGTAATGTGTGTGCGCGCGTGTGCGTGCGTGCATGCCTTGAACAGCATACTCCAAAAGCAAGAAGTTGGTTAAACTTACAGATTAAGTTTAGCATCTTTCAAGGACGAGACAAAACTTCCAAGAAAATCCTTCCAAACCAAATTACCTTTTACATGAAACATTTTTCGAAAACGTGATTATCCCAAAAATGGCAATACCACATGTATAATATATTTTCCTGACATATGGAACGTATATCTTGAATTTTCTAAAAATAGCCTCTGAAGACCATTTTATTGCTAATGGCATACCTGTATAATTTGTAAACCTTACGTGATATAGAAAATCTTACTATGCAAAAAATGTAGATTTCGTTAAAGCACATAATGTATGTCAAATACGTGTTTATTCTTTCTTGTGGAGTTAACCATTTCCAAGATATTCTGTGTTATTGGTTTGAATTTTCTAATGCTTACTCATTCTTTCAAAAGAAAGTCATTCCTTCACCCCTCCTCCTGGTCATACGAAGAAAACAGAATTTCATAACTAACACATAGCGATCAGGTCTTAAACATTTGACTATCGCTGTAACTAATCCCCTATTCTCATTGTATCTACAAGGAAGTATGTAATAAAATCATTAACATTTGCCCAGACTAACATGACGTAGAGAGAGTAATAAATAGGCTTTGTAATAATGGTTATTGAGTAATGCAAATGGTTTTTGTGTTCCTTTAGGATTTTGACAACTCCTCTTAAAGAGTTTTTGAATAATGTTATTTGTTTCCTTTGCAGTTGATAACGTCAGAATTGAAGCAGTGAATAAAACGTTTAAAAATGTAAATGCAGATAATAAGAACCAAAACTCCGATCGTGCAAATATTTCAAATATTATTCGTTTCATTTCATTTTTCTGTAGAGCGATTTGCTCAGATTTCAAAATGTGCGTTTTAATAGCCTTAGAGGACAAATATTATGATCTAAATTTGCTTATAAACTTCAGATTATAGGAGTAATTTATTTTAAGGAAATGCAAAATTTATATAGTTCACTTAAAATTCTGACAAAACAGTTTATTTAAGATTAATGGTGTAAATAATTAGAATAACGATAATATATAATTTTACTTCATGTATCAGCAGCCTACCGCTTATGGTGCCGTATGTTGTAAGAACGAGCGTTACACTATTAAATATCCACCCCATCATCCTTCACATTCCACTCGTTAGGCGAGTCAATGGAAGCCCATCTCTATTCGGGTTTTCTTTATCCTGCAAAGATAAATGTCTCAGCCTTCAATCTCTCTATGGGCCCAGATTTTATTTGTTTTCACTTCACTGGTTTCATTCATGGACTTCGTAGACATGAAGTTGGTTAAAGGAAGTTCAGGGGACACACACATACTCATAATCGAGTACGGTAGTAATCATGTGTTATTTTTAGGATCAAGTGGACAAGACATTGCAACATGCTATCGATTCAAAGCGAGTCAACTGAACCTGAATGACCCTACTGGATGTCCATATGGCTTGCTTCACCGCTGTGCTCTAATCCACGGCGATTAGTATTATCGATATGGAATAGGAAGCGTGGAGGTCGAACAATGTAGAAACGCCTTGCGAGCTGCCAAATGTACAACACAGTTGGCATACAAGCTACAAGAGGGCAACGCCCGCCTATGGCCGAGCGAAAGAGAGCCAGTTGTTCAGCCCAAAGGCCACAAATTGTACCACCTTCACATCGCAATGAACCGGAGACCATTACAGGATCATACTCCATTTTGCTGCGCGACTTGTGCATTGCTATCATTTACTTTAACACCAGGTTTATTCTTTCAAAGACATTTATGCCAATTCTTGTTCTTTCGCTTCTTCTTCTTCTTCTTCTTCTTCTTCTTCTTCTTCTTCTTCTTCTTCTTCTTCTTCTTCTTCTTCTTCTTCTTCTTCTTCTTCTTCTTCTTCTTCTTCTTCTTCTTCTTCTTCTTCTTCTTCTTCTTCTTCTTCTTCTTCTTCTTCTTCTTCTTCTTCTTCTTCTTCTTCTTCTTCTTCTTCTTCTTCTTCTTCTTCTTCTTCTTCTTCTTTTTCTTCTTCTTCACTTTAAGATATATGCAACAGCCTGCTTATCACACCTTCAAATATATACCAGCCATCTTTTCCTAGGTCTACACAGTAATTTGCTACCACTGATTTTATGCCAATTAAATGTATATTTAATCAACGTATTCTATTTTCAAGCTACAGTACTGGCTTTTAATCTTAGTTTTTGCTATTATTTAAACAATTGTTGCATAACGGGATATATTTATGACGTCATTCTTCATAGAACTCCACCTTTGCATTAACTAAAGAGGAAATGTTCATAAGAGAGGAACTGTGTTGTTCTTTTGATGGGAGTATACACCTACTGGAAGGCCGATTCGTCATCGCAGACCACTTCAAACTAAAAACCCTGCTCAGATGTTAAACAGCGATCCATTATAGAGGAGCTTCATTAAGTTAGATAGATTTTAGGGTTTTTAATTGAGGTTGACATGATGGTTATTTCGAAACCCAAGGTCTAATTGTTACAAACATGTCTTAGAAAGCCCAACCAAATAATCTACGAAAATTTAATGGGCCAGAAGAGCTTTGGTAATATAATTATATTAATTAATATAAAAACGTTACTTTGCACTTTTAGCATAATCATCAAAGTGGCTTACCTATTTCATCTTTCTGAAAGCATACACTAATTTTACTAACTTTTAGTTTTTACTCCGAAAACAACAGCGGACGTCAATAAATACAGTTCAGCTGAACAGTATTGTTGTAATGAGAACTTATTATTTTACAGTTCGTAACAACCACCAACAGTAAACAGGAAAATGCATAACGATAGGCTTCCTAGATACCTAGTGGAATTGAAGCAGAGATTACAGGAATAACAAATGAAAGTAGAAGAAAAAGAAAGAAGTCATTTATTTGTCTACGAGCGCCATGCTTTGAAACCGTCGATTTAGTTCGGTTATTTTGATTGTTGAATAAAGGAACAATAAAACTGTAAACCCGTTGACAGCGGCTCACATATAATTATGTCTTATTATTAAGTCATTACTGGTAATTAACATGCCCAAACAACCTCGATTTTCCTTTGTACATCGGCAGGTGTTCCTAACTTCCCGAAGATACATTGTAGTGATTTGTTTCCTCCTCTCGTTGTTAAATACACCGGAAGTGAGGACTCAAGTTTGCCTTCCAATCCAACTTTTCCATATCTGTTCGTGTGCCATTCTCACATAATATGTAAGATCATTTAGAAAGTCCAAGGTTTAAAGTTATCAGGAGGTCATGTTCGATTTGATCCAAAATAATGTTTGTTGTCCATTGCCATCTGCTTGATCTTGAAGACCTGCTGGCCTCTGCCTCCACAAAGGATAAACACGGACCCTGTTACTACGGCATACAGCTGCTGATAAGTGGAGATGACAAGATTTAAATTTTTACTTTTCCTACTACCAACATAGTAGCAAGAGAGGGTATTGCATTCCATCCAAAAGTTCGATACTCAGATTTCAACAGATACACGTATCGAGACTCCAGAAATCCGAAAAAAAAAAAACACTTTTAGAAAAAGGTACGTGCGCGTGAATAGCATAACTAATAATGTAATATATATATATATATATATATATATATATATATATATATATATATATATATATATTACAGACTCGAAGTTTTTAAGAAAATCCCCCTACTCCCAAACTTTTAGGATTTTCTGTCTTTTGTTGATGTTGAGGCAAAGTTTCTCAAAAGCGATTCTATGGATTTTAAATAAAATACTACATATTAAATACATTTACTGAAAAATAAAATGTATATCTGGAATTTTCTGGCAAGAAGCCGTGAAGCAGTCTTCATTCAGGAGGAGGTTTATGTAATCTCGTATAAGTGGCAAAATGTTAAGGAAAGACGGATACGTACTGTATAGAAATGTAGATCTCCTTAAAACACTCTCTTTATTTCACATAAGGTTTTTGTGGCATAAGCCATTTCCGAGATACCCGTCATTAATGGTTTCCATTGTTTAATATTTTGTCATTATTTTGATGCGTAATTAGTTGTTTCTTAAAATAGTATGGAAAGATTGTGACATTTTAAGGACAGCATATAGTGATCTTGAACATAAGACCGTCGCTGTTCCCTTTAATATATAACAAAATGGTAATACAATCATTTTATATCCATTAAAATAAAGTAGAGAAGGGAAAAAAGTTTTCATAAGAATAGCTTATATACTATATAGCCACTAAAATTAAAGAGGGTGGAGAAAGTCATGCGAAAATAACACATCTGGTTTAAATTTCCCTTAGTAACACGCTGAAATGAGGTTGCGAATTTAAGCAAATGCTGCCTCAGCTGTTTCTTTCTAACGATATCTTGTGCAGCATGTTTATAAAATATAACAGCCAATTTCGCTAGCACTGCATACGCTTGCTGACGAATAAGCCGCTCATTCAGCAACGGGCCATATTAGGGATTCAACAAAGTATCAACAAGCTGATAAAAATGTCACAAGTAGGCAGAAGCTGAAAACTTATTGCAACTCTTACCTACTTATGAAGCTAATATGACCTAAGATGTGTATGTTCAGTCAATAACTATCCATATCGCAATTATTATATAGTGTGTTAATGAGCTACACCGAAATAATTTCAGCGATTGTAGATGTCACTAATATAAGCAGTTTGAGACAGGCATTGTATGGTCTGCGGCTAAATATAACGTAGTTAATTGTGATGATGATAAGTTGTTATTTAAACAAGGTGGGTCAAACTATTGGATTAGAATGTCTTTAAAACTGCTTCCCGGGTATAGAAATATCGATTCATTAGTAGCTCGTTATTGGCGTTCTCAAGATTTAATGCCTCGAAGATCTCTCAAATCTCGAACTAATCACTTGCTAGTGTAACACTGAACAGCGATTAACTCTTCCTTGTATCATGTAGCCTACTCTAGTGTTGTTGCT
Source organism: Mantis religiosa (assembly GCA_030765055.1). Classification (NCBI taxonomy): domain Eukaryota; kingdom Metazoa; phylum Arthropoda; class Insecta; order Mantodea; family Mantidae; genus Mantis; species Mantis religiosa. The sequence continues at coordinate 129,764,462 of CM060950.1, forward strand.
TATCAATAGAAAAGCTTACTCACTACCCTTTTGTTACAGAATGCTTTAGGTACTTAGCGTTATACAGGGGTGAAAAATGCTAACTCTTGATAACTGTAACTGAACTATGGATTTTCAAACCGAACTGGTTTGATATCTGAGATCAAATGAATCAATTTTGCATTTCAATTGTTTTGTAAACTCTCATTATTGGGAGGGATGCAGTTAATCCAGGTGCTACCAAAAGTGGCCTGCCAGAAGCCCAGAATTAATCCTTTATTTATTTATATATTTATTTATTATTTATTTATCTTTGGCTGGGCCAAAGAAGAATAATTTGAAAAGTTAATATATGATTTTAAAATTTTCATGAACAAAGAACTAATCTGCTGTTACGCTTTCTCAAGAGAACTTCACCTAAAAGTAGTTACTGACTTGTCTGGCACCCTGCTGATAGATATCATTGTTAGTTAAACGTCAAAAAGAATTGCCAACTAAACCGACAGACCGCAATCTAATAATGCTATACGCATCTATTAACGTACATAATTTTACTTTGGATATATTAAAAAAAGCTAAATTCAAGACTATTTTCGCTAATGAAACTTTGTCTTTCATTAGACATAATTACCACTCTACACACCATAAGCATATCTACACAAATGACGTGCAATATAATTAAATTAAAACATTAATTAAACTAAAACATTGTTCGCCACATGTTAAACCTTTACTATCAAGAGAGAGAGAGGGAGAGGGAGAGAGAGAGAGAGAGAGAGAGAGAGAGAGAGAGAGAGAGAGAGAGAGAGAGAGAGAGAGAGAGAGAGAGAGACAGCGGGAAGTGAGTGAGAGAACGCGGAAAGAGAGCGCTTTATAACTGCCTGTGAGTAGAAGCACTACTGCTAATATCTTGCTAATTTTAGTTTCAGCACTGAAAGAATTAAAGTATTCTGCCATGTGTATTCTTTATGCATGTTTCCCAATTAATGTATGAATCTGCGCCCGTCCCCATGGTCGTACCTTGGAATTTGAGATCGACTGATCTATACCAACTTAAGCAGGATATATTTTTGGCACGTCCATGAACAGGGTATTGAAAATCTCGATTTCCTTCATGTCGAAAAGTAAAGTTTGCCTCCGTATATAAGGGTACAGTGTTCAAATCCGATTTAAAGCACGATTAGATTTATTGTTAACTTACTACCTTTAAAACCTTCTTGTACAATTGAGAAGCAACTCAGAAATAAGCTTTATTCTGCCCACACTGTAAGTGTTTGCTACACCAAGGCTGCTTAAGAGCCATTTATAGTTGCAGTGTCATTCAGGGCCACACATTAACATCGACCTCGAGAGCATAGCGGTATCCAAGAGACTGACTCTATAGGGGTCACGTCTCACACAAGTAGGGGTGTCCAATATTTCATTAAACTAGCTGTTATTTAGGCACATGGACAGATAAACAGGAATAAATATTTAATCTTTATTTTATCTTAATTTTATTAAAATTTGCTAAACAAACTTAATTGTCTTCTTTATAACTATAAGATAATTAAACGTTCTGAGAGGTACAAAACTGGACCTATCTGTGAATTTTTCAAAACCCAAAGTATTCTACAGAGTCTTTTGAATTTTTTTTCACATATTACTCATGTCTGTATAAAGAATCGTGACTGAAAATTTTGTTTCATCTATGGTTAAGTCATTCCTGAATATATATTTAAAATATTAATTTACACAAGAATGCTTCTTAAGATGTAATTTGCATAAATTTTAAATGTCGTATCAGAGTTATGTTTCTTACTGAGATAGAAGATAAGTTAAATACATCGTAATAATAAATTAATTGGTTTAAAAATAATAATTTTTGTTTACTTGTGAATCTCGACTTCTGCCATAACGTACCATATTGCATCATATTAATAACTGCATGGCCACATTTAGTTAACATATTTTCCAAAGTTTTACTCAGATAATCTTTAGAGGCATTTTAAATCCTGAAAAATGTCTAAAATATTAGGAACCAGAAAAACGTACAGTGAAGTTTATTCCTAACATTTATTCATAACATGTTCTTAAATTCTGCTTATGTATGTTCGATTAAACAGGTACATATGACTGGACATCCCCAATGTGACGACACATTAATATATAAATAGCTAATTTAGCAAAAAGGCTGTGGACATTTTGGAATAAGTGAGAAGTGTCACAAAAAGCTCTATATGTACAATCACACTCTCTACATAAGGTTACTAAGTTCGTCACCTGATCTCTCATTTTCACTCTAATAACAGATATAGTTACAGCAAAACATTTCTGTAGCATCTAATATAATTCTAAGTTAAGTAGATTACACTGTAATGTTCTGTATCATGTTTTAACAATTTTCATGGATAGGTATCCTTAACATTCAATTAATTCATATATTATTCACACAAAAGATTGAAAACAATTAAACAATATTCTGATTAAAATATACACAAAGAACAGACTGAACAAATTCTTTAGATTTAAATTTTATATATTATTTTATTTACAATACAATCAGGATTTGGAATAAAAGTTACGTAATGAAGAAGTGATGCTTTTTCAGTGCTCATAGATGTTGAAAGAACAATACACTTTCTTTCGTCTTTCTATTTTGTTAGATTGTAGATATACTTTAACATCTTACGTATAAAGAGCACATATTTACCTAGTTAATGAATTGATTTTGCATCACTTTTAGTTAAATTACAAGTGTCCTTTGAGAAAAAATTTTCTGTTTACTTTTTCAGTAGCTAAACTTTTTTTTCCCCAGATGAAAAGGTTCGAGAAGGAGGTTCAAAATCGCCGCTTATTATTTTTAGCACCCACAATACTTTTAATTTTACACAGGTAAAATCTCAACACACAATATACAGTTAGCAACAGCCTTGCCAACTTGTATATTTAAGAAGTAAAAGCATCTACTTCTATATGGGATATTAATGAACATTTTTATGTTTTAATATATATAACATAAATGGAGTATGAGGTCCGTGTACGGACGATGCCTATTATCTTTGTGCCTGATGGGTTAGTAACATTATTATTATTATTATTAATTATTATTATTATTATTATTATTATTATTATTGTTGTTGTTGTTGTTGTTGTTGTTGTTGTTGTCGTCGTCGTCGTCGTCGTCGTCGTCGTCGTCGTCGTCGTCGTCGTCGTCGTCGTCGTCGTCGTCGTCGTCGTCGTCGTCGTCGTCGTCGTCGTCGTCATCGTCATCGTCATCATCATCATCATCATCATCATCATCATCATCATCATCATCATCATCATCATCATCATCATCATCATCATCATCATCATCATCATCATCATCATTATCATTATTATTATTATTATTATTATTATTATTATTATTATTATTATTATTATTATTATTATTATTATTATTATATCATTAAGGAGCGGATTCCTATAACATGTAATTTATAGGTTCTTATAAGTCATTTTTGGATCTTTGGTCATTTTTATGCTTATTTCTACGATAAAATCATATTTTGCTCATATTTTGGGGATTATTATTGTGTAGTCAGCAGCTGATTAGAAATAGAATAAACCAACATTATGTATGTACAAAAGTCGCTAGCAGGACGACCCACTTATTTCTCGAAGGTTCCTTTAGCAGGTAGCAAATGTTCGTGCAGGACAAAGGAGTCAATCTTGAATTTTTGAAGCTGACTCTGCCCCGTTTGTTTGGCGACAGGTTTAATGCTATGTTCCCTTTACTTTGCCACCTGTATCTCCATCAGCTTTCTGTATGTTTCTTTTACATTTTATTGAGACCTCCAGTCAGTGTGAAGTCGCTCTGCCTAAAAGTACGTGTTCTGAGAGTGTACATTAAGAAATTGTCTTCTAGAGCTTGGGGAAAATGCTTTTAGTGCTGATGGTGTTATTTTGTTTTGTAAATATTGTGAATTGAAAGAATCGCCTGGTACAACACATTGAAACTGCTAAGCATCAGACGTGTTTCACAGCAGCTTCCTCCATCGAAAGTAGGCAGCGGCTGAGTTTTGAGGTAGCTTCTGCGGATACCCGTTCAGAATGTTCTATGGATTTTTGCAAAATGATGGTAACTTGAAATTTTCCCTTAAAAGTTAAACAGTGTCAGCTTTACATCTTTGTTTAAGAAATATATATCGTAGAGACTCCTAAAACCTCATGTGACGTGTAATGTAATTTCTCCAGATAAAAGAACACTCTGTCTAACAATGAAGAGGATTCCAGTTTGACAACCTAACACCGCACATTGTCATTCAATGTAATTTTGCCGTTGATGAAAACTAATCCCCAGATATGAATATTTTACTTCTCTTAATTATTCTCTCCTTAAGTTACAATAACTATTCTTTTCTAATTTTGGACAACTTACAGATTCCATAAAGTGCTGAATTAAGAAGTAGAGAAGATTTTTTACCCTGCAGAAACGATTTATAATTCTTATGTATGATTAATTGTTAATTAAAGCTTAATTGTTGATTAATATAATATGATAATTAAATTAATTAAGTTACACAGGTCATATTTTTGCCCTTTTAGGTCATACTTAAGCTATTTTTAGGTCATAAATGCTTGCATATTTTCCATTTTTAGGAGATAAAAATCCACCCCTTATTAATCATCATATAGAAATACCATGTAAGAAAGCAATAAGCTAGTTCAACAAGCATTCTTATAGCATTTAAAGGATGACTGCACTTTTTAATGGTGTTTGGGCTCCTTCTTCCTGTGGTGACAGCCAGTGACACTGATGATTCAAATGAAACAATAATTTGGGAAGGAAACGTACCTGGCCTACCGGCATTCGCCAGTTATGAGGACGAAACTTAAAGATCTCGCTCTGGGTGTAAATTTGAACCGCTTACAATTCTAACGATGTCATGGAAAACGGTGATTGGCATCCTAGTAATACTAAATATACTTTCAGGGATGTTTTAATTACTATTTGCTTTTTACCCTGGGGCACGAGAGTGGAGCACTGGTTTACAACGTTCTTTATACGTATCTGAACTTACGTAATTCTGACTACTGGAAGCAGGTTTGAAAGATCTAGAAAAACTGTTACCGTTCTGGAAGTAGCGTTGAGTCAGCATTAACATTGCCTTGAAAGTGTTTGTAAATGGCAACTGTTTAACACGCCATTGTTGGTTCAAGATCCGTCACGATGCGAGTTACTCTTCACTTTCTGTGTAACGAGGTTTTGTCTCGTTCATTTCGGGCATAATGAAAGCAAACGGTCATTTTTCCAAATTTTCCCTCAATTTAACTGTCCACAATAAAGATGGTCCACAACAGCCCGGTAACAAGAAAAGGAATGCATATCGCCAGCCAAATCGACAGGAAACTCCGCGTCGTGGCTGAGTGGTTAGACCGCTCGAGTCTGACCAAGGTTCGATCCCAGTTGACAGCAATGTGAGATCTGTGGTGGGCAACACAGCGCTGGGGCGGGTTTTCTCCGGGCTCTCCAGTTTCCTCGGCCATCTCATTCCACCGGTGCTCCACCTTCATCTCATGTATCATCAGCGTCACCACCTGCGGTGCCGCATGTAGTAAAAGCCGGCGTTAAACACTACACGCTTCACATTTACACATTAGGACTTCATTTATTTGTAACTGATCAATGTAAACTGAGCGGGATGGCTCAGACGGTTTCGTCTGTGGCCCACATTCGGTAGGTCTCGCTTCGATTCCAATTGTTGGTCCACTTGACACATGGTTTTTTTTGGGGGGGAGGGTTTCGGGAGCGAATGCTGGGTAGATGAATCACATCCCCGAATTTCCTGTCTTTCCATTTCATCTCCATTATCATTTCACATCATCTCTCTTCTGGTGATCTCTTTCAGGGCAGAAGTGTCGGCAGGAGTCTCGGCGCTGCGTGGCAGGATGGCCGTTTCAGGACCACGGTGGGTGGAATGCCGGCTCTAGGACCCTGCCTGCGAATTTACAACTGGCCCTTGCACTGTCGGGACTCCTTGGGACGGCCGCCCTTTGTCTTCTCTCGCCTCATCCTTACTCCCGGGGACGCCCCACTTGGGATATAGGTACAACAAACCTTGAGTGGAACTCCTTGCCGAGGCCCCTCCGTAGCATAATCCAATGCAATATCTTTTCACCTGCCTCGAATTCAGTTAACATAATCCGGGTTACCCAGAGTCAAAATTCAACGGAGTAAACCTTTTGGGAATGCACTAAACAGATCCATACTATTTCCGATTTCTCTAGTCGTATCAAGCTATACTCCTTTGATATATATATATATATGTTAAAGTTATTTACTGACTTTCTCATTTCTGCCGGTTTGGCAACTCTTTACAGCTTTTGCTATTGTTAAGACAAAAGCCAGTTTTGAGTTGCATGTAAACAGATTAAGATGACGCCTCCATAAGAAGGATCGATGCTCAACGGATCTGTTGGTGTCAGGATTGAGGTTAGGATGTATATACTCCAGGATTTCTTCCAGTTTCATTCTCGCAGCTTTAGAGTATCTGTATACAGCTTGGGAAATGAGAGACTTCTAGCGGATGTTTCATATCGCGGCCACCTAGATAATTTCGACAAGTTTAATATGAATTTAATATCGTCCTTGGTAACGAGAACGGGACTTCAAACTTGGCCAAGTCTACTTTCCGTTCCAGTTATTGTGAACGAGCTTTAATACTAAAACGTTAGCACATGTAGAGTAAAAAGTTGTATCAATTAATTTTTTAATATGTGTATATTGTAAAGTCTGTTTAGTTAACGCGTGTGCACGTCGGCCGGCTCCTTAGACGAACCATTATAATCGTTTTACAGCCCCGGCCCTCCTTCTCCCAGTCCGTTCTGCAAGGATACGTCATGGTTATCGTACGAGGTTTCATCCAAATAAATTATCTTATGTCCATTATGGAGAAATTTCCTTAGTTTTGACAAATATATATAGCCAAGCTACAATTCTACTGGATTCCATTATAAACCTTATCTTATTCAAAGTGTGGTATTTGAAACCCAGCTTCTTCAGGATCACGCGCAAAGTGCAGTGCCCATAAGGAAAATCACAAATTTCTTGCAAATGTGCAACCAATTCGTCTAAGGTGGGCGCTCTCCCTTTTGCATGGAATCTATAAATTTCTCGGCGAATTAAATCACATGTGAAATTATCTACTTCAAAGAAACGGTTCCTTTTGTTTTCACACTTGATTGGCGTCTTTGGTATTCCTTTCGTCACAATATTTCTTACTGTATTTCTGTGAATACCCAGAATTTATCATCAGGTTCACTGCACGACCCCTTACCAAGATTATTTTTCAGTACATATTTATGTGTGTTCAAAACAAGCGCTTGAATTTGCTTAGAAAGAGTTCCGGTTATAACTTTGTTTCTTGAGGCTTTTCCAGTAATATAACTCGGCCCAGCAACACTTTGCCATTTATTCACACTATTGTCATCACTTTGATTATTTTCACTTGACTGAAAGTTATCTACTACTTCATTTGCATTTACCACTGCATTTCCCTCCCACGGTCTCCACATCGTGGCACACGACGAATTTCTGCACGTAATGAAACAGATCAACTGGAAGTTGGAACTAAGACTCCACGTGGAGTAAACATGCGACTGTCATTTTCAGAAAATCAGGGTTGCTATTGGTCCTCAACGGCAGTGTTCCATTTCTGAAGTGTGGAGATAGATTTATGACGGTCATTAGTGGGCGGGAGGGTCAGGTTCCTTTGAGTCCGAACTGCACACCCATTGACTAGACAGACTTTAGATGTGTCAGATCCTACACTACAAAATAAATGCGGTGTCATGCATGAAAACAGAAAAGTGAAGTGGTTTAGCTGTGAGAAACAAAATATTTAGTTCGGAAGATACCTAACACAAGTATCGGTAAGGTAGAAAGAAACGCTATCTAGTATGGTATCTTCACACACAATCAGCGCGAAGTACATTCTTGGAGGTGTAATATGATATGGAATATCTGATCAAAAATACAAAGGGACGAGTTGAATATTGCAATTAAACATTGTAATATACCAGATTTTCTTTTTCAGTGTGCATAACTGACTAAATAATAGGTACTTTTAACAACCCATAAGGGTGTTATTTCTGACAGTTATATCCATTTTTGTCTCCAATTTTCAATTAGTAGCAAATTCTGATAGGCTCTCTGCTAGGGCGACTGTTAAAACTCAAAAATATCTCTATAGAGAATTCAAACGTAAAGTATAGGTTGTCCGTTAGTTCTTGACGAATGACCTTCAGCGGAAATCCAGTGAGCTGGCCTACCCTTAATAAACAGGTCAACAAATAGTTTATGTTACAATAACAAATAGCTCTTCTTTCCTCTGTGTGTTTACGCATAGAGTCGATTGCACAAATGAACGCAATGGAATTCGCAGGAATCACATGTTTACTTCACGTGGAGTAATCAGTGCGTTATCTGAGAGGTATCTATTACCAAAGGCCGCGCCGTGGCTCAGTAGTTAGACCGCTTGGCTCTCGCCAAGGCGGCCCGTGTTCGATCCCAGGCGACCGCAAAGTGAGATTTGTGGTGGACAACACTGTGCTGGGGCGGGTTTTCTCCGGGATCTCCGGTTCCCCCCGCCATCTCATTCCACCGGTGCTCCATCTTCATCTCATGTATCATCAGTGTCATCGCCTGCGGTGCCGTATGTAGTAAAAGCGGGCGTTAAACACTACACACATTTCTATTACCAAATATAAATCCATGATAACCGTTCGAACAGCACGTGTTAGTTACTAACGTGACAACGCCTACTTCAAAAATAAAAAGAACTCTACATTTCAAAGTCGCGAGATTATTGCTAATATTTATGAGTAATGAAGGAAGAAGACTAACAGCTCAGAAGCATGTACGTAACGGTTACAGGGTAACCTCTCGATACCAGCGTTCCCGCAAAAGGTGAGTAGTGACTCGCACCCAAACTTTCATTACAATATCCATTCGTCAAGAACTAATGCGCGACCTGCATTTACACTTATCCTAAACAAGAGCACAACTCTTTGTACAAACCTGTTACGTTTTCTGAAATTACAGAAATGTTTATTTTTTTATTGTTTTATTTATTTTTTAAGACAAACTAGCTACTCCTCATATGGATCGCATACTAACGTTGCTTCACTAGGGGAGTTTGCCAATGAGTAACGTTTTACTAATGCTTGTTTCACATAAGCTTGCCCCGTATCTCTTAACGGCCACATGACCTTATCACATCTCATTGGCTGCAATTGTAATATAGGCTGTTGTGCGGTAAAAATTAGTTTGTTATTTAACATGGTGATATATCTTTATATGTTGGAAGAGAATTGTCAAATTCATATTTTCGTAACTGATTGAATTAAATATATTACGCAACAGAGTTGATTTATCTGAAATGCATGTTAATTCTTAAACGAAGTAAAGAGGAAGTTCCTTTGCTCTCAAGCACATGGCACGATAGCACGTACTTTAGCGGTAGTGATGACATATTTATTTATATGACTTTTTTCACTGACGTTTTGAGCTGGATTAGTCATATATTGCCATTCGAAGGTGTGTTGTGCCGAGTGCCAGAGCTAAATTGTTTTATTGATCGTTTATTGCGCGTGTACATATTATATGTATAATGGCAAAGTCTACCGCCAGTTCTTCGCCAGAGCATCGCAAGGGAAAACCTTTACAAAGCGGCGAAAAAAGAATTGTGGTGCATGTGTTTAATGCACTCACAGAGAAGAATCCGTCTTTGTCGATGAGAGAAGTCGAACAGTTGTGCTCTGAAGTTACAGGTGTGAGTGTTAGGCCCGTAGGAACATCCGACGTGAAATTGAGACAACAGGAAAGCTTACCATTTCAGGGGCGATATTGCTGTGTGGCGAAGACGTTATTTAAGAGCAATCAGACTGTACCGGGATACAAATCGCAAAATATACTACCTTGATGAGACTTGGGTGAATGAAGGACACACAAGTAAGGCGTGACACGACTTTTAAGACCGAAAGACAGGCATTTTTGCAAGGTGTGTGTGTGTGTATGTGTGTGTGTGTGTGTGTGTGTGTGTGTGTGTGTGTGTGTGTGTGTGTGTGTGTGTGTGTGTGTGCTGGTTTTAAAAACTCAAAGTGGAAAAGGCCGAAGGCCTTTCATTATAAACTTGTTTCAGTTTCATTGCTAATTCATTCAGTTTCAACTTGCTCAGTTTTATTATAAACTTCATTATTCTTGCATGCCTTCATATTGTCGCGAACCCGATCGCGATAGCGCGGCTTGGGTACACAAAAAGCCTGGAGATAAGGAGTATGCCGGAAGAAATAATGATAGCGCGAGATAAAAGACCTGCCGGCACCGATAAGGTTACACTTCTGGAAGGTGATAGAACATTCGATTCCTGTTTGGTCCAGAAATATCTCGAATTTACGAAATACGTATTTAAGGACGTGACGGCTCACAAAGAGTTAGTTGTGAAACAGTGTTGTGAAATGAGAGACAGCCAGCTGTGTTGCTGTAACGAGAGCTAAGGATGTAATCTGCTGTCACTGTTATTGTGGTCGACCTTGGTAGACTGATGCTGTATGTAACGTAATGATGCTGTGATCTATAAGAGTATTTCTACGAAAATAAAGGAGATTTTTAATTTCTGCAACTCGGCCTTTTAGTTCTACGGACCCACAAAGTCACAATATTCTATTTTTGTATGATTTTATCTATCTTCCTGGCAACTATTATGACGTTTACTGCAGTTTCAACTGTGACGGGAAGGCACCGCCTATGGCCTATGGTGCGAAAGCATTAGCCAATTAGGGCGAGGGGGAAGGTAGTTGCACGCGGAGTGATACATGTCAGCGGGGCAAGGTTATATGAAAGAGAGATTAGTTGAATTTGCTACTGAGAATCGCCCATTAACGTTTTACTAGCTGAATTCGTAACTGCAGACCATCCATTAACAATGCATTGCTATGTAAATTTACTATTGCAGACCACTAATAAACACCAGTTTACTAGCCAAATTTGCTAAGACCGCTAATACATTATTTTAATAAATGTATTGCTACTGCGGGCCTCCTCTTAATGTCGCCTTATCTATACCGCTACCCATTCAATGAAACAAATCACAAATCGCTGCATGTACAGGATAGAACTTTTAAAAAGAGTTTTCATAAAACATGTGGACATTGTTTAAATATTAATAGTAAATTTATGGTGAACCTCCTAAAATGTTACGCTCTTTCATATTATTACCCAAAATAGCCGTAATAAATTTACGTAGTCTCCCGCATTATCTACGCCATAAATCGAGCACTCGTGAAATTTAACGCTACACTTAAGCTCTTGTTTGTACACGCAAGTACATTCGATGACAAAAACAAGAATACCTGAGGTCTATTATTTGAGGTTTGGAAAGCATATCTGAAACATAACTTTCAATTTTACAACATATTACAAATACATAGATTTGCTTATGGACTACCTCTGTTAATAGCGTGTCCAGGTGGTTCCAGGTTACGCACTCTTAAAATCCCTGGAATTACCACGCTCATCTGCAGCTTTCAAAAATACATGTTCTCAAAAATGTTTTAATTTGCAGTGGCGAAGAGTGGCGTGGCGTGACGTTTATACAATTAGCGCTTCCATAAACATCATACCACACTTCGTCCTCGAATATTTGAAAATAGAGTGAATTATAGGTTCAAAAAATTGAATGCTATACAGGCCGAAATATCCGTGGTTCAAATCCCGGCTATGTATTAAGTTTTTCAGTCTGACTCTAACCTTTTCAAAACTTTGCCCTATACACGGGTAGTGTGAAAGAACAATTAATTTCCATTAATTGACCTAACAGTGGTCTGAACTTAAAAGTTGCGAAACTTAAGTACTTACACGCTGTAAGTCGCCATTAAGGTAGTTGTCCCATATGTATATGAGAACTGCAGGTGGTTTACCGGGGAAGAATAAGAGTCAGTTGGGGAATTTGATGTCGTACTGGCACATTGCCATGGCTGCTCAGTGGTTAGAGCAACAGGACGGAGGCCGAAATATCCGTGGGTAAAATCCCGGCTATGTATTAAGTTTTTCAGTCTGACTCTAACCTTTTCAAAACTTTGCCCTATACACGGGTAGTGTGAAAGAACAATTAATTTCCATTAATTGACCTAACAGTGGTCTGAACTTAAAAGTTGCGAAACTTAAGTACTTACACGCTGTAAGTCGCCATTAAGGTAGTTGTCCCATATGTATATGAGAACTGCAGGTGGTTTACCGGGGAAGAATAAGAGTCAGTTGGGGAATTTGATGTACTGGCACATTGCCATGGCTGCTCAGTGGTTAGAGCAACAGGACGGAGGCCGAAATATCCGTGGGTAAAATCCCGGCTATGGTACTGAATTTTTCAGTCCGACTGTACTTTTCCAAAATTATACAGTACATTCAGCATCTTCATATGACTCGAAACAAAGATTTTTAAGAAAACCCTACTCTCCAAACTACCCTTTACATGAAAGATTGCTCGAAATCAGTTATTCTCTCAAAAATATATCTAAAGACTTCGATTAAAACACCATATTATACTAAAGATATTCATACGACAAATAAAATGTATACCTTGAATTTTCTGGAAATAACCTCTGCAATTTTCAATCAGCAGGAATTCTGTGTAATTTTCTATAAATGTAAACGTTGTGTGACAGACGAAACGTACTACACATAAAAATGTAGCTATCCTTAAAACACACAAATTATTTGAATAATTGCGTCATAAACCACTTTCAAGACACCCATTGTTAATGTTTCCAATTTGTTCCATAGTTAGTCTTTGTTTACAAGTCCCTTCGATATTCCTTTGTTCCACGCGATTGCATGAGAAGAGATTGAGATTATAAGGAGAGCATATAGGGTCCAGTTCTGAAATAGTTGACGATCGCTATCTATAACCAAAAATAATGTTTGAAAGTAATGTTTGTGTAGCCACTAACAGACGATACAGGGTGCAAAAGGTTTTCTGTGTAAGCTTTAACCCTCTGATGCACCGTTATACTTCAGCTAGAATTGCTACGATCATTGTCGTGTCGACCTCTTCCCGGCGTTTACGTCACTGCTGAACCTTATTCCAATTGCGATACCGCATCCTGTCAGCCAAATACCACATCCGCTCTTAACTTTGGTTTGCTGTTGAAGGCTGTCCTCGGCAGGTGACCTTATTAGAAACTCTACGTATTTATTTTATTGGCGAGAAAACTTGGCTCCGGCAGGAAATGCCCCTCTTCAATCAGGCGGACTGTGTTTTGTTTGCACCTTAATGTACACCACCGTTCGCGTTTGTGGTGTGGATGTAGCGTATGTGCCTCACATTCAGGAGGTCCCGTATTCAAATCTCGATTTGGGTGAGTTACGCAAGGGGTTTCCGTTATCCTGAGAACACGAATGCCCCTACGGGCCCAATCGATTTGAGTATCATTTAGGCCATTCCATTCAACGTCCGATATGTTCCACCAGGTATGATAAAATAAAAATCTCAAAGGATTTTCAATGCCGCAGAAAGTATTCGGCTATCTAAAAACTTTACGGTATTGCATTTTGCCGATGATCTCCTCTTTAGAGCACGTGACAGCGTGTCTGCCTCACGTTCAAGAGGTCCCGAGTTCGACACTCGGTCAGGGCGAGTTATCTGGATAAGATTTTTCCAGGATTTTCCCTTATACTGAAAGATGAATGTCGGGTAACTCTAAGCTCTATGGACCCATAACAGTAATATTAAATATAACCAATCCAGTAATTAATCAGAAGAGATACGTGGTTGCCCTGATTCATTATTCCATTCGCCTATTCATGCTCCACATATAAATTTGAACCTAGGCGCTCGAAAATAAAATCAACTTCATCAGCACCTATGGTGCCGGAGTAGAGCATGTTATAAGTTTGTTAGCAGGGTTCTGAAATATTCTGAAATCATTTCCTTCCAAATTTCAATTTCTCCGGAGAATACTCTGCCTCACGTTCAGAATTTTGCAAAAGTTTAGGAGCATGTTCCACCGGAATGTATACGGCCCACAACAAACTCAACTCTCACCTAGTGCACACCCTTGCCAACGTCCTAAATGCAAACCATTCTATATAATTACTCCCTGCAACACATTTCACAGACCAAATCTTAACCAGCAGTTTAAAATGTGTTCTTACTCCAGGTGAGCTTCAAGGAACATTATAACGCTTTTTACATTGTCCTGACGTCAACGGTCGTCCCTGCTGTTTCTCACCCTGTGCGAACTGAAGATGAAACATTCCATGGCTATTTCTGTTTAATGGCTCATTATACTCTTCCTGTCTGAGCTTCCGAGAGCAATTTCAGAGACAGAGCAAAGCACTGTTCACCCAAAGTCATAAACTTGGTCATAATACCAACCGGTACATAGCTACACTATTCCCGTCACTTGCTAACTGTGAGGTCACTCTGCTTAATATTTTCCTGAACAAGTACGATTCATGTCCTATTTAGTGCATATGTGTGCTGGTGGTGGTTTAAATGTCAGCTCGTGTAACGCTGAGATACTTTTGTTTCCCTTCAGTTTATGACTCAAGATCAGTTCACACTCCAGACATTTTGAGTTTTGGAAAAACTGCACATTTGATTGAATTAAAATGGAACGTAATCTGTCTTATTAAGTATTGTGGATAATATGACCGAAATTCCAGAATCAACAGAATAGTCGATTGCTGGAAATGATCAAATGATTATCATCCTCAAGACTACATCAATCCATGTGATAACCATATGTGACTGCTCACGTTGACGTCGGCACTGTCTGCTTCAAGAACGCAGAATCACATATGTCTGATAAGCTATCAGCGATGCAGCAAGTTTCATAAAATACGCTACGCAGCTATTTGCAGCATGATTCGCAAGTTAAAAATCCCCAAAATTTCCTACACGAACAAAAATTGCTCTGGAAATATTCTGTTGAGCACGAAATTTTAGAATGCTGCAAAAACAAATGGGAGATTTCACTAAATATCATCACTAGCACGCAGCTTTATTAGTGGAGAAAAGCTTACATGAAGAAAATATTGGTAATGTCATGACAGTGTAGGGAGGAACGGAAAGATGTCCCTGAATTTGGAAGAAAGAAGTATATTCTGAAGTATATTTCTATAACATTAGTTAGGTATAAGTGATAGGAGAATACGAATGACAGAAGTGTATTCAACAGTGCTACTGATTATGAACTATCATGACTAAGTTGACTTTTATTATTTTTTACTACATTACCTTTACTATCTTTTATTTTTCTGGTTTTGCATTAGTATGGATTTCTTATTTTTCTGTGTTAGCTTTAGTCGTCATCAATTTTTTGTAGTGCAAAATAAATAGAAATTAAATTTACGCATTTTGTCTCGCTAACAACCCAATGATTTTAATTTCATATTAATGTTAAATACTTCAAAAGACAAAATATGTTTATCAAAATTATCGTATTTTATGTACTTTTTCTTCAAAATGTAAACTAGTAAATTATAAATTCATAAACACTGCTAAATGTGAAATGAATGTAGTTTGAAGTTTGTGATTTCAGAACATTAAAAATCACCACCTCTAACCTTCGCAGACGACAAGAAGGCAGTGAAGCACGAGTTTCATCCACAGATAAAGCTTGTAAACAGAAAGTGAATGCTGAAACAACAAGGTATTTGTACAAGATGTACGATTGCTTAATTTCAATGTTGTAAGGTCAATGATTGCACACGAGTGCGAGTTTCTTTAGACTCAGGGATTCTACAGCCTGTTGAGGTTATCACTGCAGAAACAGCAACATAAAATGTCATGCTTGCATATAAACAGCCAAATAAGCACATGTATACCAAAACTACGGACTTGTTACGTCCTTTGTTTCTAGTGAAAGCTTCTGCGGATCGGCTGTTGAACACAGCAGTTGAACCTCAACAAACTTGGCTTCCAAGTCCAAACAAACTCCCTCTTCCGTCTAGGTTTAGTGGAAAAATGCATATTTCTTAATGTGAAGTTTTTTCTTTATGAAGTAAAGTTTCTTCCGGACTTGTGGGCCGTGGTCGTAAAATAGGAACTGCTCCTGGCGTTTCGCCCAAATCTGTTAAGTATCATCAGTAGAGCCCGGATTTCTAAGCAAAGTGCTTATAATTTTTTTTTTTGCTAAAATACGGCGTTTGCTTGCTTAATTTATGCATTTTAATTAAAATATCTTATTTTATCCAAATCATATTAATTTAAAGGTAAATTTTCCCTTCTAGCCATCATCTTCTTGCCGAGTCAAGAGCCGTTATAAAGACGTGGATCTTCTTGTCTCTAGCGTAAAGAAAGCGTACTGTCGCCAAATAGAGTTAAAAATTTTCATGAAGTACTTCCAAATTTGTCTTTATCTCCTCAGCCAGTTTTAACTCGATCGGGTTCTTGGTTAAAGGCTGTGTCATTCTACACAGGACATTTCAATGAAATAAAACAATGCTGTAATCCTTAGATGCAGACGCTACAAGCAACATCGCCACAGCACAAGAATGTTTTGCTAATGTTGGCATTCAAGATAAGATGGAATATATCCGTATCCGCTTCTCCAAAATACCTGCTATTACAACACAGTTGGAAACTCGAAATAATACCTTGGATCATTTACTTTCTTTGAAATATGAAATTTCAGTAACATTGTCTTCAGAGATTCACATTATTGCTAAAACTGCCTTTGAGATACTCAGTAAGGTATCAATGAAAAATCCTGGTTACGAGACATTGTAACATTTCTATAAATCCTTCTGGTACAGAAACGTATATCTAAGGGCAATTCATTCAAAAAGAATTTTGGTGCTTTTCGCATGTTCCAGTAACGTCATGAGAGTATAATTTTTTTCCACTGAAAAACGCAGGAGCTTCCCACAAGAAAATGTCAAAGGGGTCCCAGGTTCAATTCTCAGCTGTGGGGGTGGGGATTTTTCTCCGAGTAAAGGGAAGTCCTCCGCTTCCCCAGCGTCTGGAAGTATGAATGGGAGTGCGAATGTGTGCGTGATCTAATGTTTAAAACCCAACGAATGCGAGTTAACACCTTCGATATGTTCCAAATGACCACTGCAGTTAAAGGCGGGGAATAAATGGAACAAGAAAGTCTCAAGATAACTCTCTCGTGTATTGTAACAAGCGTAAGTTAAAAATTCTACCAAACAATACGTTTACGATACAATTTTTATTTTTTATTTGCTTATTTTTGGTGCTTATTTAATTCATTTTTAGTGCTTATTTACTTGTTTGTTTCATAATCTGATTGTGCCTACAAATCCGTGCTCTAATCATCAGAGACTGATGAACATCCAATCCCAATGCTCACATCTGTGTCGTCCTTTCCTTCGCCGCTACTTGGTGCGGGTTGTTTGGCGATTTGTAGGTGTTCTAGTGCTGGTATCCATGTCATATCTTCTTTACGATTGAAATTCGCCTTATGTTTATATATCTTTATCAGCTCACGATACAACCCAGCATGAAATTTCTCCGAGAAACTGATTAGCTCCGTGTCTCTAAAGTAAATCTCATGGCCCCTTTGAAGGGCATATACCGCTACTGCAACTGTTCAAATAGACGCTGGCTGGGAAAGCCAAAGCCCATACATAATGTCACACATAGGAGGACTAAACAATCAACTGTAGGGAAATTAATTCGATATAGATTAGCTTCAGTTCAAGACAAGTATTGCCACTCCTACACTTCAAAATATATATTCCAATCTATGAAAATAATAAACGTGCAGCAACGAATGCTTAGTACCAAAAACAACGATTTTTCAAAACTTGTATCTCTTACTGCAACATTTTCCTCTAATACATTTTTTTGTTCCGAGCTACATCAACACTAAAAATAATAAAGAACAAACAGCTTTTAAGGGAACACAAGCTGACATTTCTAAACTTTCCCAAAAATTAGACAGTTATTTTTATGTCCAAAAGTACTGAACAGTACACCTGTAACTTTTCATTTCACTGTTCTTTAAAAGTTCAACAGAAGCACATAATGCCCTGCATTCACTTCCAACCCCCTTTACTTTACTTTTCTTATAGTTTTCTGCATTTAAAATGTTCCACCAATGTTGTTTGTAACCAGCTTGCTCAAATTTTCAGCGAAACTCAGAGAGAATGAATTTCAATGAATGGTGTGTGGTTTTTGTTACACCTGAAATTACTGAAGATATAACAATTCCATCACTGTGGGTAAATTGTTAAAATCATATTAGCAAATGAACTCTTTTACTAAAAAGATATGAAATATGTGTATTTTAGTTTTATATATGAACATGTACAAAATTCATTAATATTTTTATTTTTCTAAATTGCAATTTTTGCACCTGGTGCAACATCTACATGAAATTTAAAATACACAATTATAGTAGAGCAACATGTTACAGCACTTTGAAAATATTTGGATAAAACCGCAAAAAAAAAAAAAAAAAAAAAAAAAAAAAAGAAATATCACTTAGTAGTATCTAACCTTAACAGGACTTTTACAACAAAATTAATTTTATATGCAGATGAAAGCTTTAACTTGGCTGAAAACATAATATAGCCTTTAGAGATGATTTGCAGTTTTTGTAATTATATCTTAGTTACACACTCATGTGAGGTTTTAAATATCTGTAGCAGCATTCTCCTTTCCTTTGTGTAAACATACCACAGTTTGAATTTTTGTCCTGTAATTTACCCACCTTTTCCCTATAAGTATTAAACATGTACATTTAAACATGTGCATTAAAATGTACATGTAAATGTACATTTCTGTGTTGTTTTTAGAAGCATCTCGGTGTTCATAAACCGCGAAAGGGGATCTGAATAGAACAATAGGAGAACAACGTAAAATTTTCCAATTGTTTTAAAACACAGATAAAAGTTTATTCTATTTTACAGCTTGTATTGCCACACATTAAATTAGATTTGCATTCTATCACACATTTTCTTCCTTGCCGTAGAGGTTCTGTGTAGTATGATTCACAAGCATGTTTTCATTTGTTTTACTAAATTATACATTTAGTTAATGCACATGTAATCACTGATCACATATTAAAGTATTGTATATATGGAGCTACTGAGTATGTTAGTAACAAAATCCCGAACCTCTAACTTGAAAACCACACGCATTTATTTGCAGACAAGTTTTGTGTTTAATTACACCTCAACCTTAATGCCTGTAGCGTAGATTACAGCGTATCTGCCTTACGTTCAAGAGATCTCAAGTTCGAATCTTGATTACAATGAGTTACGTGGACGAGGTTTTCTTTCCGGGGTTTTGGCCAGGTTAACACCTTCAGTTTATTGTCGACTTGACACTCCATTTTATTGCCTTGAACACACAGACATTTCAAAACCGATGCTGAGACATTGATAATGCACTTTCTCACCTTCGTCTGTATGAGAAAAGTGGACTGAAGCATGTGCTTCTGGAGTTATTGCCCATAAAATATGGTTTCCAAACTTTCCAGCTTGTCACCCCATTTGCCCGTCCCCCAAAACTTATTACAAACACTTTTTCCAAAAAGTGCAGGTTAAATGAGTGGTTTCAAAGTTCACATTTGTACTGCACCATTTACAGGATATATGGGTGAAAGAACAATACAGTTATAGTCACCAATCGTTCAATAAGAAACTGCTGTTTGACTCCTTGGTCTGAACAAAAGCCTAAACATGAAACTAAAAATAATTACATCGCAATTGTAGAGTAAACTCCCCTCTAAATTCTACCAGCGTTACCACAAGTTAACAAATTTGTCAAGTGAAGCCTTTAATATCAGCTTATATCGCTAGAGTTTATCTGTTTCTTGTTAAACCAGGAAAGGAAACATTCTTAAGACAGAGTTAATCTATTATATACTGAACAATCCTGTGTACTCTAGTCATAGATTACAAAATAATTTGAAGTTTCATATACATACATTGCTAGAAATACTTAAATATCTTTGTTTAACAGGTCACGTATTTTCCTATTTCTTCCAAGCGACTAATGGATTATCCAGCCTGTTTGACTAATACAAACATCAGACTGAAAAACGCATGTTATCCTCTGAAAACGCAGAATCTGATCATATAAATGATCCTAGATATTACAAAGGAGTAGTGCGGACCTAGTAATGGCTTTTCCTGAAGTTTACAGCTGGTGTACCCTTTTCTGACTTCTACAGAAACAAGTGCATTGTGCATATCACGAAGACCCCGTGCGGCGACTGGCGGAAAACCAGGGACACAATGTCACATGTATAAAACGAGAAGTGACTTCACCTGAATGTAAATACAAGAACTCAAAACAGTCCCACGCTCTGTTCACACAACTAAACGTTTGATTTCTGAGGACAAGGGGAGAGCAACGGCTAAGTGTGTTTAGCAATAATGCGACATTCTACTTCAAACAATATTTACACGATTAATGCTCCATATAACTCAGAAACTGCCTGATATCTTCAAAGAAACATTGTTAGGTGACTTCAGGTAAATATGAACATGTTAGGATTATTTTTGGAAAAGGATACATTGAAACTATAAACTGCTCACAAAAAGTATACGTCAGCAATATAATGTGCTGAGATTCGTGTTTTATTGTACGGTTTTGAACAACGTTTCTTTCAATAAGTCCCTACAACCAAAACAATTTTCTCAAATAATCTCTAGCGGTAATAATAGAGCGAGTGATGTTAGGTATCTACACATGAGTGGCTTGTGACCATTGTTGTGAAGGCACATAAATATTTTACAAGGGATATTTATAAGAATTCCTTATGTTCAGTTTTGTTAATTTAGGTTATCAGGTAAATGTTTTTTCTTGCTATAGAGTTTGTACATCAGAAAAGCTTGCATCTGCTTACGAATATTTATCACGTCCTATGCGACCTCATACTGACCAATCATGTGCTAGAAAGTGATACAAGAAACAATTATCGATGAACTCATACTCTACTTTATCATTAGGTAATTATCCCATTTCCTTTACGATTAGGTACAACGAACATGTGCACAGTAGAAACAAGTGCTATATTCAACCAATAACGTGGAGTCCGAAGGATTTAAGAAAACTGTGAAAAAGGAAATAAACTGCAGAGTTAATAACTGGAAAATCACATACCCACACAGTAGATCATATTTTAAGAGGCTGTGCAACTAGCATAAGAAAAGTAAACGAAGATTATAAGGATTTATTACAATATGCAGCGCCACCTTTAATTTATGTTCAGCAAGTATGCTGACATGCATAGAATTATAGCTTCAGAGATAGCCGTTATGACTATGGAGTTGATTTATTATTTGTTGTAACAACTTCAATATTGCCTGTCTCTGTGGTGTGGAGGTAGCGTTTCTGCAACACATTCAAGAGGTCTCGAGTTGGAATAACGGTGAGGGTGCCTTATCTGAATAAGGTATTTTTCTGGGGTTTTCCCTTATCCTGAAAGACGAACCTCGGGTAACCCTAAACTCCATGGATCTTGGGCTCAGTTGACATTTCAGCCATTCCATTTACAGTGCGATATGGTCCATGTTGGAGGGCGTTAAAAAGACAAACATTTCAATGTTATTTAATTTTTATGCGTTTTACACCTTAGTTTATGTTCAATAAGCACACACACAGATATATACAGACATATACATAGAATAATAAAAACAATCCGTGTTCCGAGGTTATAGTATTGTTAACTGTAACAAAGTCAATGTTATTTTATCCGCTTTACTCATTAATTATAAAAACAGACTTCTAGGAAATGCAGCACATGACATCAAATTTGGTAGACAACTCAAAATCATACTTTATGTGATAACATACTATTTAATCACTGTACTGCATGACAAAGAGTGGAAGCGTATATTAAGGAGTGTTAAACAACACAGAGCTTATCGCACATACACGACGAGGCAATGCATGTGCACTTTGCTCTGCTGTAATCATGTCTTGTGGACAGCAACGTGTCATACATCAGTAGGCGCCAAAAATGATATATAACGTGGCTTAATGTTGTGAAAAGGAGAAAGAAGAGGGAATCAAAATTCCTTTGTGTCAAGAGGCTGCAATGGTAATTTACTTATGCGCATAATAATTAATTGGCTAAACTTTCACATCAGACACAGCTCCCAAGTGGACAATTTATTTTTCATCACTTAGAGAACGCTAAACAATAAACAAGATAACAGGAAAACGCAGCATTGTGTCACTGAAGGTCAATACGCCTCCATGGTTTTCTGTGTGCACATCCTTGGTTTACAAAGACGACGAATACGTATTGGATAA
Source organism: Mantis religiosa (assembly GCA_030765055.1). Classification (NCBI taxonomy): domain Eukaryota; kingdom Metazoa; phylum Arthropoda; class Insecta; order Mantodea; family Mantidae; genus Mantis; species Mantis religiosa. Next base: position 129,786,703 of record CM060950.1, read on the forward strand.
GGATTCAAAAGACCCAGATTCCAAAGAATTTAGAGTTATCCGATATTTGTACCGAAAATGGAATTCAGATCTTCTGAAAGACACACTATCCATTACATTTTGAGCTGGGCACTTTCACTCTATTACAACACCTAGATAGGAAGTAGAATTTACCTACACCTGTAGGGAAGTCGTTAAGGTAGCATTCGTGACCAAGAGATCTGGAGTTCGATTTTTGCAAGACCGAATTTCCTTAATCCATTTGACGTGACATGCAGGTATTGAACCCAACGAAGAGTAAAGCTATGATCCTATATGCGGTTTAGCTTCTGCAGAAAATTCGAGTTTATCTTAATTACCTGTCATTGACAAGTGCATAAACACACATACTGTCCAGCAACGCAAAGAAAGTCCCTGAAAGGAATGTGTCAGCTAGTGCCACCCTTACACAGTGGGATACGGACAGCGAATGTGTGTGACAGAAAACGCATGCTACACAAGGAGTAGAACCGTTAAAAACTGTGCCCTGTTCACCCTGTACACTAAAACCGAGAAGATTCATTCTCAAAGTAGAAGACGTCAGAATATTTTTGAATGGTCATAAATCTATCCAGGGAGGGTATGGGAACCTTCTTCAACTCCCCCTGCGTCTCATGCATCGGAGACTTTCTCTCCTGTGGAATACTGTATTATGTTTACAACACAATAATACAGCTGCAGCTGCCTTCAGAACTACCACTAATGGTATCGCTTCATATAAAATTCCTATCGATATTAGTATACTACCCTACCACAGATATTTAAACAAATTACCCGAAAATTTGGAATGAAACTCAACCAAATCTCACGCCCTGTGCGCAAGTTTTGTGTTGCTCCTTTGATCTGTTCCAGTCTGCTCATATTTTACACAGATTCCGCAACTAAATTGGTTTGAAACTAAATCAAATTTCACACTATCTGTACACGTTTTGTAATGTTTCCTACTGTCTTACAGTGCAGACAATGAAGATGCTCAAGCTATTATCAACTTATCATACTTCCTGGACTACTTTTATGCTTATACTAGGAGGAAGCATGAATTTGCTCCCGTCTCTGTAATAATATCAACAGTACCTGTGAATATTATATTATGACAATAGCAGGAGCTTATGAGCAAGTGTAACACCATTTCTCTACATTTCGATTTCTGGTTCCGCCCGCCTCGGTAGCGTAGATGGCAGCGTGTCTGCCTCACGTTCAAAAGGTTCCGAGTTCGAATCTCGGTCAGGGTGAGTTACTTGGAGAAGGTTTTTTCCGGGGTGTTCCCTTATCCTTCAAGACGAATGTCGAGTAACTCTAAGCTCCATGGACCCTGGACTCATTTGAGCATCATTTCACCTATTTCATTCACCGTCCGATATGACTTAACGTTGAAGGACGTAAATTACACAAACAAATAAACAGATTTCTGGTTGTTTGACCAAGGCATTGGTAACGTTGAAAACTATTAAAAAAGTACGTAAAAGTCGTCGCTTAATTTAACGACAGTTCCCTAACTATATATATACATATATATATAGTATGAAGTGAGTAGTTAAATAACGGAATAACATGACTGAATTATGAAATGGCAGACAACACAAATCAAATGACAGAAATAAGTTTTTTAGTAAATTGTGAGGCCAAACTTCAAGTCGGTTTTGTTGTGTGAATCTTTACAATTCCTTTATGTTTGCGTGTTTTGTTAGTTTATTATTATTATTATTATTATTATTATTATTATTATTATTATTATTATTATTATTATTATTATTATTATTATTATTATTATTATTATTATTATTATTATTATTATTATTATTATTATTATTATTATTATTATTATTATTATTATTATTATTATTATTATTATTATTATTATTATTATTATTATTATTATTATTATTATTATTATTATTATTATTATTATTATTATTATTATTATTATTATTATTATTATTATTATTATTATTATTATTATTATTATTATTATTATTATTATTATTATTATTATTATTATTATTATTATTATTATTATTATTATTATTATTATTATTATTATTATTATTATTATTATTATTATTATTATTATTATTATTATTATTATTATTATTATTATTATTATTATTATTATTATTATTATTATTATTATTATTATTATTATTATTATTATTATTATTATATTATTATTATTATTATTATTATTATCATCATCATCATCATCATTATTATTATTATTTATTACATATAACATGGGAAATATTGGCTACATTAATAGCCAGGGTGAATTTGTCTTGGCAGTATCCGAACATTCAAACCAAAGAACGCCAACTGGGTTACTGAAGGTAATGCGTATGTGCAGATATTTCGTGTAGCTTGTCTCCAGTTTGCCTCCTTAAATTCAAACACTAAGTACGCTACGCACATGTTATTACCATTTGTTACTTCATCAATCCATCCTCAGGAACAACAAACAACCTTCATTCTTCGGTGTGGGAGTAGCAAATCTGCCTCCTAGCCGGAGGGCGTGTGTTGTTTCCTTATGGGCGAGTTTTCCAGTGTTCTCCCTTATCTTTGGCGACCTGCCTCGGCAAATTTTAAGCTCTTTTGAATACACCATTTGAGCATTTCGTACACCACCTTCATTCGCCGTCTCTGAGCCAGGAGTGGATGCAAGGCATGTTAACTCTTAAAACGAATAAAGTTTAACAAATCTGTGCTCGTTAAAGATTTTAGTATACAGTAGTTTGCAACCCTATTTGAAATTACTGCATACAAATCTTTACATCCATACTTGAAGTAATATTTTCTTGCAACGCTTACATATAAAAGCATTTTTGTAATGGTGTCATTTACGAACCAGTATTTACCTTAAGTAGTGGTAAGGTAATTTCATATCGTTGTAGTCCTGGGCGAAACGTTGATGATAAAACGGGTAAGATTAGTTTGTCCTCCAAAATTAGGTCATATCGGACGATGAATGAAATGGGTGAAATGATGTTAAAATAGCCCAGAGTTAAGAGTTACCAGACTTTCATCTCTCACGATAAGAGGAAGCCCCAGAAAAACCTTATCCAGATAACTCACCTTAAATGAGATTCGAACTCGGGACATTTTGAACGTGAGGTGGGCTTAATGAAGCTGCCAATTACCATGATCATGCCGATGTACCGGAATTCCGTCCTGTAGGAATCTTTTATGTGCCAATACTTGCCAGCGCCTTGCCAACTCAGCCAGCAGACCACGTGAGTGTGTACTTGTAAAACAGTAACCATTCATAAATAAAAGATTGTTAAATACCAAACTTATTATTTCAACATATTCAAAAGGTGTGACATGAAGAAAGCTTTCTGCCCCAAACTATCCTTTACATGGAAAAGTTTTCGAAATGTTCGATTTTGTCACAAATGACTTAATACTTTTCATTAAAATACCATATGTTTAAGACATTTTCATAAAAGATGAAATGTGTAACTTGAATTGTCTGAAGTGTCTTTCATTTTGAACGAGTTGCATAACCGCTAAACCATAACAGATAGGCGAAATGTTACTTCTTACAAAAGGTCGATGTAGTTAAAGCCCAACATTTATCTCAAATAAAACTGTTTGTTGGTTAACCTTTTCTGAGATAATCTTTGTTGGTGGGTTATTGTCAGTTGGATGGTTTTTGCTACATTCTCTACCAGGATTAGTATGTAGGGGAGGTACTGTTTTGAACCCAAAATTTCAATACTCAAATTTCTCCTGATGCGACTCCCTGAATCTAAACAGCATTTTTAGATAAATGTGTGTGTGTGTGTGTGTGTGTGTGTGTGTGTGTGTGTGTGTGTGTGTGTGTGTGTGTGTATGTTGGTGCGTCACCGCTCGCGAGCATGTGTACATCACGACTCAAAAACATCAAACGTGGTTAATTGATGGAAATTAATCATTTCTCCACACTAGCCGTATATAGGCTAAGGTTTTTAATGGATAGAGTCAACATGAAAAATTCAATGCCATGGCCGGGATTTGAACCGCAGATCTCCTGGTTTCCGTCCAGTCGCTCTTAACCTTTGAGCTACCGTGGCCAACGTGCCTTCCTGACATTAAATTCTCCAGTTGACTCGCATATTTCCCCGGTAGATCACTAGGGGCTCTCGGATCCGAGATACACCGTTTGTGGCGACTTACTATCGTAAGTACTTAAGTCCCAGTCTTCATCATTTAACTCTTATTATTTTAGTTAATTGATGGAAATTAATCATTTCTCCACACTAGCCATATGTAGGCTAAGGTATCTCGGATCCGAGAGCCCCTAGTGGTCTACCGGGGAAATATACGAATGAACTGGAGAATTTAATGTCAGGAAGGCACGTTGGCCACGGTAGCTCAAAGGTTAAGAGCGACTGGACGGAAACCAGGAGATGCCTAGTTCAAATCCCGGCCATGGTATTGAATTTTTCATGTTGACTCTATCTATCAAACGTGGTATTTACGTTTAGCATCTTCGAGACGCGACACGAATTTGTTCAAAAAGACCTACTACCCCACTCTACCCCTTACATGGAATTTTATTTTTTAGTATTCATTTTCTCAAAAAGAGTAAGGATTTTAGTTACAAAACAGCATGTTGGAGATATTTTCAAGACAAATGAAATTTATCGTAACTAGAATTTTCTGGAAATCTCAAAAGTCGTGCTTATTCTGGATTCATATAAATTAACTCAAGAAATATGTAATCTCGTTAAACACACAGTTCATTTAAAATATTTTTTTTTTCGCGGTGAATGCAATTTTCGAGGTATTCCTTGTTATGTGCTTGAATGTTTAACACCTATACTCCGGAATTTCAAGCTCATCACCAGGGCTGGGGAGTTGAGTAAAAATCCCCCTCCCCCTCTAGTGTATGTAGATGAGGACCGCCCGCCTTGGTAGCGTGTCTGCCCCACGTTCAAGAGGTCCGGAGTTCGAATCTCGGTCAGGGTGAGTTAACTGGATAAGGGTTTTTCAGGGGTTTTTCCTTATCCTTTAAGTTCCATGGACGCCGGACTCATTTCAGCATCATTTCACCCAATTCATTCACCGTCCGATATGACTTAACGTTGGAGGACGTAAACTACAAGAGAGAGAGAGAGAGAGAGAGAGAGAGAGAGAGAGAGAGAGAGAGAGAGAGAGAGAGAGAGGGAGAGAGGACCAACGTAATATATTTTAATTATTGGGCATTATGAGCCAGAAAATGGAGGATTTTATTTGTCCTTTACTAGCTTCTTAGCTTTTTTATTTAAAAGTCCTGTTTTAGAATTTTTATATGTCCTTTTAGCCATGTTAGTTATTTTTTATTTAAAAGGTCCCTTTTTTTTAGAATGTTTGTTTCGCTTAACTTGTTTTTGGCAACTTTAACTTATTTTGACTGTCCTTTTCCTGCTCAACAGAGTCTAGCGTAAATTCTAATTTCTTTTAACCAATACGTACTCCTACGAATGGCTACAGCAGGAAACAGGCAAAAGGACACTTTCTATTGTATTCAAGTCATTAGTACCAGCAGAGAACCTGGTAAACCATCTCTAAATATCCCGTTATTTTTTCTCCATAAGATCTCATTCGTTTCAAGTATGCAACAACGACATCCGTTGATGTAGAAAGAAATTTTTGCAATGTTTTCGCAACGAACTGACGAACCTTTACGCCTAAGAATTTAGAGATTACTTGTGATATGCTGCAACGCCAACTGAGGTAAGTTTTCTGAAGTTGAATTTCTGTACTATGAGGGTGGTTAATTCAAGATTGATTTAATTATGTCTATTTCAATTTCTTACCCCAGAATGTCCATTGGTGGTTGCTGAATCAGAAGAAGCATTACTTTCATGTAGTTTTCCTTGCTCTGTGTTGCATATCACTTGAATGTCGTACTTTCAAACTCACTCATTAAATATCTAATTAAAATTAATTTATTAATTTATAGGCATCACGTCCTTACGTCCTTTTTTCCAATCTTTAGGTCCTTTTTGGGGGCAATTCATATGGCCCCAACTGATCACATAGGGACTATTCGTGCTCTTAAAATAATTGACTGCCCTTAACGTCTAGTGTATACCCTCATCCCACTTGCACGTAAAAGTATTGAGAAAAGATAATGCTTAGGTTGATTAATAAAAACAGATACAGGAAAAAGCGTTTGTAATAGTTATTTGTACAGGAGTAGAGAAAGTAATGTAAGTACATGACATCAGATCCTTAGAAAAGGTGCCTTAGTAAGTGGGGGGGGGGGAGACTCTGGAACGATTTTGCAGGCTTCTGGATCAGATAAGATATTTTTTTGAAATCATCTTCTGGCCAATGTTGTCAAAAATGATGAGATACCATGGCTTCTAGATTAGATTTCTTGACATATATCACTTCAAAGTTAAGTGAGCTAAACCTCGAATTGCAAGGAAAAAGCCACAACATTTCAGCCGTAATAAATACTGTAAATGCTTTTCGGAAGAAGCGTATCTTATGGATGGCACATTTAAAAATAAATTCCCTATCGCACTTTCCAACGTATAAATCAGTTACAGAAACCGTGATTTTCGGCGAATGTGCCCAGCATCCTGAAATTCTAGTCCCAGAATTTAATAACATTTTCAGCCAGTTTTCAGCACTTGACCACTGTTTATCACTAGCCCACTCCATTTGATTGGCATTACTGAACTTGAGGGTATGATGTGTGAGATCTTTGGAAGTTATAATCTTGAAGAATTATACATGGAAATTTTAAATCATTAGGAAGATATACCTTTGAAATCATGTTTATCAAGTTCAAGTGACTTCTTGACTGGTAGACAGGAATATGTATCATTGGTAGAGTTGCAACTTATTCCTTTTTTGGTTCTACTTATCTTTAGGAGGTCACATTTTCGTCTAGAGTTACATCTAGACGAAGTACTAAGAGCAGCTTGCTCCAGCTACACACGGAGTTTTCTACATTTACAGCAAACATGCACTGCCAAATTACAAATTAATTACGCAATTGTAAACCTAAGCAGTTTTAATTGTAATTCTTTGAAGCGGCGGCGGCGGCGGCAGAGTTGTGGTAGTAGTCCAACGTTGTCATATCGGACGATGATTTGAATGGATGAAATGATGCTCAAATGAGCCCAGGTTCCATAGAGCGTAGAATTACCCGAAATTCGCCTATCAGGATATGGGAAAACCCCGGGATAAAACCTTATCCAGGTAACTCACCCTGACCGATATTCGAACTCGGGACTTCTTGAACGTGAGGCAGGCACGCTACCATCCACGCTACCGAGGCAGGCGTAGTGGTGGTGGTAGTGGTAGTGGTGGTGGTAGTAGTAGTAGTAGTAGTAGTAGTAGTAGTAGTAGTAGTAGAGGAGGAGGAGGAGGAGGAGGAGGAGGAGGAGGAGGAGGAGGAGGAGGAGGAGTAGCAGTAGAAGCAGTATAGCAAAACAAATAGTGGGTGTAACAATGGGTGGACCTCATTATGCATCAGTGAAATGTAACCGTGAACATGAGAACGTCAGACAGCACTGATTCAGAACATAATGTGAGCGTCTGTTTTCCACTGTCACTTTCCTAGGTTCATAGAGTCACTTCACTAAGATGATCTATTTTATTAGCGTAAGGTATTCCCGAGATATTCGTTATAAACAGTTTTAATCGTTGAATATTTTGTCTTACTATTAAAAGCTCTGTCAATATTCATTTGTTTCTCATTGTTGCAAGGGAAGAGTACGGAATTCCAAAGGCGATGTTTAGCCTGCAGTTTAAAGACCATTGCTGTTGGTTTTGTATCCAAACCGAAATTTGGAGAATAAACATGTTTGTAAAGATTTATTTCAATTAAAAATAAAAGAGAAAAAGAAGTTTTCTAAGAATAATTTGTATACATATTAATATAGGCTACATGATAGATAAAATACACAAACGTGGTACATCAGCTTTTGTTGCTTCTTTTTAAGACAACGAATTCAATTCGCATTATTAAGGTAAAAGAGGTTGAACAGTTTCTCGTGCAACAAAACCAACTGAAAGGATGCTCCTTATATGTTCTTTCTTATCAATAATTTACAACTCAGAAACATGTATATGCTCTTAGAATTCATTGGCACATACACTGTTAGAGCAACCTTTTGTCGGCGAGATTAAAAAGTTCTACTGCTCCAGACTCGGTAAACAGGGGTAATAGAACCGCAAAGTGATATTAAATCCTCTTCAAGTATTTGCTCTTAGAAGAATGTTTGAATAACAAGAGGTCGCAGGATCAAAGCTCTTCGCGTTCAGATAAGAGAAGTTACAGACACATATTTAAACGCCTGAAGGGCAAAAGTTAGAACATATAATCACCCTTTTTTTGCCACCTAGCTATTAGTCGGCAGAGAACGAATTATATTCCATGTAAAGCTGACTTTCACGATTGATTATTCAGAAAACTCTGGAACCTAACTTTAGGTTTCAGGCACACCAAAGCGCTCATACAGAGACTGAACAGAAGCAGGTCGCCAGTACTGCTAAAATTAAGCAGAGTAAAGCTCTCATGGGCAACGGGCCTCCTTACGGGACCCTGTTCCCTCCGAGCACACCTCTACAGATTTGGACTGCAAGTAAATCCTCCTCGCAGCTGGTTGCAACAAGCAGATGAGAGAGCTGTCTAACTATTTTGCGAGTGCCAAAGAGCGCTCTCTTTTGGAAGTCAGTTTCCAAGTCATCACGTCCAGAGTGATTCAGTTCCTTATAAATGTCAAACTTCTGGATCGTTGATAATAAGATAGGGGATACGCGATATTTCTGGTAAGATCCAGACAGCATTGTCCCTTCCTGGCATTCTTATGCCCAATTGTTTATCTGCATCGTTAATAATGCCTGCACTTTTATACATGGAGAGCAAGAGCAATTTTAAAATATATTTTACAAATTCAATTTTATGAAATTAATGTACTTTACACAGAATATTATTATATTCACTGTTATTAAAATTGTTCTTTTACATTTTCAATATGTAAGTTTCCTGATGTTGTGACATAAGCTACTGCAGAAATGAATGAACTTACTTAAAAACAATTATTCTTTCACTATATTTACATTCGCTTAAGGAAATGCTATTCTCAAATTTTGTCGGATTATAATTATGAACATTTGCACATAAGTAATAATCCTGTAGGTTCCTCTTAATGTATAACAAGAAAATTAAAATAAATATATAAATAGGAACAAATAAGTAATCCCACTTCAATAAAATATCCTTACAGTGTGCTCTTGCGGTGTAGGCACATAAGATTCTTAGTGTCCTATTTTGAAAGAAATAACAAGTTTGTTAGCATTGGTATGATTGACTTAATAAAGCACAGTTCAGATAAGAAAATAACTACAATATGAGGTATCCTATTAAGAGTGTGACTTAGTAACCTTCTTTTTTTTTTTTTTTTTTTTTTTTTTTTTTTTTTTTAAATTTACGTCCTCCAACGTTAAGTCATATCGGACGATGAATAGAGTGGGTGAAATGATGGTCAAACGAGCTCAGGGTCCATAGAGCTTAGAGTAACCCAACATTCGTATTTCAGGATAAGGGAAAACCAGGGAAAAAACCTTATCCAGGTAACTCACCCTGGCCGAGATTCGAACTCGGGACCTCTTGAACGTGAGTCAGACACTACCACCACGCTCCGAGGCGGTCTTTAGCAACCGTAGCATAATTAATCGGTTTACCTGTAACTTAATTTATATGAGATTTCCATCGAAACTTAGCCTCAAGATGAACCCCAAGGAATTCAATTCTACTGTTGTATGTATGCAGCCTGTGGTATGAATTTATTTTAAGTTTTATCATATTAATTTGTGTCCAGAGGATTAAATTAATTTGGCAGTTGGTAATTATCACACGATTTCAAAATGTAGCTTTTGTTTCGTAACGCCGGGTAGGAGACAAGTTAAAGAAGAGATTCATGGTACATTAGATGCATCCGCTGCAAGTACCGTGTCTTACAGAAGAGAGAAAGGAAAGCACATTAGGTCGTATCCTTGTATGGCAATGCAGCTCTTCTCAACTGTTATGTAACAAAGCAGCTGCATTGTTGCATCTCCTGGCTTCCACTAGGCTCAGGAAATTGCAGACAGATTAGGAATTAGCTACATGCTATGTGAGAAAACCTGACAAACATCGAACATACTCAATTATCATAAGGCAATTTCACCATCATCCAAAGAAGTTTGTATCTTGTGTAACATTGCCTCTTGGTATACAACAGCAATAATAACGTTTACACTAGTAAGTGCTAGGCAAGTCTCTAACGGTACTCACTAGCTAATCTGTCTTCTATCAACAAAATGTTTCATCCCGTTTTATCTCTATATGTTTGCTGATTTTTAGCATTTTCAAAGTACAAATTTACATTTTGTGTTTTGTAATGTTTGTATATTTATAACTTAGCATTTTGTAGAATCATGAAGAAAAGTATATGCGCTGGAGTTAATTTTAAAACACTGGTACTGACTTCTAAACCAATATCAGTGTGAAATTAAGAATACTTTTGTATAATTTTAGTTAAATGATGGAAATTAATCATTTCTTCACACTAGCCGTATATAGGCTACGGTTTTTGACAGACAGAGCCAACATGAAAAATTCAATGCCATGGCCGAGATTTGAACCACGGATCTCCTGGTTTCCGACCAGTCGCTCTAACCCATTGAGCTACCATGGCCAACTTGCCGTCATTACATTAAATTCTCCATTTGACTCGTTCATTTCCCCGGAATAGGTTTGTATAAGTTTGGTAGCGAGGTAAAACGATTAAAATAAACTGCATATTTATTTTAAACAATTGTAGGTTAAAGTCCCACGCGAATAAAGTAGAACAAATTGGTACAGGTTAAAGCACAGTACAGAAAAGAAACATTTATACTGAAACAAATAAACGAAAACACACGAAATTAAAGAAAGAACTGCCAGTTCATGAATCATTAATAAAGTTGAGTGAAATTGTAGAACATACTTCAACATTTTGTTCTATCATTCGTGGTCTACTGTCACTTAAAATTACGTTATGATTACTGAAACTGTTTCAAGATCTTGCTGTTGGCAGGACCTCATGCACCAGAAGCTTGAATCACATGAGTATTTCTCATCAAATTCATTTTAACCCTCAAAAATGCCAATTATGTGGACAATACTGAAGCAGGAGCGATAGGACTAAAACCTTGGCAACCTCTTGGGGGATAAAAAATAACATTTATAGCATTTTCCTCCATGTAAATGCTTCACATTTTTTAACATATAAAAATATCGTCCCTAAAAGACTTCAAATTGGTTTGTACATTTTAACTTGAAGAAAATACCGTGAATTACATTATTACATTTGGCAATTAAGTCACAATTTGCATAATTTTGCATCACACACTTAACTGTGATTTACAGGTTTGAAAAGTGAAAATATAATAATACAAAAATTTAAAAGCATTTTGTCCTAAAACGTACTTTCGAATACCTAGGGCCCGCCTCGGTAGTGTAGATGGTAGCATGTCTGCCTTACGTTCAAGAGGTCCCGAGTTCGAATCTCGGTCAGGGTGAGTTACCTGGATAAGGTTTTTCCGGGGTTTTCCCTTATCCTGAAAGACGAATGTCGGGTAACTCTAAGCTCCATGGACCACGGACGCATTGGGCATCATTTCACCCATTTCATTCATCGTCCGTTATGACTAAATGTTGGAGGGCGTAAATTAAAAAAAAAAAAAGAATACCTAGTAATACTTAAGGGGTAATCCTTCCCATACTATTAGGCGAGCACCCTTACAACTGTGCATCTCCTGCTGAATTGCATTTTTGAAAATCACCAAACCTGGTAACACTTATTGTAATTCATAAATACAACTCACAAGGAATAGATCTTTCCAAAGTATTGGGTGTGACCCTGAACAATTCGCATTACATTGCTTTTGGGAACAATCACCATCCCCACTTATACAAAATTACCCAGTTTGTAGGCGTGGAGAAATCCACACAAACCAGTTTTGAGATATTTGCCAAAATTTAACATATATATTTGCCTGAAGAAATCGATAATGATGCATCCTGAATTTTCTAAACACTTCAAGTTATGAGTCCTGCGCCGTGGCGTAGCGGGCTAAGGCAGCATGCCTCGGTCCCTAGCCACGGAAAGCGGCCCGGGTTCGATCCCACCCATGTGGGATAGGGTATAGGACCGGTGCCCACTCAGCATCGTGAGGAAAGTGAGGAGCTTACGCTAGGTAAGTGGCGCTGGTCACGGAACCCAACATTCCGGCTGGGGGATGCTGAGATGCTGACCACATCTCCTCCCCGTATCGGTTGGATGATCGTCCACCTCTGCAGTGCGTAAGTGGGCGTGAGGCCAGCAGTCGGGTTGGTAGGCCTTGGCCCTTTAAGGGCTGTCGCGCCATGGGGGGGGGGGGTGTTATTCAAGTTATGAACTTATTTCATGCATAGCACATACAGCATATAGCTATACAGAAACAAAGGTTACATCCGATATATTACAAACGGGAACTTCACAGACCACCATGTGCGATTGTAAACATATACATCACCGCGTTATAGCAAATGTATACACGTGCATTTCATTTCCTGTAGCAGCCTTTAGGATTTAAGGACGAGCAAAGTAATGCATCATTTTTCTTATGTTTGCAAAATACGATGCAGGAAAATTAGATATAGAAATAAAGTTAATTATTGTAAAATGTACAGATGATAACTGTTAAAACTCTTTGATTAAGCATTTGAGGAGCGAGCAAAATGACTTTTCGGGGAGGCTTGCATTCGGAATGTTCCGGGTTCGATTTCCATCAATCGCCTACTCCAATCTTGAGTTTGTCGTGTTTTTTTCCTAGTCAACAGGTAAACGCCAGTAAAATTTCCATCACTTCAATTTCATTTCGTTTACTTTTCATCTTTCAGGTATGCTTCTAAGTTTCGTGGCGTATGTCAGTGCCGGACACGTGCGAAAGCATGCTAAAAGGAAGGCGTATTCCTAGATGACAATAGAAGGCTGCTTGGTCGATGGGTCGTTCATTGTCCTCTCTAGGCATCTTAAGCAGCGGGAGGAATTTTCAAGCCTGTAATTATTAAAACTTTCCATGCGCCTCTGTGACCTGTTCGCTTCTATGGTTCCTTCACTTTATCTCTCCCTCCTGGTAGTGGTAGCCACAATAGATCCATGTAGGTCTAGTCGCCTATCGCGTAACTTATGCCTATGCGTTTGATGATTGGCTTATAAATTACAAACATGATATATGAACTCCCTAGCTAAGTAATTTCTGTCCCAATTGTATCTAAGTAAGGAAGTAAAGGTGTAGGAAATATAGGCGCTGTGTACTGTTACTTCATCAAGCTTTCTACTTCTTTTCCTAAGGATTTTCTCATTTTATGTTGAATATATGCACTCTTTAGAGGCTGAAAAACATAATTAAAACCCAGAATAATAATAAAAATGAAATCTCATATAGCTTAACCATTTTGAACTAGACGGGTAAAGGCGCAATTTTATAAGTACGTATTTAAAGGCGTTAAAATGAGCAACATCGTGGATTTCATGTATGTAGCAGTTTTTAAAATAATCCTTAAGGTTTTAAATTTAAGAACCTTTCCATATAAACTGCTCTTGTATTTTGTACTAGTTTCAACCAAATCTGTAATTCCCACAAACTTCCACTCTTTCCCTGGACTCCTTTTCTCTCCATGGAATATTTTTCGTAAATTTTGAGTTTCTCAAAAATGGCTCTAATGATTATGATTAAAATATCGTAAGTTTAAGCTGATTTCAGGGAATGTTCTCAAAAGTCCTCTTCATTCTCAATGACTTAAATCACTCGTAATCTTACTACCAATATATAGTCGATTCCCGGCGGTGGGGGTGGGGATTTTTCTCCAACTAAGATGATTCCCCATCTTCCCCGGAGTCTGGAAGTATGAATGAGAGTGCGAATGTGTGCGTGATCTAATGATTAAAACCCAACGAATACGAGTGAACACCTTAAAGATGCTCCAAAGGAGAACGGCCGCCGATATGACCATTGCAGTTAAAGGCGGGTTATAAATGAAACAAACAAACAAACAAAAAAGGAAAACGTGTTTAAACATCTTTTGTATGCTTATCACGCTTAGTTTCTTTCTCCTGTGTACAGTTAAGGTATCAGTGTTCATATCTTTCGATTTACTCCACTGCTTTCTACCAAAAGTAAACATGTTCACAAATCAAAGGAAACCACTATAAAGGAGCGACAAATTATAATAAAATGCACACAGAAGGGACAACCTATGCAGAGATAAGAAGAACGGTGAATAGAAGTCATTCAATCATTTGTAGTACAGTTCAGCGCTACAAACAGCAGGAGATGGATTTCAAATTTACCCAGATCTGGAAAACCAGCAAAACTGAATAGCAGGAACAGAAGAGTCCTGATTAATCTGGGAGAAAAAACTCCAAGAATTGTAACATCAGAAATGACGGAACAGCTGAGGGAATCAATTGATAAAGAAGTTCATCCACGTATACTCACACCAGAATGCTGAATAGTGCTGGTTACCATGAAAGGTGCCAGGAAAGAAGCCATACGTGATTAAAGCAAATCAGAAAAAGAGTAAAGAATTCCCAAAACACATCTGTCGCCAAGTGTAGACCTGTGGGATAATGTTCTGTGGTCTGATGAAAATAAATTTAATATTTACCGCAGTAATGGTAGAAACTTATTGTGGAGGTAACCAAAAACTAAATTGGGTCCAAATATTATGAACAAAAGCATGGTGGAGGCAATGTAATGAAGTGGGAATGCATGACACTTGCACGTTTAGGGGTCTTGTTTTTGAAGACGATACCATGAATAAGTGCGCTTACTTACGCTTACTTAAATAATATTTGGATAAACAATGTACAGAAGTTAGGACTGCAGTGAAACTTTTATTTCCAGCAAGAAAACGATCCCAAACACACCACCGAAGTTATGGTTTCCGAACCATGTTCGACAACTTCTGCATACACCACTACAATCTCCAGACCTGAATCCAATTGAATATATTTGGAAAGAGCTAAAAGGACGACTCAGAAAAGCACATATTGCAAAGAAAATGCAATTAAATAAGTACTTTTAGAGGAGTGGAATAAAATCAGTGCTTTTAAGACAGCAAAATATGTGTGTTAATGCCTAGAAGGTTGTATTTTCTCTTGCGGAAATAAGTAACGACGAAGTGTTAAAATCCAAATATTTTTGTCCGCTTCAAGTACCAGTTTTTTCTATGTATTTCTTTAAAATGAATATTTCGTAGGTTTATATATATATATTTCTTAGCATTACGGAGTGAAATACACTGCTTAAATTCGTAGCTCAGTAGAGCTTTTCACTTCCTGTACTTATTAACTGCATCCGAATATTTATGTCCGCCTCTGTATTATGCTGAGCTGCCATGTGCATGTTCCCCCTTCACCCTTCAGAACGCAGAACATCCCTTATTGGTGTTTTGATCAGAAGCCTACAGTACATGTACAAACAATTGAATGTGAAAGCACAGTGCCATAAACACTAAGTTTATATTAAGACAAAAACTAAAAGAAAAGGTCATTGTTGATCAATGATCAATACTTTGAAATGGACAAACATGTTTATACGTTCAAGTGCATGAACTTACTGCTATTCTCCAACACAAACTTATCACGCGATTCTTTATCAATGACTCTTTGACCTTTCGGCACCATTCTGCAGAATTTACAGCGATGCTACCCATTTAGTATTACATTTTCAGTAATTATTAGGAACCACGAAAAAGCAAAAACAAACTGCAAACGACAGCCGTTGCGGCCAATCACACCCTGTTTGTATACACGTTGCTTCAAGGTTACGTCAATGTGACGCCGGTCAGAAACAGCTGTTTGACCTTCACAAGGGTAGAAGGAAAAAAACTGAACGCATCGCTGGTATTCCAACCACGACCGTCAAACATCGCACGAAGGCAGCTTCTTCATCATACTTTCGGACTAAAATAATCATGTGTGTGTGCAAATTTTCTATACTGTGAACAAAATAATACTGCAATCTACATACAAGACTTCTTGTCAAGCTTCTGTACATCTGGAATATCATCACTATTCAAATTTCACATTTATTATACTCTACAGACTTCAGAAGAAGTTTCGAGCATTTGCCCAAACGCAGCAGCATTTTACGTGAGAAATATAATTAACTTTTCGCTGGATTTAATTAACTTTCAATAATAACGAATAATGTTACCAGGGGTCGTAAGTTGGCATTCCTTCCTGTAATGTCGTCTCTATGAGAACAAAAGAAATATACAAACAGTACTAAAAATGGTTAAGTAACACTAGTGCTGAGAATGAAATCACCATAATACAACCACTTATCATAGATTTAACCACTGAAAACTCAGATCACAAACTTCCTGGATAAATTGTACTACTTTTTAGATCGAAATACACCAGGACGTACTTCTCAAAAATACACACTCCACTTTTTTTTTACAACTTTTAGAATCTATTTTATCCCAATTCGTATCTCTATTTAGATTTCTTGGGTAATAATTTAGCACATCCAGTCATCCAACCTTCTTCGCTTCCTGCATCATTAAACACGTTATCATAACCTTTTGCATAATGGTGGAGCACCTAAATCAAAATATGGCAGCGCGGTTAACATTACATAATTAAAAACAAACTGCTACATCGGCAAGCATTCGCAATTAACTTTTAACCACGGTCAATTGGAGAAAAATGCTTCAAGTATTTATTTCCTGCTTTAACACTTACATTTACGCTAAATACACCTCTAATTAAACATAACTTATTATAATACAATTTACTTAAGTAACTAAAATGCAAAGAATGACGCGCAATATTGGTGTAGTATTAGTCGTAGTCCTTGTTTTTGTAATTCTCACTTCCGGCACTAATATTGCAATATACTATTTCTGTTTTAAAAAAATGTCTACATTTAACTTTTAATTCAAATTATTCTCGTATATTTAAGAGACTACCGTTTTAAATAAAAGGGATATCTGGAATTTTATATAAATAGGAATCCATTAAAGACAGATTAAAACATTACTGAGGAAATATGTAGAGCTCACTAAACATAGAATTTGGGAAAAAATGAATAACTTTTCCGGAATAGCCGTTTCTTTCTAAGTTGGATCCTGGTTTGATAGTCATCTATGAACACTTGAAACTGGCATATTCCCTTGTTCTTCTGCTCACGCCATCCCAAAATAAATATGTAATCTAAACATTTGAAAGCCGTTACTACTTCTTGCTTGTTGTCTTCTAGTCTGTCATCACATTTTGGCAAACTCTTTTATTGTGGTTTATATAATGTGGATAGAAGAACCACCTTTTGCAGCAATTGTATAATGATACAGTATACGGTGAAATTGAAATAAGAGAAATCTCCTATTAAGACCACGTCACATCATTTTACGCGTACAAACCACATGCGTACGACAGAATCTCATAATTTGAAATTGAAATTGATAGTGATATTCTAACAAGGGAACTGTCACTATGCTCATATCTGTATTCGCTTGAGAGTTTGATGGCAACATCTCTGCTCTAGGTGGGGCCTATGTGCCAAAATTCAGGTGCGGAGTATAGCACCCATCATGTACATTTCAAAATTTCAGTGAACAACCGCCTTCTCCAAGTTGTCCGTCACGAGTGCTTACCGATTGTGTCTGTAGCACTTTATACTGTGAAAATGATCTTTCCACAACACACGAGGCCAGATGTGCATATTTAAATAAAGAGTTTACAGTCGAGGAATTTAGTTTCGTGCTGGCACGTTGCCATGGTAGCTCAGTGGTTAGAGCAACCGGGCGGAGACCGGGAGATCGGTAGTGCAAATCGCGGCTATGTCATTGAATTTTTCAGTCTGACTCTACCTTTCCAAAGGGATGTCACTAACACGTACACTCAAATCGTCTATTTTTTTACATTCCATGACTTGAGTCACTCTACACAGCTTTTGAAAACCATTGTTTTTCTCAAATAAACTATAAGTTTGTCGGAAATGAATTGTTCTTTCACACTAGACGTGTGCAGGACAATGTTTGGGTAGGTAGAGTCAGACTGAAAAATTCAATGCCATAGCTGCGATTTGAGCTACGGATCGCTGGTTGCTCTAATCACTGAGCTACCCTGGCAAAGTGTCAGCATGAAACTAAATTCCCCAACTGTAAAGTCTTTGTTTAAATACGCACATCTGACATCGTGTGTTGTGGAAAGATCATTTCACAGTATAACGTGCTTTAGACACAATCGGCACGCATTCGTGATGGACAACTTGGAGAAGACGTTTGTTCACTGAAAGTTTAAGGGTATATGATAGGAGCTGCTATCCATTTACGGGTTATGGGTACCTCTAATAATAAATTAAAGTTTTTCTCTCATTCATATGAATTTCAGTGAAATATTTTAACATTGTTACCAAATATTTAAATACTTATTGCATATAAAATTAAAAACTTAACTTTGTTTTACCACATATATCCCCTCCCTTTTTCTACCGTATATCGTTTATTAGTGTATATACAAATTATTCTCAAGAGCCTTTATTTTCTGTTTATTTCATTTTACTCGAGAGCATTTTCAGAATGAGCTGCATGCACAGTTCGTTATATGCAGAGAAACAGCCTAATGTCAACAGGACTTCCGAAGGATTGAATAATTCGAAACATTATTAGATTAGATTGAGTTGCGTTCAGCGAGTTCATTAGTAACCTCAAAGGTTTGTAAACTTTGGACATGTCAAAGAAGTGTACAGTTTAATAGCATATATACTTGAATATTGAACATTAAAGACACATTAAATTCAGGTAATATGAAAAACAAGACAGAGATAATTATATGTGATACAAAATAAAACACTCTCCTGCAGTTAGAAGAGTAGCAAATGTGTATCTACAAATACAAGCTTCATATTTTGTTTTATAATTTTTTTTTTTTTAATTTTCACTTGACTTTTAAGATTTTATATTGGATATCATTTATTGTTAGTTCTTCCATACAAAAATATTAAAACGGCTGTTAAATAGGCATCGAAGGTAAATTGGCAATGATTTGTTGTTCAGATAAATCTGTAGAGAATAAAATTATTTTAAGCGTAGGCACTCTCTAGCAGTAATTGAAAAAACAGTAACATTACCAATTTTATCAATAGCAGATATTTTGGAAATTGCTTATGTCACAAAAGGTTATTTAAAATAAGTTGTTCCTTCCTGAAGAAGATTTCGCAGACTGGTTCCAGAAATTTCAAGATATATCCCACAGACATATTTTATGCCCGCCTCGGTAGCGTAGATGGTAGCATGTCTGCGGTCACGTTCAAGAGGTCCCGAGTTCGAATCTCGGTCAGGGTGAGTTATCTGGATAGGGCTTTTTCCGGGGTTTTCCCTTATTCTCAAGCCGAATGTCGGGTAACTCTAAGCTCAATGGACCCTGGACTCATTTGAGCACCATTTCACCCAATTCATTCACCGTCCGATATAACTTAACGTTGGGGCGGACGTAAATTAAAAAAAAAAAATACATATTTTATTTGCCATGTAGATATGGGATATATTTAAGGTATAGCATTTTAATAAAGATCGTTAATCTATTTTAAGAAAAATCAAAATGTTTGAAAAATATTTCATATAAAGTGTAGTTCATATTGGAATATATTCTTGAAGTTCTTCGTCTCGTAGCTTTGAAAGATTCTGTGCACTTACATACAAAGTTTGGTTTTTATCAGACTTTTCGTTTTTCAATATAAGCTGCTCACAGGCCTTTTGTTGCATTTAGCGGATCTCAAAACACGCATTTCCGATGAAATCTGTATATCAAACTTGTGGGTGAAATACGCTACTTTCCAGAATGTGGCAATGGATTGGATTATGGTACGGAGGGGATACGGCCCTGCAACCAGTCTTGATCTATTGTAGTGGCCGCGCCGTGGTACAGTGGTTAGGCCGCTTGGCTCTCACCAAGGCGGTCCGGGTTCGATCCCAGGCGACCGCAAAGTGAGATTCGTGGTGGACAACATGGCGCTGGGGCGGGTTTTCTCCGGGATCTCCGGTTTCCCCCGCCATCTCATGTATCATCAGTGTCATTGCCTGCGGTGCCGTATGTAGTAAAAGCGGGCGTTAAACACTACACATTGATCTATTGTATGTACCTATGCCCCAAGTGGGGCATTCCCAGGAGGAAGGATGGGGCGAGAGGAGACAGAGAACGGCCGGCTCAAAGAGTCAACACAATGCAGAGGGCAGGGTCCCTGCTATTTTTTCAGTTGGTAATTCCCCCGACAGGCCAGCACAACCGCCATCCCTCCCGCCGTGGTCCGGAAACGGCCCAAGAGGTCGGACCGGAGACCGGAAACAGTCCTACTAAAGGAGGAAGTGTCAAGCAGCGCCGAGGCACCCGCCGACACTTCTAACCTGAAAGAGACTACCAGGTAAGAAATTATATGAAATGATAATGGAGATGAAATGGAGGGACTGGAAATTCGGGGGATGTAATTAATCTATGTAGCATTCGCCTGGCGATTCGGGAAAACCACCAAAAAGCCCATGGGTCAGGTAGACTGGTCAAGGGAATCGAACCCGGAGCTCCCGAATGCGGGTCGCTGACGAAATCGCTTAGGTATGTGGTAGTGAGTGACAAACGATATGACTGGAGAATGTAATGTGATTGTGACACATGGGTCTTTTATGCAGGAACCTGAGGCTCCCTTTCTAAACTTCACACTAAACGTCTTACTTCTTGGAAAACAATCACACCAAATATGATTTTTATATAGTTTTTTCTTTCTAGTTTTCCATGTTATATTAAGAATTTCATTAAAATGTATTCAATGCATGTCGTATATGTCGCAAAGCTTTCAGTATACAAAGATACAGAGAGATGCTTCAGTGCACGCTTCCTAGGTTCAATGGAATCAAAAGATCAATTTCTCCAACTTTCAAACGTCTCATTAGTCATGAAACATGGAAAACTTTTCATTCCCCCCCCCCCCAAAAAAGCAAAATGTTTAAAAGCTTTTTCACGAAGCGTGGGCAGACAGCTATGAATATGCAGCAGGCTGTTAATAAAACTAAAAAGCTGCTGCAATTGCATGTTTTAGTTGCGTTCGCTACAGCTTGTCTGTGTGTACGCATAAATTTATTCATTAAAAACCACAAAGGCTCCTAACGAGTCAGAAAGAAGTAGGTGGCTCCATTCTAGCGATAAGGTGAACAGAAATGTCTAACGCAATTTTGTTTTGCAAGGGTCCTTATGATAACTATTCATATATTTGTCAACATTAACAAAATGCACAACAATGTGCCGATTCATAAATTGTTGAATGTTTTGCTTCTAACAAGCTTGCTTCCCCTTTTGTAAATTTAGTAAGAAATGCTTTGGGGGATTTAAGTGGTCAAGTCTAATAGAACATAATCATAATTCCTTGTATATATTTTTCCTATTATGGGCGCCGGGGTAGCGCGGTGGTTTCGTTCGCGGCTCCCGTTCTAAGGGTCCCGAGTTCGATTCCCGGCTCTGGGGTTGGCGATTTTAAGTCGGCCCTATCCACGCCTTCACCTCTGTCTAGCACACGTGAAGTATCCCCTATGCCCAACGTGGTTCGGAGTCCACGGTAAAAACTGTAGGTCCTCTCACCTCACCGCCATCTTCACTATCACCCTATCATCGGAGGTAATGGACACCGCCCTCTGGGTGCCTCCACCTGAGAAATGGGTCCGGTCATCACTTGGTGGGGTGAGGTTACCCCGAAGGCCAAGGTTGCCATGTGGGGAGTGTTAGTAACTAACTAACTATTTTTCCTATTATAATCAGCTTGCATCCTGTATAGCCGCTTAAAACGTGCACAATTACATTTTTTTAAAGAGAAACAAACTGACAATAAAAGACAGTAGCAGTCCTAAGGAAATCATCAAAGTCCCCGCTTGGTATACAATCACGTGGGATACCTCGCGCACTGCAACCTACGACAGGTCTATTGCAGCTATTACCCTCAAGGAGAAATTGATAAATTGGATAAACTGAAGGAATGACAGGAGGCTACAGGTCGCAGTGACGCGCAGAAGTTCCTCCCAATTTCTGGGTCAAAGACCCGTGCCTCCAGAGGACCTGCTCTAAGAAAGGGCGATGAACGACACCTCAATCAGGTAATCATCCAAGAGGAATACTCTTTTCTTGGAGGAAATATCCGTGCCATCTGAGCAGCATCACTTCACGCCACGAAAACTAGAAGCACATATGAAACATGAAAAGGAAATGGGTTGAAAACGAAAGAGCATGCTGGCAAATGAGAAACCACTCCAAAATTCCCTTACCAAACAGGGAAAACCATTGAAAGTCTAAGGTCAGAGTGGGCAGTTGAACCCGAAAACCTCCTAATAAAAACCTCAAAAGCTACTACGGAGCTACGTCACTCGATTACATGTTGGGACCTTTCGAATACGAGCCTCGCAAGTTACCGCAGTGCTATCTCACGCGATTGCATATCAGTAAATCTACTGACAGTAGACTGTCACATAACTGCCATCGTCCGTCGCAGGGATTGAAATAACACAGTTGACATTAATATTGTAGCGCTGCTGGAACGCTTTCCATGGATTTATCTTGGTTAATAGAAATCTCTCAGATAACGCACTGATTATTCTTGTAAGAGTAAGAGGGGTACTGACGCGCCTCCCGTTCGTGTGCTAAGCACCAATGAACGCATCACTTCAGCCAATGGAATTCGCAGAAATCACAAATGACAGATGTATGTTCACTCCACGTGGAGTAATCAGTGCGTTATCTGAGAGGTATCTATTACCAAAGATAACTCCATGGTAACCATTCGAGCAGCGCCACAATACCCTACGTACCCCACTTTTGGCGGTTATTTCCCTATAGATATGCTAAACTGAAGAATAACATATGGACCTTTATTAAGGTGTCGTAACACATTAATGCTAAGCACCACAATTCTGTGAAAACTGCTATTCATCACCAGGGGCGGGCTGTCATTAGGGGCCAGACCCCACCGATGATATCACGCAACTTATAGGCGGTTTTTAATTTGAAGAAAAAATTATTTTATATTTTATTCAATTGAAATAATCATTACAAACAATAATTTATTATACCATAATTCTCAATAGTTATCGAAATTTGCAACTCGCGTGCTGTACACGACAACCGCGCCACCCTCCTTGTCCCGAAGCAGAACGTTAGGCCACATTACACGGGCCCGTGGTACTCCTCTCTCCTCTATAAATTTTGTCATGTGTGTATTAGTGTATACCTTCCTTGCTGCCTTGCTCTCTTCTTCCTAGATTCCACACAGCAACGCTTGGGGCCACCTATCTGCGGCCCGTTACATGAAGTTTAGGATTCGTGTGATTGTTGTTTGAATCTTAATTATTTGGTGGACAAAGTAGTGTTGTTTTAAACTGAATATTTATTGAAAAGTCCCTTTCATTCATTAAAGGTGGAAGAAAAACCCAAAATTAAACGATTAGGTGCACATCAACCGAATAATTTTACATCTGCACATAAAATATCAATCCATAAACACAACGAACTAGCAACTAAAAACAGATACATATACAGATACATATAGATACACATATAGATACATACTGAACATTACATTAAAATAGCTTTGCTTCTAAAAAAGAAAAATGATTGTTTCATCATAAAATTATTGCTCAATATGCCTGAAAAAATTATCTAGTCATCTTATATAGTTTTCTATATAACGGGTCATCAATTAATATCGGAGAGATAAACATTTCCAATCGCCCTATATCATTAGCAAAAAATAAATCTCAGTAAAAAAATAAATATATACAAAATAAATCTCTAAGATCAATAAACGATCTCGTAAACTGCAAACGAATAGGTACTCTGAAATGAAGAAAAATAAAAATAGGAATTACTTGTCAGAAATGATGCTCAGAACTTTAATTTCAGCTAATGTCTATACTATTATTTTAATTGTTTAAGAAACAGTTTTCACTACACTGTAAGGGTGCTGTTTTACAATGCTTTATTTCAATTACCCGCAGATTGGGCACAAAGCCCAGTAACAAATTTCTTGGCCATGCAGTCAGAAAAACTGGTCCTTGTCTCCTTTCACAAGCGGTACAGAAATAAGATACACGCTCCACAGCCAAGAGTCAAGAATCTGACTCAAAGATCATTATTCTCAAGACAATGAGACCTTGCTCTGTATCCCCCAGTCTATTTGCGTTAGCCATGATCAAAGTTTTCTTCGAGTTCTCAATGGCTCGTTACCTCTAAAATTAGAGTGGCAGTAAAGATGTTTCCTTCGCTCTTGCCAAATGCAGTATCTGTGGGACTACTGGAGCAGAGCGAAAGGCATTTGCTCTGATAATGGAATTTGATTTACGAGTCTCATTTAGGAAGCTTTAATCCAAGGCGCTTATCACTTACTTTTGTATATTTTTCGAGTGAACTTCATACCTAATTCTTACTTTTTCATTAACATATGCTTTTCTTCTTCCTTCAATTTTTTTTAATACTTCATTTTCATCATTCTCTTCTTCATGGCTTGACATTTTAGTTGGAACCATAGAGGTACATATCTCAAACTTCATTAGGGGCCGCGCCGTGGCTCAGTGGTTAGACCTCTTGGCTCTCACCAAGGCGGCCCGGGTTCGATCCCAGGCGACCGCAAAGTGAGATTTGTGGTGGACAACACGGCGCTGGGGCGGGTTTTCTCCGGGATCTCCGGTTTCCCCCGCCATCTCATTCCACCGGTGCTCCATCTTCATCTCATGTATCATCAGTGTCATCGCCTGCGGTGCCGTATGTAGTAAAAGCGGGCGTTAAACACTACACATTTCACAATTTCAAACTTCATTACCTTCTTTTTATTCCTTCTCCTGCGCTTCTTTTAGTTATTCTTCGTCCTTCTTTTCTTATCACAGTTTGACATATCACTTAACAAATCAATTCCGCGGATAACGTGAGTGAAATGGTTGGAATGATCCTCACATGACTACTGACTTAAAGATTATTATTTTTTAATGTTGACTAAAGTTAAACTGTCGATTGCTTTAATGTCAAACCAACGTGCTGTCTAACCAACAAGTGTATGCTAGTTTGTAGTCGCTTGTAATAAGCCCCTGGATCATTACTGAATTCAAGAATCACTGAACGGATTGTTCTGCCATTATACATGCACAATATTTCAGCAGGGAAGTTCATACTTATGCCAGACACCATTAAATGCAAACAAACTGTAACATTATGTGTTTTTAAAACCATTTAGGGCTCTTTCATTGTTTCACTGCCCGAAAGCGTTTATGATCTACTATTTACGAAGCGTTTTTTAATAAGTTATTGAACATCTATTTTGCAATAGAAATGCCACATATAATATCTGTAACACCCCCAAAAAGTTTTAAGTTATGAAAACTAAAATACAGTTTGGACAATTGTGCGTAACGAGAATTAATTAATATTATTATTAATGAAAGCAAACTAATGAGCTACTGCTAAACTGTCTTAAAAGCAAAGTAAAAAAGTTGCTAAGTAAATAAAGATGTTAACTCTAATTGATAAGAGAGGAGAAAAACCAAACTAAAGAAGGTGAACCTACTAATAGATCGTTCGCTACCAAAAGAATTAATGAATGTGTAGTGTTTAACGTCCTCTGTTTACTACATGCGGCAGCGCAGGCGGTAACATTAACGCCAGAGGTTCTACTCCCATTTATCCTGGACCCGTAGGACCAAGGACCCGGGCATCCTTAGACCAGGGAGTTACCGAGCTGTCCCAAAAGGGCGCCCGGCACCTCCGTGGGGCTTTCCGTAGGGCAAGACCTAAAGACTTAACAAGTCCCCCCATCTGGTCCTGTGGACTCAAGACGGAATGGAAGTGGATACTCCACTTACGCGCGCCAACACCAAGATATGAAGGCTACAGAACAACCTCGGTGGGGCCGCCTGGTGATCTAGCACACCTTCTACTAGCTTTGCTGGCTAGTACCCGGGAATATTAATGGCTTCCCTCAACCCCGTCCGGAGACGTACCCGATCTCCCACGGGTATCGGGAACCACTGTCCCCTCAAGTCCAACCCAATCCGAACAACTCCCCAACAGGGAAGGGCTCGAATGTTCGGCCCGAGGTTCCTCTAGTAACGTCAGAGGTACCACGAGTGCTAGGGGTCCGCAGCGCCCGCACCACGGCAGCTGAAGGGGACGGATCCCCCCTCCTACGGGGACGCAGGCGGTAACACTGTTGATACATGAAATGAAGATGGAGCACCGGTGGTATGAGATGGCAGGGGAAACAGGAGTTTCCGGAGAAAACCCGCCCCAGCGCTATGTTGGCCCGATCTAGAGTACTAGGTAGCATGTTGCCCATTAACAAATATTAGTTGGCTGAAAAATTTCCACATGCATTTTTGCAGATAAATCAGCTTTTATTTTCCCAGTTGGAAGCAGGCTGCGCCATAGTCGGGCGGTTAGACCGCTTGACTCTCACCAAGGCGGCCCGGATTCGATCCCAGGCAACCACTTGTGAGATTTCAAATTTGGATTTGAGTGAGTTGTCTCGATATCTTAAAAATGCAAACGGGTATGAATCACATGATATCTTCAGACTCTGGCTCCTTTCTTCATTATTAGTCATTCTTGATCTAATGTGTTATAAACGACATTAAACTCAAGACAATTATGCCCACTGTTTCACTTTTCCTTCCCAAGATAAGTGTTCGAAGGGTGGCCCCAAGTTCAGTTATGCAAACACAGTCACAGGTTACTTAATTGATTCCAGTGACATATCTTCACAAAGATAGTAACAAACTAATATTGCAACAACAGAATCCAAAAGTTCTTGATTCTGAATATATTGCCACATAGTGTCGAAAGTAAACTTGTACTTAACAGAAGCCAAAAGTTCACCATTCTTCGAGCACTTTGACACATTAGTTGTCAAAGGAACATGCAACGCATTTAATAGAATCCAGAGGTTTTTAACTCTTCGAATCTAGTTGCCACATAGTTCTCAATGTAATACTGCATTCAATAGTAACTAGAGGTTCAACATTCTTCGAACATATTTACAACATAGCTGTCAAAGGAATGAATAAGTAATTATAGTTCACAACAAATATTGTAAGGACATGTGTTTTAGTAATCGATCTTGTTATTGTGTGACCGATTTCATTAACACAATGTTAAACTGATTTAACATTCAGTTAAAAAGTTAGCCACTGGCACGACAGCCCTTAGAGGGCCAAGGCCTACCAACCCGACTGCCGGCCCCACGCCCACTTACGCACGGCAGAGGTGGACGATCATCCTACCGATACGGGGAGGAGATGGGGTCAGCATCTCGGCATCCTCCAGCCGCAATGTTGGTTTCCGAGACCAGGACCGCTTACCTAGCGTAAGCTCCTCACTTTCCTCACGATGCTCAGTGGGCACCGGTCCTATACCCGGGACCCAAAATCCCCATCACATGGGTGGGATCGAACCCGGGCCGCTTTCCGTGGCCAGGGACCAAGGCATGCTGCCTTAGCCCGCTACGCCACGGCGCAGGACGATTTAACATTCAAGTTAACGCAACGTCGGAACAATGGTAGCTGTAACATTATGTTATACTTCGTAAGGTTAACATGGCTATGGTCTGCAAAACGAGAAATGTCAAAGCGATACGGACTACGCAAAGCGGAGGCGACCTGGGTTGTAGGGGAAATACGGGAGGTGACAACACAAACAGAAACACGACTCCTTCTCCAGTGCTACAAGTAATAATTATTGACATTTTATGCTACTAGCACATTTTGTTTAAGGGTGGACTATAGTGTTGACATTTTCAAAGCTACCGTTTGTAGGTTTATCCGGAAGACTTAATTACTTCAAAAACCGAAAAGTAATTTTGCTAAGCGTCTGCTTTATTTTTAACTGTTGTAATTTACGTCGTTCAACCTTAAGTCATATCGGACAATGGATGAAAATGGGTGAAATGATGCTCAAATGAGCCCAGGGTCCATAGAGCTTAGAGTTACCCGATATTCGTCTTTCAGGATAAGAGAAAACCCCGGAAAAAGTCTTATCCAAGTAACTCACCCTGACCGAGTTTCGAACACGTGACCTCTTGAACGTGAGGTAGAAACGCTACCATCTACGCTACCGAGGCGGGCTCTATCTTTAATAAGTTACGACTACACACTTTCGTCAATTTAGTATAAACGTAGTGTCCACCACTCTTTAAACTGTTCTAAACGCTCTTCGCACCTAGCACTACGTTTTCCGTTAGCATAAAATTGTTGCAGTTGCTTACTGGATGTGGTAGAAGCCCATGCATTGCAGTTAAATTCCTTTCATAGGTTTTCTTCGTGGCTCAATACTTTTCCTTTAAGTTCATTGGCGTTTTCTGCACTCTGCAACTCCGGTTATTTAATACCTAAAGCGCTTTCAAACGGTACATTAGTTCCCCTGCATATCGATTTTTCAGTTGACATGGCGATTCCAAACTCAATCACAAAAATCACATACTAAATGTTTATGAACGTAACTATTTTGCTCGTCAAACCTACTGCATATGACCTTCAGAAACAACACGGTTGCAGCGAATCACAGGCGAGAGGCATTGATTAGTCAGAACTAGCTTTCTCTCACTTTGTAATTATTAGACTGACGTTTGGATATTAACAATGAATCAAAAGCTTGAAACTTACGTCAGATATAAAGAGAATGATCCACCAAACATGTAGAAAAAAAGAATGTAATTTTAGCTTCAGTAGTTCGGTACTTAACTGCAATTGTATTTTACATGTATTTGGTCAGATATGAAGAAACCTTGAGCTGCCATCAGAGAGGTGCTCATATCCTTTGTGACTGTCTTGTTACGCTTCCCCTTAAATACTCTGACCACGGGTCAAAACAGGTAGTTAATGTGCAGTTCTAAGAAGTTGAAGTTTACAACATGTCGCTCAGTAAAGAAACTGATTGAGAAAATAGAAACAAAATGCAGTGTTATACGTAGTCAAGCAGACACGTTCTTCATATGGTGTATAAGTTTTTTGATAGTATCTCAAATGACGGAGAAAATACAAACTTAAGTTTAAAGTGTAAGCAGTTAACTGCTCAGGCGTGTGGAGTAAATCAATTCACTGTTTCTTGCATCAGTTTAGAGGTAAAAACATGTAAGAGTTTCCGCTAGAATTTTTGTCTCGCTTAGAAGGAACATTAACATACCAAAAAGAACAATGTACTTAGAATATTTTGAAGAAGATTAAGTTCGCAGAACATTTTTGGAATTTTATGACCGCGGCGAATTTTATACTGTGATACAATAATGTTTTGGCGAGCAAAGGTTACCACGTTAGGGGCGACTGTTTGATACAATTTTTAATGTTTAGCTCAGGGTAAAGCAATGAGGTTAATCTGAGGGTTTGCGTGGGTATGGATGAGAAGGATAGTTTAATGACACTGGAATGCCCGTTTCAAACTGGTTTAATGACTGCTTCTTTTTATCAGAACATCGAACTTGAAGTTGCCGACCAAGGGTTACCAATATATCACTGTTTAGAGTTACTGTTTATGAAATGTTTATTACTCGATAAAACTAAATTCGTTCTTCACGTATATATGAACCGACAAATATCTTCTCTCATTGCTTCTGGTCTGCCTTTGGCCAAGACAGAACCAGATAACTGCCCTAATCGGCTCCAATCCACACACTATCTGTCCTCACAGCTACGCGTGAGCGTATAGCTTTCACTTTCTGGAAGCCCATTATTCAACCAAAGATTTCCTTTGTGCCTATTTTGTCATGCCACTAAGAAGGGTCCGAAGAATACTCCATTCAACAAAGTCAAGTGCTACCCTCTAGAAATCTGCTAAGGACACTGTTTCTTACATTTCTTTTGTTATAACAACTCAACCAACTGCAGCTGTTCGTGTCGTAACAAAAATACAAGACTCCTTTGAAATCCATCATGATTCTTTACTTATGGCAATTATTAATTTCGGTATCAACTGCCAAAAATTTACGCTCAAAATATTTTACAGAGGTTCTACTTCTTGTACCTAGAGAATTCTGAATAAAGATTAGGCTTCAGATATAGGAAAACCAATGACGGTCGTAAATGCCTTATGGAAAGAATTGATTGTTGCATCATGATTGAAATTCCTTCGCGCAGTGTACGAATAACGAGTTTCTGGACGACTAGCCCCTCGCCATCTCTGTTGAATTATTGGGTACATTATTTTTCTATTGCCATTTACTTGGTTTTAGCAAATATATACGTTGCAGCGCTCTCCTATTGGCTATTGCCATATACAGGTGGTTTGATGCGGATAATAGTTATCTGCTACTGAAACAGAGTGTGCTACAAGGATTGCAGATTATTGTGCATCGAAGCACGTCCCCCCAGGGGCCTACTTTGGTAGGTACGGGTTTGGCGCACCCAGGGTCCCGAGCCAACAGTCTCCCTCGTGTGGGCTCCTCTTCGTGGTTGAGGGAGACGGTCTTCAGGCCCACCCACGTATAGGCCGTGCGTGGAGACCAGTGTCGGTGGAAAGGTGAAAAAAAAAAGGTGAAATAGGTGAACGAAATTTTTAGTAGCTTTTGATAGTTTTTTTGTGTACGTGTATTTTTAATAGGTTTCGTTACACTTGTATAGTTTTTAGAAAGTTTTATATCTTGCTTTTGCCATGTCTAGTTTTCTAAAGGGCGCTGATGACCGCCGTAGTTGAGCGCCCTTATATATACCATCATCATCATCATCATCATCATCATCATCATCATCATCATCATCATCATCATCATCGAAGCACGTTTAGAAGCTGGATCACTGCCTTGTCGGACGCAGTTGTTTACAATGTCTTTGATGCAAACAATTTCCTGTAAACACTTGATGAAAAGCAAGTATTTTAGCATTATATTAATCTTTAAACAAGATGCCAGCAGTTAGAATATGTTAAGCATGAGTTAGTGAATCCGGCCTTTAACTTATCTGTACCTGTTAATTTCCTTTTATGACTCTATGCTGATCATGACTTTAAATGTTACTGCGGGTTACATTAGCTGAGTAGAGGGTAGCTGCGCATGCACCAACACAGAGGATGGTGTTTCCAACTAGAAGTTGTCCTATGACACACTTTTTTTTTTTTTTTTTTTGTAATTTACGTCCTCCAACGTTAAGTCATATCGGACGATGAAGGGAATGGGTGAAATGATGCTCAAATGAGCCCAAGGTCCATAGAGCTTAGAGTTACCCGACATTCGTCTTTAGGGAAAACCCAGGAAAAAACCTTATCCAGGTAACTCACCCTGACCGAGATTCGAACTCGGGACCTCTTGAACGTGAGGCAGACATGCTACCACCACGCTACCGAGGCGGGCTACGACACACCCATATTTCCTCGGCCATCTTCATGACAAACTGCCAAAGCGCAAATTATATACGCAATGACTGGGCTCTTAAGCCCAACGATTCTCATGATGCTGTCAACATTTAGAGTTGGTTTAACTCTATGAAAACTCGACCTAAAACAAACATTTGTTCTTTCACGCTAACCGTGTGTATCTTGGAAAGTTGAATCAGTTACCGTCTGTCTATTTCAACTTTCCCATGTCTATACATGGCTAAGGTGAGAGAACAATTAATAGAGGTAAATTAAAAGCACTTGCAACACTGAAAGTGACGCTGAGGTGATATCTCGAGTGTTCCGAGATTCTCCAGAGAGCATTACGGGAATAATTGAGGCAGATGAGGTTTAATACGTGAACGGGAACCTCTTCATGGTCGTTCAAGCGGTAACATAAGCGCACACAACACACGACACAGGGGAAGAATGACTTAATATAACGATAAAATGTTGCATAAGAAATACCTCAAATAAAAATTTTGGGGATAGCTTGATAAGTTGCAATGTTTACAAAATGTGTTAACGTAAACTGCTGCTTAAATAAATTACTCTGTTTTTTCCCCCCACAAATGATAGTACCGTAAATACAAAATCAGCTGTTGTATATGCAGAAATTATAAGTTTGTTAAATTTAATTATTTATTTGGCATAAAATGTTGTCCAAACCATAAATAGTTATATGAAGGCTCAAAGTATATTGCGCTTTAATTCTTAGGTTCAAAAGGGCATAGGATATGGTGTAATGCTTTTAGCTGTTAAAAGAGCTCGCCCGTAAAACTTACATTTTGACCATGTTGTTGCAAAGCCTTTATCTATAATTACCCATTTTGTGTTGACTAATTTAGCCTAGCTTAACCAAGACTGCAACTAGGGTACTGGTTCACGTCGATAAAATTGTTACTTTTGAATTAATTGTAACAGGTGTATTGGAGGCAAAATCACGCGTGTTTAGATTAGGCGAGCAATGTTGAAACCTCGATGTTAGCTTTCGACCCCACTTATAGGACTGGACATATCTTCTAAAGTGACGGAGAAAGTGTTTCATGTTCCTATTTTGTGTGCACATTAAACTAGTTCAGATTTTCTAACATCGTTTAATAAAACGATGCATTAGGGGGAATATATGGCTCCAAAGAGGATAATTTGTTTATCTCTTTTTCGTGTTTACAGATTTATCGTCAGCTCCACTTACTGCTGAGTAAGTTTGTGGTATCTACGGTACCGAAGACGTACTTGATTGCTCTCATTTCTTCACGACAGTATATTAAATTCTTTGAGCATACTGAACTGTAAATTCCATTCCAGTTCATATGAAAGGCAATCAGCCTTTAATTTATTATATACAGAACGTCATGCATTTTTTAAAATTAGTCCCTAAGGTATATATATATATATATATATATATATATATATACTGCTTTGAAAAGATGTTCAAAATTATTTAAAATAGTAATCAAACCCTTTAATGATACATTAGTGTATTGTAGAAATGGACTTTTAATTATCCTTCTAGGTTGGGAGAAAATAAATGTTAAATAAAATTCAATTTTCTATTTAAAAGTTTGCAAAATGTAGGTATTATTCTTTAATAACGTCACAACTAAGTAGGGTAACACAAGTTCATTTTAACTTTTACCTGCTTATTTATAAGAAGGTATACAATGTTCCGTTAATTTATACCAAAACGTCATGTGGAACAATTTGAAATTCAGAAAGTTCCGAGAAATAGAAACATGAGCAAATAGAGTTTAAAAATAAAACTGTTCCTGAATTTGTGGATTTCAAAAGAGGTCATTTGTTTGTCTTTTTCTGCTCCTATACACCTAAATTAGTGTTTGAGGAGTTCTAAGGGCTCTTTTCAATTGTTTCTTCACTTGAATGCAAGTAAAAGATACTATTGTTTACTACCTTTTATTTTTCACAAAGCTTAAACCGCTGCATATCAGAGGCTTTAAAAGGTCGTATTTCTATAAGAGCTACACAAAAAGTAGAAGGCCTTTAGTATTCAATAATATATTTATGGATTCGGACAATTTTTACTCTTATGAGATGGATATCCTTAAGACATGGACCAATTCTTCCTGGATGGTTTGACGCCACCTCGTGCGGAGGAGAGAAACAAGGGCACTGGGTTATACAACTCCTCCAGGGCAAATGGTACTGCAGCTCTCCCGGAAGAAGAGCTGTTACAGATATCATCAGCTTTCCAAAAGGGAGTGCGACTTTAAATGTCATGGCGGTCATTATTTGAATTAAAATGATAGATGTGTTTGTTGTTACTGATCATAAACGATGCGCTCTGTTGAACGACTAGTCAACACAACTTTCCTTTGTGCATTTTAAACTCACATTCTGGTATTAAATGGAGACTCATTCCTGTTCAACCAAAGCTGAAAAATCGAAACCTTAAACTCCCAAAAGCTTGCTGCACAATCACTTACTCAATTTTAACATGCCACACTAATGTAAAAGATGTAAAAACACACTTTATGGTAAAACGCAATTAGATAATTACATAAAAGAATATCTTGAATGGTAAAAGAACTCCTGCTGTGGTGTGAGGCACCTAAATGTTTAATGATGCAACAAAAGTAAATGCCATTACAAGAAAAGTAAGTCTAAGAACAGAAAATATACTGAGCGATTATATAGTATCAGCGTTCTCTGCACGTTGTACAAACGATTAAATGCTCTTATCAATACACTATCATTCATTTTCGATTGATTCTACAAAATATTAGCATAATCTGCTTAATGTTAATGATGACAAATATTCCCCAAAACGTGTTTGGGTTCACAGCAACAGAGGCTGAGATAACAGGCGAACTAATGTTGATTTGTATGATCTAACGAGCGGTCACCTAACAATTTCAATTGCACAGCTCAAAGGACTGGGAAAAATGCGAATAAGTGAATAATGATTAATGTCCTTATTTTATGGCATTTAATTTTACCTACGCATTAACCAAGGTCTGCATTTTTCTTTGTAAGTTGTTGCCAGTATCTTGGGTTACCCAGTTACAGAAAATTTCATACAGACATTTTATTCACAAGCCAGTGTTCCAGATTGACCATCACAGGAGCACTTTTTATAAATTTAGGGAACTCCGAATTTGCACTTCCAGAGAAATTTCCTATATAGCGTTTTATTAGGACCGATGCGATAATGCCTCATTTAATAGATCAGTTTAAAGTTTTAACAGATTAAAACCTAAATGCCAGTTAAGCTATTTATTCCAGTTTTATTCATCCTGTATCCAGATACCCAATTAATAAGTAGAACAGCAGGTTTTGAAATGTATGAGAAACCATAGGGCGTATTGCGCGCGACTTTTTGGGGAATATTAGAGGTCACGACGATGAATAAACGAAATAGGTGAAATGATATCCTCATATGAACTCGGGGTACACAGAACTTAAATTTACCCGATATTCGTCTTCTCAGGATAAGGGAAACCTCCGTTAGGTACCTTAACCGAGATTCCAGCTCGGGACCTTTTGAATGTGAGGCAGATACGCTACTCTGTCATCAGTAGGGGGCAGATTTTCACCTATTTGCCTATTTTATTTCTTTGTTCAGAAATGTAGGCTTTTAAGTTATAAGCACGTTTCCTACAATTGTTAGGCTAATTTCTTAGTTTTATAGTGCATATAAATGCCTCTTTCACACGTTTGTGCCTATTCTGCTTATTAGTGCTTAAAACTGCCGTGTTAGCCAATTTCTTCTGCTTGTAATATGTGACAACAGCTTTTGCATTTGTTGGTTTCAACGTGAAGTTTTCGGGGAAGAGAAATTTCTTACTGCTGCACATTGGATATAAAAAAGGGGTTTAGCCAGGTAGGTATCTGCCGTACAGACGTGTCACAATGCGCCGATGACGTCATGGAAAGATCTTAGAATTCGCTCAAGCATGAGTAGCAAGGACCGGCTAAATGATATTTCAATGGATTGACAAATGACCACTCTTTATGTAGGGAATGAAAAGCCCATTCTGTAAGCAGTGTTTCAAGTGCACACATAGATCAGTTTCCTACACAAATATGCCAGACGAGAGAAGCAATAGAAGTGTACTTCTTAAACAGTGGATAAATGCTGATACATCGTTCAGCACAGATGAGAAAGCAATTTTTCGTCAGCCTTGTGTGAAACGGGCGAGTTTAATCATTCATGTTTAAATTAATACTATATTATCCTTGTTTCAAAAATCTTGTAAAAATCACCCTCTGTAGCAACATTATGCCAAACACAAATTAGCATGTTGAGGAGAGCCGAAAGAAGAGAAATTGCATTTTTTGTTTGTTTCAGTTTTCCAAAGTAAGGCAGAAATTTGCTTAATGTGAAAACTCTCTTTATCACATGATACTTCTTTAAATTGAGATTTAGCTTAAAACATATCTGAATCGTTAAACAAGCCCGTCTAATGCATTTCATGTTGATTAGAATATTATTTATTTGAAAAGTATAGTTATAGCTTTGCAAACGCAGTGTACTGAATTGCACAATTTTGATACGACTATTAACTTTTGGTAGTGTCAATGCAGTCGCGTCATATTAAGTAGACACATCTGTGCAAATTGGCCCAAAACAATCCCAAATTCAGTTTCTTGTCTGAAAATTAATAAAGACATACTTCAATAATATAAAGTTTTTTTTTCTAGTGGCACTACAGTAAACGTCACATAAATATTTAAATAAACCTACACCTCTATCGCAGCTGCTATTAAGTGATTTTAACCTCAGATTTCTCAGATTCCATATCTTCTACATTTTCCTAACTTCAAAGTGTTCCACAGGATGCAGTTTTTTATTAATGTGTATGAAATTCTAAACAAGGGCAACTACATATTAAGTGCACCTATTAAAATTTGTTTTGTGTTTGTTATTTGTATTGAAAATGATTATAATGCTTGCTTCTTACTGAAAACGCTTAGGAAAATAAAAATTGTTAAATAGGTATGATTATTTTTTCCCTTTCGTTGTTATGGCAAAGACAAATATTTCACATAGGTACAGGCCATTAATAAGTTAAAATATTTGCAGAAACTTATACCCCTAGCATTAATTTTTAATTTTGTGTAATTTGTACTATTACCTATGGTGCATCTTAAGAGCCATTTTACTAAAATGGTGTGTTTCTAAGTGTTTATTTGGCAAAGTTTTAGTACCGGTTTAAGTGCCTATTTTGCCCATTTTTAGTGCCTTTTTGCCTGCCTATTTCACACATTTTTAGTGCTTATAAACCCGCTCCCTACTCATCAGACACATAGGGGCGGCCAAAACATGCACGCACGCACACGCGCGCGTGTACACACATACTCGCGCGCGCGCGCCTGGGACTTGTTTTGATGTTGGTCCGGTTATCTGCTTTAACTTTAATTTCTATTTTGCCAAAAAAATATAAAAAAAATAAAAAAAATGCACTGACGTTTTAAAACTAAGAAGTAGCTTTTATCCTCTCATATCTACCTGCATATGGTCAGTTAGTGTCAAGTTAAAAACTGAGAGGGAGAGATCACGTGCTGATCGTTCACTGTCAGGATGGGAGGTGGAAAAGATATAATGGAGAAACAGTATCGTGAATAAATGTTCTATAGGGCATGTTTCAAAATTCAGAACGCATACAGCTATATTAAAACAGATCGGCAGTGCGAAACTATTTAAATGTGTAAATGTTTTCTTTAATGACACGGTAAACTTAGTCCCTCCTGAAAATAAATCTTGAATTTCAGTTCCATGACCTTTTATACAAAACTTATCATTTCCTAAATAATTGTACAGATAGCTAATACAAAAAGTCTATTTTAGGGGGAGCTTCCTAGGCCTTATCCTTTCGAATAATTCCCTTAAGTGCATTTCTGGGGAAGAGAAAGTCATCACGGATTAGGGGCTAGGACATCCGAAAAATTACATCACATGTTTAATATAAAAAGCGTTAAAGTTTGTGTTCTTTAAACTTCTTAGTGTGGCAGAGGTTTCAATAGACAAAGGGATTTCTAGACATTGAAGCCAGGACGAAAAGACATCAAGTTTGGACCCCACGCAGTGACGTCACATCCTTCGAACAAAAGACTCCGGTTACCTGCCGATCAGTGACTCATGGCCGCTGTTGCTTACATTCTTCGCATTGACATAATAGTTTCGGTGGAGATAATTTGAGGTTGGTTTGTGTGTGTGTGTGTGTGTGTGTGTGTGTGTGTGTGTGTGTGTAGTGTTTAACGCCCGCTTTTACTACATACGGCACCGCAGGCGGTGACACTGATGATACATGAGATGAAGATGGAGCACCGGTGGAATGAGATGGCGGGGGAAACCGGAGGTCCCGGAGAAAACCCGCCCCAACGCCGTGTTGTCCACCACAAATCTCACTTTGCGGTCACCTGGGATCGAACCTGCGCCGCCTTGGTGAAAGCCAGGCGGTCTAACCACTGAGCCACGGCGTGGCCTTTGAGGTTGGTTTGCTTATAACAGTGATGCCAGTAGACTAGTGGTTCTCCCAATGACTTACAAAGTGTAAATACGACTACAACAATGAAGACAATCGATAATCGAACAAAGTTTCAGTAAGTGCAATGTACACACAACAATGATAAGGTGGACCTTCTCTCAGGCAATTTGCATTAACATGTAGCAGCCAAAAGAATACGAAGCAATGTTGTCTGTTACCAAAGATAATAACTGACTCCTCGTAAATACCTAAACTAATTTGTTTATTGGAATATATATATATAGCTTTATTAAATACGCCGTGAACTGTGCGTTTGACCCTTTCAATTTGTTATATAGAGTATATTGTTTATTTCCATTTTACAAATACTTTGACGTTAAACATGTAATATTTGTTTGATTTGAACTTAATTACTGATAATGGTATTTTGTGACTTAATCCCATAATGTACATTAAAACACTTGATTTAGGAAATGTACACTTAGTTATATCCAGGAAGGAAAAAATGCTTCTGATTTGTTTAGTAAAATCTTGAATGAGCAAAAACCTTTATAAAACGATTTCAATCTGAAGCTTTCTGAAATTCAATGAAAGTAGCAAATGCTATAAATGTTAGAAATGTTTACCCGCTAAGAGACAACGTTGAGGTCCGTTCTGCAGCTCTGGGAAATACTGCAATGAAAAACAGATTTTATCTGATGACAGTGATCAAAGAGAAAGCTAAAGGCAAAAATAGGCCTTTAAGCGAACTGAGTGTGTAGGTGTATTTTTCATTCATAGCTATGAAATTATCATTGGTTACATCTTGTCAGCAAAGGGTTATTCATGGTCTGCTTTTTGCTCCCACATTGAAAATGAATGAATAGCAGTTCTGCGTTTCTTACAAATGCAAAGCTGTAGTCGGTGTAGATCCAGTATAATACAAACAGATAGCTTCTTAATGAAGAGGCTAACTGTCCGCCTTCTTTTCACCACTCAATAGGCCTGCTAATCTCGTATCTTTTTTCAATACTGAGTAAAAGTAATTTAAGTACCATTTACGTTGTGAGAAAAATATATATGATAACCCGCTTGGACCCTCAAAAGTTTCTCAAATTGTCCCATTTAGGTTATTATATTACAGTGTATTGTGACTTTGTGGGTTCGTGGAATAAAAAGTCTAATTACACCACTCAACAATGTTCTTTATTTCCACCGACTTACAGTTTAACACTTGCCAATTATACAAAATTACTTGCTGCACACAATTACAATTTACCCGTTCGTCCGTTACAATTTCCTTGTACTCGCGATTACATCAACTCCGATACTCATACACAGTTCGTACAGTCTTCCGTTGTACAACCCTTTCGTTCATTGACACGTCACTGACTAACTCTTACACCAAGAACTGCGACTGTCTTCTCGCTCACACTCACTAACCAACTGATTGACCAACTCAACACAGCACAACAACTGACTGACTAACTCACTCCGTCTGTCTGGAACCCTCTTTATAGGAATATCGCCGGTTTCTAGTGACCAGGAGAATGTTCCAGACTCCGTAATTTCTGGAACCAGGTGGGCAGAAACAGACGCCCACTGATGTTTTTCCTCCCAACCACTGCCTGTCAAATACTACAAGACAAACGAGGGGAAGGTGTGGCTAATGCGGTCCTCCCCCCTGCATTCCGTTCCCAGCTGGTTACAGGGTGCTCCAATGCTCCCGTTACACTGCTCCCTCCTCAAAGCTGTTCGCCCACGAACAGCCCCATCGTAGCGTGCGAGGCGGTCCAGGTGTACCACCAGGATCTGCCCGGAGTCTGAGCCAGAAGTAGCGCTGCCGTAGTTTGTGAATCATTCGGTTCGCTCCCAGGTGTCCTCCTGAAGTACCGGCGTGCACTTCCTCCAAGATTTCCGGGACCTTGCTCCGGGGAAGTACCAACTGTCCTCTCCGCGCCTTCCCATCGGGTGACTCCCATACCCGGAACAGCACGCCCTCTCTGGTCTTCAACGAGTCCCATTGGGCCCAGTGCGACTTGTAGGTGGCGCTCCTCGGTGCGATGTCCTCCCAGGTTGGCCTCGTCCCTGCGTCCACTTCCCTCAAGAGTGGCCCCAAGTCTGCGTCCGCCAGCTGCTCCCTCCTCAGGCCTGCGCTATCCCAGCCTTCAGCAGGCACTGCCACAACTACTCGGACTGCTGCGGCACGCTCCTCCTCTTCCACTCTTGTGCGCTCGTGGCCGTCCTGGATCTGCGATAGGACACCTCCAATGCAATGGTCGCTGGCGTCGGTGTCCACAATGAAGGCGCCACCCGGTTGTGGGAAACCCAAAATTGAAGCACTGCACAGGGTCCCCTTCGGGTGCTGGAAAGCGTCTTCGGCGTCCTCCGTCCACACAGAAGGCCGGTTTTCCTCCGTCAGGCGGGTGAAGGGTTTTGCGATGTTGTCGGCCTTTTCCTCTAAATCATTAAGGCGGTCGTCTACTTGACCCTTCCGTTTGCCCAGGTTCGCGACATCATCCCTCACGCCGGCCAAACGTTCCTCAAACTTTGCGGCGAGAGCCTCGTTCGCCGCCCTCATCTCCGCTGTCAGTTCGGCCATCTTTGAGGTCATTGTCGTGGCCAAGTTGTTGTTAGCCGTTTCTGTTTTTGCAGCGAGGTTTTCATTTGCCGTCTTCATTTGTTTCAACTCGGCGGTGAGGTTGTCGTTGGCCGTCTTCATTTCCATCAATTTCTCCAAAATCCTTTCCAATGCCGCGTCCATGGTTGTAATGTTCGGTGATGTTTTCTTCCCGCTTCCTGACACCAGTGTGACTGTTGTTATCCCACTTCTTGACACCAGTGTGACTTTTGTTATCCCACTTCTGACACCAGTGTGACTTTGGTGGGTTCGTGGAATAAAAAGTCTAATTACACCACTCAACAATGTTCTTTATTTCCACCGACTTACAGTTTAACACTTGCCAATTATACAAAATTACTTGCTGCACACAACTACAATTTACCCGTTCGTCCGTTACAATTTCCTTGTACTCGCGATTACATCAACTCCGATACTCATACACAGTTCGTACAGTCTTCCGTTGTACAACCCTTTCGTTCATTGACACGTCACTGACTAACGCTTACACCAAGAACTGCGACTGTCTTCTCGCTCACACTCACTAACCAACTGATTGACCAACTCAACACAGCACAACAACTGACTGACTAACTCACTCCGTCTGTCTGGAACCCTCTTTATAGGAATATCGCCGGTTTCTAGTGACCAGGAGAATGTTCCAGACTCCGTAATTTCTGGAACCAGGTGGGCAGAAACAGACGCCCACTGATGTTTTTCCTCCCAACCACTGCCTGTCAAATACTACAAGACAAACGAGGGGAAGGTGTGGCTAATGCGGTCCTCCCCCCTGCATTCCGTTCCCAGCTGGTTACAGGGTGCTCCAATGCTCCCGTTACAGTATTGTGGAGAGAATCCAAGTTATTTTGAAAGGCGTACTCAGCAGAAGCCGTACAGACCAACGACATCCAGGGTGTAAGCAAGCTAACCAAGTTTCAGGAGACTACGTCCCTGTACTACGAACCGCTAACGACTTATTAACGTAGTAACCATTCTCAAGTGCAGTATCAAGACCATGCATCAATTTTTTGTTGTTCCATTTATACCCCGCCTATAACTGCAATGGTCATACCGGCGGCCGTTCATGGATCATATCGAAGGTGTTAACTCGTATTCGTTGGGTTTTAATCATTAGATCACACACACACACACACACATACATACATACACACACACACACACACACACACACACACACACACACACACACACACATCCGCACTCTCATTCATACTTCCAGACTCTGGAGAAGATGAGGAATTATCTTGGTTGGAGAAAAGTCCCCACCCCCACAGCCGGGAATCAAACCCGTGGCCCCTAGCACGGCAGGAAGGTGCTCTACCGACTGAGCTACGGGGCCAGCCATGCATCAATTTCTGTCTGTTTCTCACTCACTCTCTTTCTGCCTGTCTCTGTCTGTCTCTGTCTCTCTTTGTTTCTTTCTCTCTCACACACAGAAGTATTACCAAACTGGTACTACATGGCAGATTACACAACGGACCGCCAAAGAATTACTAAGGTAGCAACCAGAGTAGCTACAAAATAAGAATGAACATAGATTGAGCCAATACGGTTATGCTACTGTCTTGGTGTTGCCAGTTCCATGGCACGCGGACGACAGAGGTGGAAGATATCTGTCTTTGTCTCAACCTAGCAAGTATCATACAGATGCTGAGATGTACAGTGATACAATGCTCACAGAGAAGTTCGCTTAATATTTCAGCAAGCGTGTGAGAGCATATACAATTATTATCGCTTAATCTGAACCTTAAAACCTTGAACTGGAGAACAGTTCGCTTACGTAGCTATCGTTCATATGCACACAAAACAAAATTATTCAAATTAGATGCGTTCTACGAAAGAGGGTGTTTGCTACATAAAAACAAAATACTGACATATCAACGATTTGTGAATATAGTCTCTATTTTAATGATGTCATATTTGTATACTCCCTGTACTGGACTTTAAACCAATGTTTGTTTCATTAAAATACTTAATAAATATGAAACATATGAATGTGTATTTATGAAGCATTTTTACACCATGAATCTCATGTAGATACAAACCCGCATTGTGCGCAGAAATTTTAGTCTTGCAGCAATAATATTGCTTCTTTCAAGCAGATATTTTCGACCATCACTGGTTCTCCTACATTTGAACCCAAGATATTTCAGAATATTATGCATAGAAGATACAGAATTCGTATATTCTATTTCCCCCCTCAGTATATTGGTCAGCCTTTTGGCAGTTGGATATTCACCCTTATCATACAAATCATAAATTGTTCTACATGAAACATACTTTTGAAAATTGTCTAAGTTGGTAGTACGTTTTCTAGCTGCCCGATGTTTCCCTGGAGATCTAAATATGGAAACTTCTCCTAGTTTGGTAAACTGTTTGCCTTCTTTAAATATGTTCGCCACAGAATGAGCACTCACGTGACAAGCTCGTAACATTAATTCTCGACTCTGAGCGAAATTTGTACTTTCGAAAATGCCTTTAATTGACAAGTATTTGAAAAAGGAATACACATTAACAAGAATATTTGTAGCCTCTTTATGTAAAATCTTATGAGTTGGTTCACAGTTACTACTAGGCGCACCAGTACTAGGCTCGCTAAGCGGTATATTTACTAACTTTGAAAAGCACGTGTACACTCTTAAAAGATCACCACTTTACTGAATACAAGGTACAACATTGCAACTGCAGCATAGCACGTGTGTGCTTTTCTTCACTGACAGTTAATTATTATCTTTCTAGTACGCGCCTTATCTTTCCATATCTCCGAAACCAGACGTGCTACAAACATGGGGTTTGGACAGTAATCCTCAGAAAAAATAGCTCTGTAACATGGCAAAAACAAAATAATTCTGTAATTATTTTTAGAGCGCGCAAAGAAATTATGCGCATGCTTTGGCAAAGCGAGCATATGCGTGCATAACTGTACAACGTTGCACACACCGCATTGTCTAGTAGCCATAGAACAGCCACGCCTAGCCAAGCCTTAAGTTCATTCCTATTTTGTAGCTACCTTAGTAGCAGTGTGCTCTCCAGATTCTCTGTCAATCGCTGAAAGTATCTGCGATGCATCTCCTGTGAAACTGGCATGTTCAAAGCATCCTAAAGTATAATTATTGGTATGTGTACAAATTACAACTCTATCAAGGTTTACTTAATGATGATACTAATAGGCGAATGCAGTTCCTGAACCCACAAAAAGAAAACTGATATGATTATGAAAAGGTTCCATCCAATTTCTGGTCTCTGGTAATGTTGCCATGAAAGACAAGTCGATATTGATGAGCAAGAAAT
Organism: Mantis religiosa; assembly: GCA_030765055.1. Taxonomy (NCBI): domain Eukaryota; kingdom Metazoa; phylum Arthropoda; class Insecta; order Mantodea; family Mantidae; genus Mantis; species Mantis religiosa. The sequence continues at coordinate 129,830,451 of CM060950.1, forward strand.
TATCATTGGTTCATTTCTTCAGACGACCAAGGAAGCGACAGAGTAACAGTGTGGTACTCGATATGGCAGAATAAACATTTAACCCTTCCTTTTCAACGGTCCTGTGAAGAGCATCTGAAAATGTAGAAAGAGGAAATGTTTACAAAAGAGATCAATAAATGTGGGCCCTACGAATCGTGTACTTATGCAAAGCAACAAATCAACAACATATGTCAAACCATCCTTACAATTGGTAAATATTCTAGACACGTTTGAATAGAGGTAGAAGTTTGAATATATCACTGCCATTCTAGAGCGGTGGGTGTTATCGTTCTACAGATAGTGCGCCCGAGAATTTCGCCGAGAAATAGAGAACTTCCAGCGCAACTGCGTCATACGGTTTGGACAGATTGGCTTTCTCAGCGAATGTGTGAAACACTTTCACCCTTGTAATGTACAATGTATTATTTCAAAATTAGCTACTGCATTTTATGATATTAAGATGCAAATTATGCTTAATTAGGGCCCAGAAATGAAGGAATCATTAATTTGCGAGAAAAAAACGCAATTCGCGGTCTATAGAAAAAAAAGTTGAGACTGGTGTTAACAAAAAGGGAATGAATGAATCCAAGAAGTAATAGAATAATTGAGTCCTAATGAATTAGAATTGACATAAAGTACGTATGAAGCTACTGAAGAATATCAAAGGACTGAATGCAAAAATAATGATTGTTTATATATTGATCCTATTGTAACTTAGGGCAATTATTATTCAAATCAATATTTATACTAGTTTACTCCCTTTTTGGTCAAAAAGATTCAAATCTAGTGCACGTGGGATGGGCGAAATTACCAACGTGTTGTCTAGTGTTGTTCATGTCTTTAAATTTTTTTCGATAGCATGCTTTCATTTGTTATAGTCTTAAATGTTATGTCCCCAACTCCTATTCTGTCGTAATCTACTCGTAGAAGAGTTATTATTTACTGCTGCAGAAGTTATCTAACAAAATGTTCGTATCTAAGGTAGAAATTAAGTCAAAGTCAACTCCACAAGCAATCTAAACTCCCTGACGTAATTCCTTCAAAACACATGGAACACTAATAGAAAAGTTGAGCACCTCCAGGCACAGCAATATCCTGTTGAGATCATCTGGGCCATTGCATACGTGAGAATTTATGCAAACAAATTGTGGATTGCACTGCAATTGGAAACTGCCATGGGAATGTTCTAATACGTGCAGGCTACGTTAAATGTGGAAAATTTAAAAGGGAAAGTAATTAGCTATTGTATCCGTAAAGAATCCTCGTTAATTCTTATTCTTCACAGAACTAAGACACACACACTAGTTTCCGACTAACACAATTAGCACTTTCGGTGTTCTGGGTTTTACAATTTCGACGGTTTTCGTGGAAAACCACACCAGATTCCTATTATCCTAATATTATTTAATAACCTACGAGTCTGATGAAATCTCTCAAACACTTCACGGTTTTTCTAGGATGTAAGTGATTGAGCAGCAAGATAAAAATTATTACCCATTATCCTCAAAGTACGTATGTTATTTATGCGTGTTTTAGGAGTCAAACGCATTTCAAAGTTGTATGCATAGCTTAATTTGCTGGAAAAGTGATTATTACTGTTATTATTTTCTTATTATTCTTTTTACTTTCGTCATTGTTAAAGCCTGCGTATGACGCAAATGTATCCCACGGCTGGACAACTGTTAAGGTTTGTTGCAACAATGTTTTAGTTGTAACAAAAATAGAAAAATATTCCTTGATCTGGTTTATTTTTTGTGGTTTAATGTAAAAGTGTTCTGTCACAGCGTCAACATCTGAACGTGCCAGTCGCCGGATATGTTACATGAGCTACCCCTTTATTTACCACAGACCTAGTAGAGTAACAAAAACAATGGAAGCTATATAGTTTCCAATACTCACTAAATGTGCAATGTTACGTCAAAAGAGCTACATACCCGAGTAAATGGAGTTAAGTCTTTAAGGGCACAAGGGAAGAATCCCATAATTAAAATTTCTTAATTTTTGAAAGCCCATTTACAGCATTTCCTTATTTATTGTTCGAAGTTTTCTACTTACTCTCAATTTACACAGTTTCGTATTCTAAGGATTTCGACAATCGTGTAAGAATCGTCCTCAGTAAGAGCGCTTCTAAAAGATGAAAACGAAATGGGTTAAGTTTTGCCTTTTGTCAATAATAAGTCCTCCACAGTTTGTTTGTCCACGTGACCTGTAAAGAGCTTGCGCTAATTTACTAATACATTTTCATTTACTTCTTAAGTTTACGGTTGCAGGTGCACAAATGATACAATATTTAATATCTTCGTTTGCCTTATAACTTCTTTAGTGCATAAGAAAATACAGTATAGTAGACTATTTGTAAGATTTAATCTTTACTAATTAATGTTCACAGCTATTGTTAAGTTTATAATACCCCTGATAATTAACTATTAGTTCATTTATTTTTCTCTAAAACATCAGAAAGTTATACAGATACATGCTGTAGCTTTATTTATCGAGGCTATCTTTCGCACTTTAACAATGGAATATGTAATATGCCGATCATTTTAAACAAGAATTTTAATTTCATGCTCTTCTTACCTAAAGTAGATTAAGGAAGAATTACATTCGAATAAAAAGTGTAATACAGAGATTTCACTGGAAATACTTGTTTGAGACTCACTGAATGAAAGAAAAGGAATATGCGCTCTGTGTGTATGTGTGCGCGCGTCCTTGTGTGTGTGAGTGTGTGTGTGTGTGTGTGTGTGCGCGCGCGCGCGCGCGTGTGAAAGGCATAACTCAAAGACGAAGAAGCAGGTTAATTAAACTTATTACTTTAATTTAGTACCTTCCAAACACGTGACACGAAGATTTTCAAGAAAATCTCCCACCACAACATTTTCGAAACACCTGACTTCCAAAAAAAATTACTACGATATTGTTGAAAACACCATGCACTACAGAAATTTAATCCTAATTAAAATGTCCATTATTGAATTCGTTGAAAATAGGTTGTGTTTTTTTTGGGGGGGGGGTAATTTACGTCCTCCAACGTTAAGTCACAATGGACGATGAATGGAATGGGTGAAATGATGCTAAAATTATTCCAGGGTCCATAGAGCTTAGAGTTGCCCGATCTTCGTCTTTCAGGATAAATGAAAACCCCGGAAAATACCTTATTCAGGTAACTCACTCTGACAGAGATTCGAACTCGGGACCCCTTGAACGTGAGGCAGACACGCTACCATCTACGCTACCGAGGCGGACATAGGCTGTGTAGTCCTCTTCGTTAGGAAAAGATTTTTATAATCTTGTAAGTATAACTGGCGATAAAAAAGTTTGGCTCAAAAATGTAGATCTCCTTAAAACCCATAATTATTTTATTTGTTTATATATGATTTAGCCCTAACCCATTTTCCAGATATACATTACTAACGATTCCAAATATTCAATACTTCGTTATTCATTAACAGTATTTTCGATAGTTAGATTATTTCCGGCGAATGCACGGAAAGAGTGTGCAATTTTAAAGCAGCATACACGGTCTAGTTATTAAACATTGAGCTATCGTTGATCTCTTTGTGTCTATAATGAAATGTATAATATGGCTGTTCCCACAAAGGCTCATCTCGGAAAAAAAAATGAAATATGTAGAAAAATAAGCTGCTGTGAGAACAGATTGGGCACCCACTCATAAATAACAAGGGATAGAGAAAATCATGTTCGTGTAACATCATTTTGTTTAAATAACAATTCTGAAAGTATGGAAGCGGAATTTTCCGCATTATATGACTTTAGTCCTAAACACAGAGTTAAAAGCCATCTATTTCAGGTCTCTTAATGATTGAAAGTTTAAGGCTTAAAACTGAATAACGCCAAGACCTTGCAATTATGAAAATAATAATAATAATAATAATAATAATAATAATAATAATAATAATAATAATAATAATAATAATAATAATAATAATAATAATAATAATAATAATAATAATAATAATAATAATAATAATAATAATAATAATAATAATAATAATAATAATAATAATAATAATAATAATAATACTAATAATAATAATACTAATAATAATACTAATAATAATAATAATAATAATAATAATAATAATAATAATAATAATAATAATAATAATAATAATAATAATAATAATAATAATAATAATAATAATAATAATAATAATAATAATAATAATAATAATAATAATAATAATAATAATAATAATAATAATAATAATAATAATAATAATAATAATAATAATAATAATAATAATAATAATAATAATAATAATAATAATAATAATAATAATAATAATAATAATAATAATAATAATAATAAACTTCAGAGAGTGATTTAAGATTATGAGATTGAGATTTATTTATAAACTGGCTGATTTATTTATTTATCTGTTTACGTCCTCCAACGCTAGGTCATATCGGATGATGAATGAAATGGGTGAAGTGATGCTCAAATGAGTCTGAGGTCCATGGAGCTTAGTTACCCGACATTCGTGTTTCAGAATAAGGAAACACTCCGGGAAAAAATTCTCCAGATAACTCACCCTAGCCGAGATTCGAACTCGGGACTTCTTGAACGTGAGGCAGACACGCTACCATCTACACCTCCGAGGCGGGCATAATCTGATCCAGAGAGTCGGCTCCGCGGTGAGTACAGGCTCACAATCTGGAGGCTGATTGAGGTTCGGGAACCGTGGCCCGCCCATATTAACCTTGTTTTATTTCGTGGTATTTCCTGGTCGGAAAGCCATTGCTGGGACGCTTTCTCAACTACCACGATTTCTTTTTCATAATTTCCTTTTCATTCCGTTTCATTCCCATATTTCAGATGTGCTTTTAACGGTGCCAGACAGATGCCGCGGGTGCTTGCTAAAAAGAAGAGTATACCCCTGGTACACTTAGGAGGACTGCTTGTACCACGAGTCGTTCTTTTTTTCCCAGCACATGTTCTCAGTCTTTAGCCCCCTTCATTTCGTAACTTCCTATCGGGGGTGGTAGCCAGAATAAACGTATCTAGTGTTGCACTGCCCGAGATGCCCGGCTGCGTTGTACCCATGTACGTATCTATAACCTGAAAAGAAATATTCGCAGCTTTAATGCCCTTTTTAACTCCTAAATTACTCAAGCACCGAGTAATTCGAAATAAGATATAGTAAGCCAGATAATGAAACTATATAGCTCTGTAGCAGAGATTAAGGCAATCATATAATATCACAGAAAGGATGTATTTTTCTTTTAAGATTTTGCTTTCAGGAAACCAATAGCTTGGCTGTGTCAGTGCTTACAGCGTAAAAGGGCATCAAAATGTAAGAGTTGGAGAAGTTTAAGGTGGACGTATGTGCTTCTAACAATACAAACTTTTATTAGATTTTATCTCTACTTTCAATTAAGTTTTCTTTACCAACATCATAGTTTGTTACCAAAGCATCAAATCCAAAAGGTGCGCAACTTACCGTGATAATGTTTATATTCAACATAAATTTTCGGACTCTTCAGCCATGTGTAAAAATATAAGTATTGGTGCGCTTTCAGATGCAATGATTACTAATGTGATTCGATGTGCCAGAGTTGTCAGAAACATACGTACATTCGCCATGGTTGTTTCTGCAAATGGCATACTACGTGGGCGGGATACGTGTCATCTACCATTCTAATTAGTGGTCCACAAATTCAAAGGAATCTCCATAGAATAATAATACCGGAACTTCAATCACTTCCGGTATGCCCTAACTGGATATTCTTGTCCCATAGATCGAGATGTTAAAGTCCTCCTACGAACTTTGTTATAGAGTCAACTGGATATTATACAAGCGAAGCCGGATACTTTTGGGGCCAATGTTGCCAGTCACACACTCCTGGTGCAGGAAGTGCCATCATCGGATATCCTTCACTGGCCAAAAGTGTTTGGCCACCTTGGAGAATTTCAGCGTGCCTTCAGCCATTTGTACAGAAAATTGTCAGCTGCAAACTAAAGTAAAAACTGTATCCATCAGGAAGACAAGGGATGTCTGGGATTCTCTAATCCTGGATTCTTATTAAAACTGCAATGTATTTCAGTGAAGTTAGGAGGCCTCTGATGTTAAAATGCTGGACGGGTTATTTTGATTCCAAAGTAGAATGTGATCTATACATTTGGCAGAAAAAAATTAATTAAACGCGATTTCTGCCTATAATTTTTATTCAGTTTATTGGCTAAATGTTCACACCAAAAATAACTTTCTTCTGACTCTCAGTTGTGACATGTAATGTTATGTTTTTTTTTTTTTTTTTTTTGTTTTTTTTTAATTTACGTCCTCCAACATTAAGTCATATCGGGCGGTTAATGAATTGGGTGAAATGATGCTCAAATGAGCCCGGGCTACATGGAGCTTAGAGTTCCCTGACATTCGTTTTTTAGGATAAGGGAAAACCCCCGGAAAAACCTTATCTAGTTAACTCGCCCTGACCGAGAGTCGAACTCGGGACCTCTTGGACGTAAGGCAGACATGCTACCACCACGCTACCGAGGCGGGCGTTACGTGCTTTATATGCCTGAAAGGATCATATGGACCCACCCCTTCATCAGTTTTTTCCATACTTAGGAAGGTACATAAATGCGTTGTAAAGTCTGATTTTTAGAACAAGATACGCGAAGGTAATCTTTTCTCCACGTGGGGAACATGCACAATTAATCTGTATTAGCCAAATTTAAGAGCACAAATAAGTAATCAATACACATTCACTGCCTTGTAGCGCCTTCACAGTGAGTATTGGTTAAATAATTCACCAATATCTGATATTTCGAGTGTCACTTTTTTGTTATTTATTTTTAACTGAAATTCCTAATCATGGTGGACTTTGTTCAGAGCTAAGGCTTTCTTCAAATAGCCCAGCTTCTTTAAGAGATGAAAGAAGCCTATGTGTGGTAGAATGCTCCTTTCGAGTGTAACAGTCACGGATATGCCTTCTTATGTCATCTAATTGAAAACTATGGAGATACTCTTGGTCTTTGTTTTGTTACAATTCATGATGGACCTGGCTTTAGTAAATTCTAGAAACAGTCGCCTCACTTATTTTAAAGGCAAACACAGTCCTTTTTCATACTTTGTTGAAAGGAATAAGCAGTTCCTTGTGAAGCAGCAAATTCACCCCTTCTTGTTCAAAGAATTCCCTAAGAGACCAGACAAATGCTCTAGTTTGGCTGTGCAGTGTTACACTCCGACCGTAAGTTGTTCTTTGTCTTGGGCCATGCATCCTTGGTCTACCTCCAATCCTACTGCCACCATGCCTTGCTTCCATAACGACGTATTTTAATAGTGTTTTAACAAAGTAGGCTAACAACATACAAGGGAACTGAACGCTCAAGCAATCTCTTGTCTCCCCGCACGCAACTAGCAATAACTGACCTGAGGAATAGGTGATTAACTAATGTAACCAATGCAGCAACCTTTGTTCACGTTTCCATAGAAATGACCTTCCCCTCTTACTCTCCAAAACCATTGTTTGACAGCTGCCATGTATCTTCTTTTAAAAATCAGACTGTAAGTACATGTATTTAGAAAAGTAAACACTTGTAAGGTCAGCATTATGTATGCAATATTATGTTTAGAAGAAGATGAAATAATTACAGAGGTAATGAATGTTCATGATACCTTGTTTAGAATAGTGTAATAATAATAATAATAATAATAATAATAATAATAATAATAATAATAATAATAATAATAATAATAATAATAATAATAATAATAATAATAATAATAATAATAATAATAATAATAATAATAATAATAATAATAATAATAATAATAATAATAATAATAATAATAATAATAATAATAATAATAATAATAATAATAATAATAATAATAATAATAATAATAATAATAATAATAATAATAATAATAATAATAATAATAATAATAATAATAATAATAATAATATTAAAACACAGTGTTTCATTGCTGAAGATCAGAGCAACCTCCTTCAGGCACAGTGTGTAAGAAAAATCAAGCGTACTAGTGTTTAGATAAGAGAGAGAGAGAGAGAGAGAGAGAGAGAGAGAGAGAGAGAGAGAGAGAGAGAGAGAGAGAGAGAGAGAGAGAGAGAGAGAGAGCAGTGAGCAGTGTGCGTAAGACCACAGCTTCCAAGCTGAAAATCCCTCTTCATGAGTCTGTCTGGTATAGGATTCCAGACGTAAACACAAATCCCTTCATTCGGAGGAGGGGTAACTTAAAAGAACATCATGAAGTAATAAAACCCAGAAAATAAACAATTAAGCATTATATCTTGGAACTCAAGGACCCTTCTGCAAGAAGCCGGGAAAAATAGACAAAGGGGAATTAGAGATGCATTCAGAATATTTTATTCGAGCAATGAAAATCAAGAAATTCATGTTACATAAAAACTGACAAAATGGAAGACGAGGCACAAGATAGGCTTGTGCATAATCCTAATGGAAGACAACGAACTGGTTGCAGAAAGCCAAAATTAACAACAATTAGGTAATATAGACTAGGACACAAACGATACTTCTTGATGAACTTAGCAAACGGAGCTCATGATAATGGGAAACAATATAGGAAGAGACGACATTGGGAATGGAATGGCACATGATACCAACAAAACTGTGTACCATTACACAAAATATTCCTTAAGAGCTTCAAAATTGCAAAGTAATTATTAAGAGCAGATTAAGGTGGCGTATGTATCGTGTACTTACAGAAGATCAATGAAGGAAAGGAAAGAAATTAAACCAAACGAGAAACAGGAGAGAAAAGTATAAAAAAATTAAGAAAAATGTTACTTCCGGAAGCATTAAAAAAACATTCGTATCAGCACAACTTTTACACAGCAACAGCACTAGCAGCAACAGGATACGGAGAAAGGAAAAGTAATACGAAAACATTTATAAAAATTGAAATGGTTTGGGCTCAAGGTGTGAAAATGTTACTGAAACTGTTACGGCACCGTCATTAGATGATCAATAATACTTTTCGCCCTTGGCGCCGAAAGCTATCTGGCATTCCGGATAGTGCAATGTGTCCGGAAATCATGTCTAACGGGAATTTTGCTTGAAGCTGTCATGAGGAAGAAATAGGAAGTTAAAGGGGTAATGCTGACTGAAAACCGACTTTCTTTCCTGCTTTATGTTAGACTTCTATGTCCCTGTTTTCTTTGATATACTGTTTACTAGGTTTGGTTGATTCAAACTTTCACTGGCACATTTAAGATGTTCTGGTGTGAAATGTGGAAGATATCCCGCTATGTTTGACTATATTCAACGCATATGAAGTTATTTTGGATTAAATGTGGCCTTCATTATCACTTTTTTTCAAATCGCTTTTGAAGGGCTTAATTTAGCCTATGAACAAAAATAATGCTAAAAGCGATTTTTAAATAGGAATGCAATTATTGCACGTAGAAGCAATCCTGTTTTCTGTTTCTAAAACAAAAGGTGAAGTTATGTCAACAACAGCTAATGAAGCCCGCCTCGGTAGCGTAGATGGTAGAATGTCTGCCTCACGTTCAAGAGGTCCTGAGTTCGAATCTCGGTCAGGGTGAGTTGCCTGAATAAGGTTTTTTCCGGGGTTTTCCGTTATTCTCAAAGACGAATGTCGGGTTAACTCTAAGCTCTATGGACCCTGGGCTCATTTGAGCATCATTTCACTTATTTCATTCACCGTCCGATGTAACTTGACGTTGGAGGACGTAAATTACAAAAAAACTAATGAACCTATCTTCCAAATAATTCACCTCCAAGTTGTGTATGTTACTGTTTTCCCCAAGGGATACGGACATAGGAGATCTCTCTGAAGGATCTCCACGAATCCACCCTTTACACGTGTATTATTCTAAAGCTCAAATTCTGTTTTTTCCAGGAATGCTTCCTGTTGGAACTTCAACGTCTTTATCATCTTCCGAAAAAAAAAAGTGGTGATGCTTATGTTGTTCTGGAGCATTTCACCTAAGCTTCATAAAACTTGGTGTACAACTTGCAACCGTTATACAAATATGGTATGATTTTAAAGTTAGTAGGTAGCTTGTGAAATACGTTTGTAGGCTCGAAGTGACATTTCCAATGGCTCAGTCGCATCTAAGTATTTTTAACCTGAGCTATATTTTTATTTTGTCATGGACACTTCTCAAACAACTAACAGCTTTTTCTGCGTGGGTATCTCCGTAACACAAGTTCTCCACATTCGTAGGATCATCGTTAAAAAGTTTAAGGACAGAATACAGTGCGGATTAAAATCGACTTCAAAAACCTAACACTGTTCTATTACATTTCCAGCAGCTGTTATAGAAGTATGTGTATATTACTCCCCCCTCCAAGCTTCCTTGTAAATACATTATGGCGGATCAATGTAATTTGAGAAAAGCCAGAATGCAAAACTTGATCACTCCCAAAATGAGTTTGTAAACGTCATATGCCAAATGATTATTTCACTTCTGGCCTTAAGTACGGAATGAACACCTGATATAGTATTCATTTGATGATTTCGGTTAAAACAGTAAAAGTGTCTTAAAAGCCAGGTTAAAATGTAAGCAAAATGGTCATATGATACTAGACAAATCCTAGTTTGGTATTAAATGAACCGAACTTTTAAAATCAAATTAGTTGTGTGGTATCAATGCCATTTGTTCAGTGACAGTATGGGTTCGAATTTTAGACCAACTTAACATGTTTCCAAAGTTTTGTTTTAGATGTGGCATTGTATACCCCTGCACAAAGTAGCAATGCACAGAAGTTTACAAGCTAAGATGATAAGTTTTGGAAAGAAAACTAATGTCTGTATTACTGTCGCGGCACACTTCAGAAGCAAAATTAAAAGGATAAAAATAAACCTACAGTACCGAATATGAATAATTATAATTATTCAGGTAAATTACCTGACCAGGATAACCTCCTTTTCATAGCTGGCAAAGAAGTAGAACGAAATAAATAAAAATAACTCTAGGTGCCAGGTTTCAACCCTCGAGTTTCTAATTTAAATAATTATGAAAGGGTAGAGCCAGACTGAAAAATTCAATGCCATAGCCGGGATTTGAACCATGGATCTTCTGGTCTCCGTCCAGCCGCTCTAACCATTGAGCTACTATGACCAAATGATTAGAGCGGCTGGACGGAGACCAGAAGAGCTGTGGTTCAAATCCCGGCTATGGCATTGAATTTTTCAGTCTGTCTCTACCCTACGTCCTACGTCCTACATCCGGCTTGTGTGAAAGAACAATTAATTTCCATTAAATAATTATTTTAGGAAGTTAGTCTGTTCTTATCTACTATAGTGCTTACGGATCGACTTCTTTTCTTTCTTATATTTGTATTTATGGAGCACTCTATAAGTGATGCTACCAAAACTTAAGCCGTTGAAGGAACAACCGATTGTTCTACGTAAAATTACCCAAATTCTATAGACTAACTTACTTAAAGGTGGATAATTCATCTATTAGATAAATATTTAGAAAAACTTGATAATACCATTGACTTGGTACAGATACACCATTTTAACAGTGCTTTTGTCACTTCTACATCTAACTCCATGGCAACCTCTAAATGCCCTTGAGGAACGGAATAGGCCCATGCGTGGGCCAGGAATCAATACGCCTATCCGATGGCGTGTTATCTGACGCTGCATGCTTTAAAATTTTCATTTTGTTGCTGGTGGGACGGCACACGGTGATAAGTAATTCACAGAAATATTGGCAGATAAACGTGCGTAGGTTGTCAGTTTTGTGTTTCGATATCAGGCACCAAAAAGGAAAAAGATCTTCAAAGAGACGCGCACTCAGGTGCCTGCAATATACACACGCAGATCTATTTATGCCATGAATCATGCTGCTGTGATGGACTAGCGACTAAATGGAGAAAAACATTATCTGATGTTGCATTCATATGATCTCCTCTACCCCTATGTTTATTAATGGGTATACAAGTTATTCTAACAAAAGTATATTTTTATCCACTTCATTGTAATCCAGATAAACCTACATAGAAACAGCTGCATTATAAACCGTAGGTGGCAGCGAGTTCTGCCTCACGTTCAAGAGGTCCCGAGTTCGAATCTCGGTCAGGATGAGTTATCCAGTTATGTTTTTTCCAGGGTTTTCCCTAATCATGAAAGATGACTTAACGTTGGAAGGTGCAAAGTTTTGTGTGCAGAATGATAAAAGTGGACTAGAAATAATTTACTAGATAAAAAAAAACTGCAGTAGTGTAGCCGCATCATTACCTAACACCAAAGTCAGGACGGAAGGAAATAAAAGATGAACTGTCATTGGACTTTCGGTAAGGGCGTCGCAAATAACAATCCAGCACTCATCTCTCTTACACTGTTTTGGCCTTTGCATACATTTTTACCTGCCTGACACTGATGCTTGTCCTCTCCTTTCCTGCATTCTTTGTAGTGCAAAGGATTGAGTGTACACAGTTTGAAGCTAACTGCTTAAGAATTCCTATACCAGGTCATTTTCACCTGTTTAGAGCAAGAAGTGAACACATTGGCCGTAAAGTTGTTAACACGTCGTAGAAGACTGCATTTGTGGTTAAACTTACAGGTCCTGAGTTCGATTCCTAGCTGCAATATGTGACGCTTTCTCCTCCCGAGATTCTGGAAGTATAAGTGAAAGAGAGAAAGAGTGTGTGTGTGTGTGTGTGTGTGTGTGTGTGTGTGTGTGTGTGTGTGTGTGTGTGTGTGTGTGTGTGTATGGCGTTAGATGTTAAAGGCGAGTATTAAAACCGGGGGGGGGGGGGGCGGGGGGGAGAGTCACACGCATATACTTAACTAAGCCAAAAGTTTGGTAGATATTTGTTACAGGGTATTCACTTATAATATGTCCAAGAAGTTTTATTTTTGCATCATCTTTTACTCAAGCATACAAAAAATAAACGTTTCGGAAAACTTTATCATGATATGAGAAGCACGTATGCTTCGTTAGAGGGATGAGTGATGTCTCCTGCCGTTGGCGAGCGGCGTCTATCTGGCGCCGAACCCTTGGTTTTTTACCTCGCTTTTTCACAAGCATCTCAACATATGGCATGTGTGCTCCATTCATGTACATTTATTTTTAAAATGGTGTTCCTAAAGTTTGTGTTCTTTGTAAACATGACCAGATTTTTCAGAAGGGAGAAAAACGAGTTGCCCTACTACCTAGTGGCCTTTTTCTAAATCACACCGTCATATGAATCACCTCTACAGTAATAAAGGCGTAGTAACAACATTTCGACTCTCTTTTTTCTCTGGAGGTGCATTTATACTAACAGCGAACCGTTGCAACAATCAGCGATGCAGTAATCGATATTGGGACATTTGCAGCCGAAGTGGAACATATGACTGCAACGCGCACATTTTCCACTGGGTAGGAAAATGTCAAATTTTGTCACATAATGCTCTATGAAAATTATAAATGCAGTTTAAATTTAATATAAACAACTTTAATAGTTTAAGAAAGTTTATATTTTACTTTTATTATACTAATTCAGCCAGTGTTCAACGATTGGAAATATGGTTGACAAAATTAAAATATTACCAATCATTAAAATACCAATATACAAAACTGTTTGTAGAATGTACTGTACACCCATCACAAGAAGGCAAGTGACGAATGAAGGGGAGAGCGGTTTGAACCGTTTATGTGCTCTGTTAGTGAATCTGTTTACTAGGAAATGAGTGTGTGAGAGTGCATATGAGTCACCCATGCTGCCAGATCTAATGTTTGTTGCAGTAACTGTAGTGATAAGTATTATGCATAGGTGAGATATGTGACAACACTTGCGTATTTTAAAGGAATCTAGCATCCTTGTCATACTGGGAAGGCGAGCATAAACACCTTGGGGACAGCAAAAGCGATTACGTTAAAAATTCCTCTAGACTGCCTTCTTGGTTGGGCATACGGTATATATTCCTCGAACGTTAAGTCATATCGGACGATAATAAATGACTGAAATGATGCTCTAGGATCCATAAAGCTTAGAGTTAAAGGACATTCGTATTTTAGGATAAGGGAAAACCCCAGAAGAAATCTTATTCAGATAACTCACTCTGACAAGATCCGAACTCGGGACCATTTACACGAGAGGCAGACACACTACTACCTACGGCACAGAAGCAGGCTGCTGTAGAATTTAATTAATTCTTGTAGGTATTTCAGAAAAAAAAAATGTTTCCAACCTTTAAAATATACATCCTATTTAGCAAACATCATACCCTAGTATTTTACCTTCATTCCCACCGAGTTCCTGTCAAAATTTTCAACAAGTTTGTTACATCATGCAGAGTATTTTTATGCGAAAAACCTGTAATAGAAATCAAAATCGGTTTGGTGTCATTGGTAGTACACAGGGTTAGTCTGCTTTTGAGCATTTAAATAGTCACGTATTACAGTTTTAAATAATTCTGTGACAAAAAAAACTTAATATAATTGAAGCTAAAGCTTCAAGGTATATTACACATTAAAACTAATTTTTGAATATTTCATAGATGTTTATTAAATTTCTGCTATGGGTTACCGCAAGAAAGTATTAGAGATTACGAATTGATGGAACACTCTATGGACGCTTAGTGGCCGCGCCGTGGCTGAGCGGTTAGACTGCTCGACTCTCCCCAAGGCGGCTCGGGTACGATCCCAAGCAACTGTAAAGTGAGATTTGTGGTGGACAACATGACGCTGGGTCAGATTTTCTCCGGGATCTCCAGTTTCCCCCGCCATCTTACTCCACCGGGGCTCCACCTTCATCTCATGTATCATCCGAGTCACCACCTGCGGTGCTGCATGTAGTAAAAGTGGGCGTTAAACACTACATATTTAATTTCATTTTTTATGGACGCTTAGCAAAAGAGGACCAATTCGTAAGGAGAAACCTGTACAAGCTGTCCGGGTTATTTTGTCCTATACATAAACGTAATTCGTAATCATCATACACATTTACGACTTTAAATTATATATTTAAGTTAATGAAACATGCATTACATGTTGCCCAATCAATGTAGGCAACACCTTGTGCTGTTCTGCACGACTGCTTCTGGTGATGGAATATGGCGCCTGGCATATTCGCCACCGGCGTTATATTTAACTCTATTCTTTACCTTTTTGCTTCAGTTTTTTATAGCATATAATTCAACAATTAGCTTTCTTAGCAGTATTAGACACGAAGTATTTATTTAAAAGTAAGAGCTACCTAATTTTATTTTAATGGACATTTCCAATAAAGTGTTTACTTCTGTAAGACTACTTAAAAACATATCTTAATTTGCCGTCATGGTTTAAAATTGTTATGAAGCTTGGTTTTGTTTATTCTTGTGTGATTAGCTGAACACTGAAATTGTGATAATACGTACTTAGTTACTCCGGTGAAATTATATGCCGCAATTTTGGAGGAATTTCAAGATCTCTTCTCCCGCAGAGAATGAACAGACAAAATAAAACCAGATGAGTTCAGAACAACATAAAACGTACGTAATTGGTAACAATAAATTACTGCACTCATTTGCGCATATCTATAGTGCTTTGTGATCAAATAGAACAGCTTGGACTGGCGTTTATTACATTAGCAAAAAAAAAAAAAAAAAAAAAAAAAAAAATGTGTAACGAAATTTTCACTGTGTGAAAAACTTTGTACGAACAAAGATGTCGAGTAGAACAGCGTCCAAAGGATTCAGTTCTTTGTTTTAAGCTTATGAAGGAATGAATATATATATATATGTAATATCTAACTCAACACCGAACGTTCATTTCCAGGGAAGGAGGACTTCATACATTGAAGATAGGTTAAAGAAATAAAGAGAAAATACAATATAAACCAACCAGTACCTGCTATCTGGAACGCAATACAAAATGTGGTATAGTCGCGCTGTTCGAATGGTCACCATGGACTTATCTTTGGTAATAGATACCTCTCAGATAACGCACTGATTACTCCACGTGGAGTAAATATCTCTCATTTGTGATTCCTGCGAATTCCATTGGCTGAAGTGATGCATTCATTGGTGCTTAACACAAAAGGGAGGCGCGTCAGTTCGCCTCCCACTCGTTATCTAAGAGGTTTCTGTTAACAAAGATAACTCCATGGTGACTGTTCCAGCAGCGCGACTATAGATGTTACTGGGCTCATGTAAAACCACATAAACAGTCAATGTAATTTTGAGAATATTAAACCCTTATAAAACCAGATGACGTTGAAACACAATGTATTGTCGATTCAAATCGTCACGCGCGCAGAACACTTTTTGGACTGGGTTTCCTTTCCTTTGTCTTGGATGCCAAAGGCAAGCGGTTTCCCACACAAAAAAATTTGCCATTTTTTCTATGAAGCTATCAGATTCCTTTAGCGTAACAGATTAGGTACCCATATGGTTCCTGATGGAAAGTGAGAACAGGAAGTGAGCATTTAATACGCCCGTACCCAAGAAGTGATCTTAGATGTGGTTACATCACAGCTGTAAGCCTAGCTTTCACAAAATACAAAATTTGTGTTTCTTAACTAACTTTACTATTCCTATTAAATTATATAGTTATTGAATGATATATTTAGCATCATTTCTATTTCCTTTTAACAGCACATACATATTAACATTTTCTTCATCAATATAAGCAATATATGCGACACAATTATTTTAAATTTATTTAACTTCGGATGAACTGGCAAAGCGGATATATCCTTAGTTGCAGCAACATTAACATTCACATTCATAGACTAAAACAAATTTTAAGCAGAGGTGGACTCTATGCCAATGGTGCCACAGTTTCATTTAGCTTGGACGAAACTTTTCCAGTCTTTCAGGGACTGACACTTGCTATTTTGTCTAGTATTTAGAAGAGCTTAAGAAGACGCTATACTGTCAAATGATCAGGCAGGCCGAAGGCCCTCCACAATTTAGTTCTGCTGTGGTGAATGCCGGAGCATGTGGTGATTATGGGCAAAGAAAGAGGAGATGAAACTGCTAAGAACAGAACAGAATAATCTTTTATTGGCCCTGAACCAACACTTGGACTGTTATCAAGATCCGTTGAACCAGTAACCTGGGATTGGTAGCTTAGGGAATGTGAGAAATTGCTGAAGCTTTCCGAAGGCTTCAGGAGAATGCAGATTGCGAGAACTGCCAAAATTAAGCAGGGAAATGCTCTCTTGGGCAAAAGATCCATTTACAGAACACTGTCTCCTTATATGGTATGTGCACAGGATGAGCCATCAGATGAATCCTGCCAGAAGAGGAAGCCAAGCACTCCTTTATCTATTGTGTGCGTACCCAGCGTTAACTAACCACGTAGCCTTCAATTTTGGGATCCAATTCCAAATTGGAGGAGCTATAAATGATGATCCAGAGCGTCACTCCATTCGTTATCAACGTCAGACTTCTGCATCCATGATAAGATCAGGAATGCGCAATCGATATGCGCACGTTGCGGCGCAAGGCAATGTTTGCCCCCCCCCCCCCACCATCATACTAAACCAAACATTTATGTAGCTATAATATATATTTATATATTATTTTTGATCACGTTACCTTCTCCTATTGTGCAACCGACCTGGAACACAAAACCACAAGAAGTATGTTTTCTATTTCAGTGTGTGAACAACAGTATTCTGCCCTCACCAATAGAAGATTGGATCTTATGCTGTAACTGTAATTGCTTCCAGTTGAAACTACTGATCAGAACTTCATAAGCCCACCTCGGTAGCGCAGATGGTAGCGTGTCTGCCTCACGTTCAAGAGGTCCCGAGTTCGTATCTCGGTCAGGGTGAGTTACCTGTATAAGGCTTTTTCCGGGGTTTCCCTTAGCCTAAAAGACGAATGTCGGGTAGCTCCATGGTCCCTGGACACATTTGGCATCATTTCACCCATTTCATTCACCGTCCGATATGACAACGTTGGAGGATGTAAATTTAAAAAAAAAAAAAATTAACAAAATAAATAAAAAAGGAACTATATAAAGAGTTGGCGTCCGATTGTTGAATCTAATTACACTTCAAAACATCTGAGTCGTGTTTTCAGCCCAAAGTCTATCCTAGTATTCTCATAAACAAGCACAATCGTATATTTTCACTCATTCTAATGTTTGCTAAGGGTGCGCCCATTCATCCCTTCTTCCCAGGAGGCACGTTGCAAGCACAAAGAGCCCACTATGGCCTACATACGGTGCTTCGTCACAGTTACTCCAGACCCCACCGTCTGACTACTCCCTTGAAATATATTACAGAAGCCTAAACTGCTGTTAATATGATTTTCAGTCTTCCCAGCATATTGAAAACTATATGATCAAACTGACTACAGCCAATTTTCAACATTTCAAACAGGTTTTCAGGAACCTAATAACTTCTCGTGTTAGTGAACTTGGTGGTTAGGCAATGGACATATAGAATTGGAGATAGAACTGTTGTAAATTTAAGGAAACACGTCTTTAAGTTCAAATTAGAGCACTTTCTAGTCTCCGGTATACTGGTGCTCTGAGGAATCATTGCTTTTTTTAACAAACAAACAAACAAACAAACGCACGCGCACACACACGCACGCACACACTCACTCACACA
The DNA here is from genome assembly GCA_030765055.1 of Mantis religiosa. Lineage (NCBI taxonomy): Eukaryota > Metazoa > Arthropoda > Insecta > Mantodea > Mantidae > Mantis > Mantis religiosa. Next base: position 129,848,989 of record CM060950.1, read on the forward strand.
CACACACACACACACACACACACACACACACACACACACACACACACACACACACACACACCCAGTAGCATCAGGGTCTATGAACCAAAGGGAAAATCAGTTCAGAAAATTTGCATGTAAGTAGAACTCTTACAATTACCTACTCTTTAAATTACAGTGAATATGCTATGTGATATTTGAAACCAATTAATTAATATTTAACCAAATATATTATTATTTATAATTATATTATTATCATCATCAACGTCAGCATTATCAGCATCATGTCACCAAGGAGGTACTCAGGATATTTTTACCAGTGATGTTTTTACTAGTCAAATAGAATGAAAGAAAATTTGAAGAGCAAACTTTACTAGGCCTATGTTTAGGGTAACTCCAAAGGACGCGGGTTGAGCAAAAAGATCTAAATCATAGACATTCCGTTCACGAGTTCGTGCCTTAAAGACCCATTCTTGTCGGCTGATATGACTGATATGCTCAACATTGCTGTCCCAAGAACATTAGAGCTAAACTATTTAAAGTACACCATCAATAAGTTCTTATACAATATTTATCATCAACGCTCTTCAAACTTTTGTTCAAGTAATTTTCTCCTCACCCTCGGAGTGAAGTGCTGCTTTATTTGCCTAATTATTAAAAGACTGTGTTGACTGATTACAACATTTACTCCTACGTAATACAACTCCTAAGAAGTATAAAATGTTTCTACTCTTCCCACAATAATGCATATATTCAGTGTCCCACAGATAGGGACAACAACAGACGTAATCAGCTTGTGGCTTGGTGGTTAGCATACTAGCATCCATATGCACAGATCCCGTGTTCTATTCACGACTATCCTTCTTGGAGTCTAGAAGTGTATGTGCGCGCGCTCATACATACGCACACACAGGCATCAAGAGGTCTCGAGTTCGAATCTCGGTCAGGGTGAGTTACCTGGATAAGGTTTTTTCCGGGGTCTTCCTTATCCAAAAAGACGAATGTCGGGTAGCTCTAAGCTCCATGGACCCTGGACACATTTGAGCATCATTTCACCCATTTCATTTACCGTCCATTATGACAACGTTGGAGCACGTAAAATTACACACACACACACACGCACACACACACCCACCCACCCACCCACTCACCCACCCACCCACACACACACACACACACACACACACACACACACACACACACACACACACACACACACACACACACACACACAGGCACAGGCATTTCTGAGGCCGAGTGCCACAAATATCCATCTCAATGCGACCACTCCGATACTGGAATGAAATATGACAGGCTTAAATCCTGCTTCATTGTCACAGAAGACATTAAACCAACAAGCTTGGGCATCCGAATAAGAAATGCAATTATTTTCATTAACGCACAAGGCACTTTTTCTGTGAATATTGCCTCGAAATGTAAGCAAAGTGTAAATTCCAAGCATAACTAGATTACTATTGCAGTCTCAAAATTCAACCATGTAGCACAGTATTGGGGGCGTGGCAGGCTATTAGTGTAGAAACAGTTTTTTTGAGATCAACTGAACATTTCTACTTCATATCATAACATTTCATACAAACGAAAGGCGAAATGGAACAATTTTTGTTTCTAATGTCCTGAATAAATGTTGGCAAAATGTAATAGCTGATTTGCATATGGTTATGCAACACGTATGGGTGTTATTTTACTCTGCATGATGTTATTTTAGTAAATTCAATTTGCTTTTTATTAATGCAAAACAATTCATTACTTGTTGATTTGTAGCTGATATTTCGTGCTCCACTTCTTCGTCAGTATTACTTAGGGAATATGTTCAACATGCTGTAATCTGTAGAGTGGAACTATCGAAGTATGGTTGGCTAAAATTTGATCAATACCACCAGATCCTATGTTTGCAGACCACGTGCTTGAATAGATCCGACTACCTGGATAGAAACAAAATTGAACTTCGTGAAGCGGCAACGCGAGATGGTCGAAACCGTTGCATACCCAGCCTTCGTCCCATACGATATGTGGCCCGCCTCGGTAGCGTAGTGGTAGCATGTTTGCCTCACGTTCAAGAGGTCCCGAGTTCGAATCTCGGTCAGGGTGAGTTACTTGGATAAGGGTTTTTCCGGGGTTTTCCCTTATCCTGAAAGTCGAATGTCCGGTAACTCTAAGCTCCATGGACCCCGGACCCATTTGAGCACCACTTCACCAATTTCATTCATCGTCCGATATGACTTAACGTTGGAGGTCGTAAATTACACACACACACACACACACACACACACACACACACACACACACACACACACACACACACACACACAAAATACGATATGTGATTAGTAGCGCAGTTCCCCCGATCTCATATATCAAGAACGCTAAGTACTGCGCCAAGTAAACTACCCCACTGTGTCAGAATGTCACTGGACTGAGAAACATTTCTTATTTATTTGATCAGATTTTGACTATCCAGAACTGAGCCTTTAAGGAATCCGGTATCCGGACCTCAAGAATACCATTTTCTGTCATAGTAAACTCAGAGTAGCTTCGTCAGTGAAGCTTAGAAACCTATGGGAAAGACAACACTGTTACGTAACCATTTCTGTTATCACTAGGGACGGAATTTAAATACAAATACAACTTCTTCTGTGCTGTGAGACAGTATGAGAGTTTCATTATGTATGTGAGCTAATTACATTTCAAAATTTCCAACAATTCAAAAATTATTTTATGTTGCATTTAATGCAGATCATGAATGTTTTGATAAGCATGATGCCCCAGTTTGAAATTATGCCATACATTTGCTTTGTTTATGTATATTGCATACATATATTTTTATTTTATTCACTTTATCTTCATATCTGATTTACAAATGCTACCTTTCAAATAATATGTGCCATTGGGTCAGCCCTGCAACTTGCACTGAAGGTATCTCACACATAATCCAATCAATATCTCATCTCACTTCGGTGAATTTCCGACTCACCTGGTGATAGCCGTTCCCTCGCAGTATGTAGGTGGCTCTTAAGGAATTCTTGGAATTAAAACGAAGTGTGGTGGTTATATCTAATATTAAACTTAATTTAAAAAGTTTAATAATGGAAAGCATTAAATTACACAAAGGGAATCATTTCAAAATATTCAACTGCTCATAGCTTTAGAAATCCAATTCCGAAAACATTCCTGCAGTTCACAATCGTTCTTCAGTTGAAATTTCAAGATATTCAATTCAGCGAAGAGACGTTTGAATATGGTGAGAGTATTGCTTTCGTATAATCATGCCATAAGTAAAAGTAATAAAGGAAAATACGTTAGAGAAATATATCGTCCAAAATATTAAATATGCACTTTGATTGGTTAAATAATCAATTTTAGGTATCCATAATATTTTATTAAATAAATAATAATAAAATACATAGTATTTTATTTTACGTAAATATAAAGCCTTAATATATTTTATATGTACGTATTAATGTGCATATTTTGGAAGTTTTCAAAGCATAAATGCATACTCATTAAAGGGAATAATAGCTTAAAATTCCTGTCACAAGTGCTACTAAGTACGATAGATGAAAACAAAAGGACAAGGAAGTAACGCTCGTGGCAGATGTAGAAAAATTAAAACACTTATCTCATCTGTTTGTGAAAGTTGCACACAAAGTTCAAACGGACAAAATTAAATAGCAAGCAAAACAAAAGGCAAGCTGCTTAATAAGCTTGACGCGACAAAAGGAATAACTAAGTTATGACATTTCAGTAGCAGAAATGAAGTTTGCAGTGCACTCTACCCTAAATCTTGTGTGCAGAACCAGTTCATTTTATTTGGAGTAACGCAAAACAGTTCACTTTATCATCATCGTCATCATCATCATCATCATCATCATCGGTTTTAAGCAATTAAAGCGTTAAGCATAAATGTGAGTGTTGTCTACTGATACCTTCTATAGAGTGAAAATGTTCGGGATTCTTTATTAATTACTTAGCAAATAATCTGAGAGAGAAAGGCAGACAGACAGACACAGAGAGAGAGAGAGAGAGAGAGATATATATATAGAGAGAGAGAGAGCAAAGAATACTTGTAACTGTGTTAAAGTAAAAGAGACTTCATGGAATTTTGTAAATAGATAGTAGTAGTGCAGTAGATATCACGAAGGGGCAAACCACGCCACGTAGGCCAGTGTGGCATATTTCGTGATTCTAACGAGACTCCGGAATGGGAGGGATAAAGGGGAGACCCGAAGAGCAACGACATCCGGGCGAATATTGTACAAGCACGGACAGAGTATCTAACGATTTCAGATTAAACGTATCCACCACCCGGTCACCCTGCGCAAAAGCCCTGAACCACTATTAGTAGAGACAGGGATACATCTCAACAAGGTGGGTACGTCAGAATTCCAACCGACGCCATAAAGAAATCTTTGCAAAGCGCACCTCCACCACCCAAACGCAACACACCGAAAGAAGACACCTAGTCCTTCGACCCTGCAAAGGATAACAGCAAATGATACGCAGCAACTTTGTGGTGATAAAGCAACCACTTTAACATTTACCAAAAATCCCGGAATTGAACCTAGGACTTCCCGAATGTAAGCCTCACGTGTTACCGTCGAGACATGTAGCTCACTTTGAAAATCAATAATTACATATATTGCACTTACGGCACGCTTCGAACGCTGGCGTAAATATAACCGTGCACCAATCTTTCAGTATGGGGTAGTTAAATTATAATCGTACCCACTCGCGGCCTCTCTCTACTGCGCGAGACGGCTGGCAGTCGCCGGGGAACTTAGGTCGGTAGAGGCGGACTAGAATCCTTACCTTATAATAGATGCTGGAAATGTGACCTTCTGCTCTCAAACAGGCAGGTATATCTCGTGTAAATGTTTTCGCTTACTCTCCGAAGGTGAGCAGCAGATATTCTTGTGATTTCTTGCACGATTGTTTTCCATAAGTTCCTGTAGTGTATGAGGATTAGAACGATACACTTTGTCTATTGAAATTGAGGTCTTATCGCTACACACCTGTGCAAATGTTAACGCCAAATGATCCCGCTAAACGTGTGAATTATTTTAACTGGTTTTTCTAATCCGTAGAAATGGGTTTCATTGAGCCACAGCTTTTGTTTTTCACTGATAAATCTTGGTTTCATTTAACTGGACGATTGAATACTCCAATGCTACTGGATGAAACGCCTCATTATGATCAGAAAATTTGTAATGTGGTGTGCGATAATTGCTACAAGAATAATAAGGCCCATATTCTTTGATGAAACAATAAATGCAGAACGATATCAGAGGTTAATTCTGAGGGCAGAAGAAAGGAAATCATATGGTTGGTTTCAGCAAGATTCTGCAATAGCACTTACGGCTGCTGAATCATTAAATGCAGTAAGAGAGGTGTTTGATGATAGAATAATTAGTGTTGATTTGTGGCCTCCTCGTCCTCCTGACCCAACGATTGCGACTTTTATTTATGAGCTTCTGCTAGAAATCACAAGAACACCTGCTGCTGAGCTTCGGATTGTGAGGGAGAACATTTATATGAGATATGCTGCCTATTTGAGATAAATATAAACTAGAGGGTATCTACCAGGGTAATCCACACAGAGTGAAGACTGAACCCCTCCCTCTAACTACCAGGGAGTTACCGAACTGTCCCAATAGGGCGCCCGGCGCCTCCGTGGGGCTTTCCATAGAGAAAGAGACTAACAAGACCCCCTCCCCATCTGGTATGATGGACACAAGACGGGATGAAAGTGGATACGCCACTTATGCGCGCCAACCCCAAAGGGTAAGGCTACCGAATAACCTCGGTAGGGCCGCCTGGTGATCTAGCACACCTTCTACTAGCTATGCAGGCTAGTACGCGAGAATATATGGCTTCCCTCAATCTCGTCCGGAGACGTACCCGATCTCCCACGGATATCGGGAACCTCTGTCCTCTCGAGTCCAACCCAATCCGAACAACTCCCAATCAGGGAGGGGCTCGAATATTCGACCCCAGGTTCCCCTAGTAACGTCAGAGGTACCACGAGTGCTAGGGTTCCGCAGCGCTCGCACCACAGCAGCTAAAGGGGACGGATCCCCTCCCCTAAGGGGTGCCTGCTTGAGAGTAGAGAGTCAACTTTTCCAGCACCTATTATAAGGTAAGGATTCCAGACCGCCTCTGCCGGCGGAAGTTCCCCGGTGATTGCCGGCCATCTCGCGCAGTAGAAAGGAGGCGTAAGTGAGTTTGATTATAATTTAACTACCCGGTATATGCCTTGGTGATTAGTGATGGGCAGAATCGAATGATTTTAAGAATCGATTACACTGTATTCGAATTCTTTGAAGAATCGAAACTTTCATTCGAATGCAAGTTCTTTGGTGAAATCACTCCGATTACTTCACATTCTACGAATCGAGATCACTTTTCTGCATTCGAATGCAAGTTCTCGGATGATGTCACACGCTGCGAATCGATTTTAGTACAAACGAGAACTTTTGCTGGCATTCAAATGCAAGTTCTCGGATGATGTCACACGCTGCGAATCGATTTTACTACTAACGAGAACTTTTGCTTGCATTCCAATGCAAGTTCTCGGATGACGCCACATGCTGCGAATCGATTTTACTACAAACGAGAACTTTTGCTTGCATTCCAATGCAAGTTCTCGGATGATGTCACACGCTGTGAATCGATTTTGCTACAAACGAGAACTTTTGCTTGCATTCGAATGCAAGTTCTCGGTTGATGTCACACGCTGCGAATCGATTTTACTGCAAACGAGAACTTTTGCTTGCATTCGAATGCAAGTTCTCGGATGATGTCACACGCTGCGAATCGATTTTGCTACAAACGATAACTTTTGCTTGCATTCGAATGCAAGCTCTCGGATGACGTCACACGCTGCGAATCGATTTTGCTACAAACGATAACTTTTGCTTGCATTCGAATGCAAGTTCTCGGATGATGTCACACGCTGCGAATCGATTTTGCTACAAACGATAACTTTTGCTTGCATTCGAATGCAAGCTCTCGGATGACGTCACACGCTGCGAATCGATTTTGCTACAAACGAGAACTTTTGCTTGCATTCAAATGCAAGTTCTCGGATGATGTCACACGCTGCGAATCGATTTTGCTACAAACGATAACTTTTGCTTGCATTCGAATGCAAGCTCTCGGATGATGTCACACGCTGCGAATCGATTTTGCTACAAACGATAACTTTTGCTTGCATTCGAATGCAAGTTCTCGGATGATGTCACACGCTGCGAATCGATTTTGCTACAAACGATAACTTTTGCTTGCATTCGAATGCAAGTTCTCGGATGATGTCACACGCTGCGAATCGATTTTGCTACAAACGATAACTTTTGCTTGCATTCGAATGCAAGCTCTCGGATGATGTCACACGCTGCGAATCGATTTTGCTACAAACGATAACTTTTGCTTGCATTCGAATGCAAGCTCTCGGATGACGCCACATGCTGCGAATCGATTTTGCTACAAACGATAACTTTTGCTTCCATTCGAATGAAAGTTCTCGCATGATGTCACATGCTGCGAATCGATTTTACTACAAACGAGAACTTTTGCTTGCATTCGAATGCAAGTTCTCGGTTGATGTCACACGCTGCGAATCGATTTTACTACAAACGAGAACTTTTGCTTGCATTCGAATGCAAGTTCTCGGTTGATGTCACACGCTGCGAATCGATTTTACTGCAAACGAGAACTTTTGCTTGCATTCGAATGCAAGTTCTCGGTTGATGTCACACGCTGCGAATCGATTTTACTACAAACGAGAACTTTTGCTTGCATTCGAATGCAAGTTCTCGGATGACGCCACATGCTGCGAATCGATTTTACTGCAAACGAGAACTTTTGCTTGCATTCGAATGCAAGTTCTCGGTTGATGTCACACGCTGTGAATCGATTTTACTACAAACGAGAACTTTTGCTTGCATTCGAATGCAAGTTCTCGGATGATGTCACATGCTGCGAATCGATTTTACTGCAAACGAGAACTTTTGCTTGCATTCGAATGCAAGTTCTCGGTTGATGTCACACGCTGCGAATCGATTTTACTGCAAACGAAAACTTTTGCTTGCATTCGAAAGCAATTTCTCGGATGATGTCACACGCTGGGTATCGAGAACACTTTCTTGTATTCGAAATAAGTTCTGGATACTACAAACGAGAACATATGCGCGTATACGATGCAAGTACTCGTGGTCGCTGGAGTGGATATATCTGGCATTCCGCTGCGTAGAGGGTCGCTTGTTCGAGTGCCGCCTTTGGTATGGTATTTATTTATACTGTGTATATGTGTTAAAATACAGAAAAACATAAAAATAAAAACGACGAAAAGAAGGAAAATTATTTTTTTTTTATTTAGAAAGATCGAGAACATTTACTTGTTTTCAAAAGCAAGTTCACGGATACTTCAAACGAGAACATTTGCGTGTATTCGATGCAAGTACTCGGAGTCGCTAGAGCGGGTGTCCCCGGCGTTCCTCTGCGTAAAGGGCCACGGGTTCGAGTTCCGCCTTGGGCAAGGTGTTTGTGTGTACTGTGTATATGAATAAACGTACAGGAAGTATAGGATATCAAAAACAAATTGGCATATGCGATCTTATATAGTTTATTCCTGTTTTAATTCACTGTTGCAACGCTGTGTTGCTGTGTATGTGGCTACTATACTGCGGTGTTTCTGATGATGAAAACATTTTATTTCAAGCCAAGAAAAGTTGAACATATTTTAAGGCAGTGTCAAAGCATACAGCAGTAAAGCATAAAAGAATGTGGCAGCACATACCAGTATGTTAAAACGAAAAAGTCATTATTGACCACTTGCTTATGCATATTAATAATTGAATCAATATCAGGAAGCAAGACATAGCACAATAGTATATTATTTTTATTGTCAAACTCACATTAACAGGACTTTACATATAACTACGCTATATTTTATATGATATGGTGTATTTGGAAATCAATAGTACGTCAACATTATAAATTTGAATTTGGTTTCGAATTTATAACAGTTTATTCATTCGTTATAGCTACATACATAATGTATATCCCTTTCTCCCACGATTTAGTAATTTAAATATATGATCACGTATTGAAATAATTGTTTGGGAACAGTCTGATAAGCTTGGGATGTAAGCAGGTTCAATAACCCGTAAACAGTATATTTTATCTATACAGTAAACATGTCCCGCCCTATCTATTACAATGTTTATTTGTCAACCAGTTCACTTCTCCCGCTATGATGCCTGACCTTTAAGATGTGAATCTGTGGGTACCAGTCAGAATCTGTGAAACTGAATCGAGATCTGGATTCAAGTTCCACCTCAGTGCACCTGCACCTAACGAGAACTTCGGGCAAAAAGTGTTCGAGAACAGCACTCAGGACAAACGCAAACGAGAACTTTGCATTGTATTCGAATACACATTCAGATTTCGAGAACAACTACCAAGAATCGAATGAATCGACTTTTTTTGTATTCGAATTCGCCCATCACTACTTGGTGTACAAATACAAGCTCAATTGGTATGTTTTGTACTTAACTCCTTGAGTTTAGACCATCAGTTACACAAAATAAGAAACAATATATTGTAAATTAAGCAAAACAGGATTTGCTTTGCCTTACCACATAATACCTGTAGCTAGGGAAAATACTTCATTCCTCCCAAAAATTAGACACCAACATTTCACCGGAAGTACGTGTTTGGAGACCCGTGAATACAGAAAAAGAGCATTTTTAGAAAAAGTGTGCGCTTAAAACTGGAAAGTGTGTGTGTGTGTGTGTGTGTGTGTGTGTGTGTGTGTGTGTGTGTGTGTGTGTGTGTGTGCGTGTGTGTGTGTGTGTGTGAACAAGAAAATTTATATACTACAACTTTGAAAAATATTCAATTTGGTATTTAAGTTCAGTATCTTCTGAAAATTTGACAGAAAATCCCCCCTGACTACCCTTTTTAGGAAACATCTTTTGACTTTTTTATTTTCTCTATAACTATTCTAACGACTTTGATTAAAATATCACATACTAAAGATATTTAGACAACAAAAAAATAATTTTCTGGGTATAGCCCCTGAAGGCCTCTTCACTTATGAGGAATTTGTAATATTTACTGGTATACATTAATTGATAGACGAAGACGTGTTGTAATAAAATGTACACACTTAAAAGCACACATTTTATTTCAAAATACTTTTGGGGGGGGCATCAGTCATTTTCAAGAAATTCTTTGTTAATAGTTCGCATTTTTCAGCACGTTTTAAAATTTCAAGCGTTTCTTTCGCTTTTTCGGGACTCCATGTAGGGTATGCTATTTTAAGGCCAGCATATCTCGTAACCATTGAGCGTTTAAACATTTGATTATCGTGTTGCCTTTGTGTTTATAATGAAATATATTATGTAGCTGTTTCTAAATTGGTGTATTTGCATTAAAAGGAAGCAAATAGCAAGGTAAACATTTGTAGGAACATTCTGTATAGCCACCAACAAACGATACAACAGAACACAGAGTTCTTTATTCAACTAGGTTCGCTAGTCTCCTGTGTTAGCACTCAAGTTGCTAACATGCGTGGCATGCGTGCAACTGTTTATTGCACAGCCTTTGTTCGATTACCGACGAGCCATCCAAAGATAATCGTGACCTCTAGTATCAGCCAGTGACCCCAACTCTTCGCGGTCATAGTCCTTTGCTTTATGCCATTCCATAGACGGCAATTGTTATGTTCTGGCTTTATGAACCCTGAAAGGAATGCGTTCACTACAGACATAAACACGTATAGACAAGGTGACGTAATGATATACGGTCGCGCACAGATAGAAACGCTGGGAAGATAACATGCAGCCTACTTACTACACAAGCGGCAGCCCGTTGTATAGTTTGTGACACTGGATATGAATATTGTTTTTTCAAAGCTTCTTCATCACATTTATCTATAACGCTACCTATAATTTCACACCCTTCCGAATGCATAACCTTAAATTTCTTAAGATCTTCAGACATGGTGAGAAGATTAGTAAATCTTTCGGCGAAAACATTTCCCGAAGTGTTGCAGTCACATGGGTTCCTCTTCTTCTATCGTTTACGTAGGGTATACTAACTAGTTTTACACAACTTACCTTTTTTATCTACTTCATTTTAATTGAGATAAACCCTTGCAAGAATAGCTACTTTATACATTTTGTTATACACGCCAAGGGAACAGCGATCGTCAAATGATTAATAATTGGACGGGTATGCAGACCTAAAAATTCCATACTCTTTCCATGCAATCGCGTAAAGCACATGAAGACCCTGTTTGCTATGCGAGAGACCTCGGGATCGATTCCTGGCTAGCGCGTGGGAATCTTTCTCTAAGATTCCCTCTTCTTCCCAGAGTTTGGAAGTGAGTGTGTGTGTGTGAGTGTGTGTGAGTGTGTGTGTGTGTGTGTGTGTGTGTGTGTGTGCGTGTGTGTGTCTGTGATCCAATGTATAAAAGGGAAACAAACACGTCTGGAGGTATACAAGGTAAAACCATTGCCAAAGGCTAATGGTTGCTGATATGACCACTGCACTTAAAAGCGGATATAAATCAGGAATAGAGAAAAAGAATAGAAGATGGATAGGAAAATAAAAGAATAAAAAGGTCCTGAAGAACTTGATCAATTAGTACCATGGAAATGGTATAATGTCAGAAAAAGTTACCCATTTGAAATAAACTATACGTTTAAAAGCTTTCCAGATAAATCTCTGAAGCTTTGGGTAGAATACAATAAAACACTTCTCTAACTCCTATGTATGAGAAAGTAATAAAAATCATACTTCCTAAAATAGTTTTAAGTAATGGGAAGAAATGTTTATTTTTTCAACAAAAAAAAAAAAAACATAACGAAAGCACATTTTGTAGCCTGCTAAGACAATTTAGTAGCTAGCCACCAGGACCACCAGGACCACTAGTATAAACGCGACGCCATTGTATGTATTGTATATACACTGTATACTGTACATGCATATATCATATGCTGTATATAGCAGACCTTTTCTTACTTTTCGTCCTCCAACGTTGAGTCATATCGAAAGATGAATGAAATGGGTGAAAATTACGCTCAAATATGCCCAGGGTTCATAGAGCTTAGTTACCCGACTCAGGGTAAGGAAAAACCCAGGTAACTCACCCTAACCGAGATTCGAACTTGGGACCTCTTGAACGTGAGGCAGACACGCAATATCTACGCTACCGAGGCGGATATAGCAGTGTTTGTAAATAGGTGTAAATAAGCATCAGCCAATTGATAGAAATTAATCATTTCTCCACACTAGCCGTATATAGGCTAAGATATTTGATGGATAGAGTCAACATGAAAAATTGACTCATCCAATTGACTCATGTTGACTCTATCCATCAAATATCTTAGCCTATATACGGCTAGTGTGAAGAAATGATTAATTTCTATCAATTAACTAAAATAATAAGAGTTAAATGATGAAGCCTGGGACTTAGGTACTTACAATAGTAAGTCGCCACAAACGGTGTATCTCGGATGCGAGAGCCCCTAGTGGTCTACCGGGGAAATATATGAGTCAACTGGAGAATTTGGTGTCAGGACGGTGCGTTGGCCATGGTAGCTCAAAGTTTAAGAGCGACTGGATGGAAACCAGGAGATCCGTGGTTCAAATCCCGGTCATGGCATTGAATTTTTCATGTTGACTCTATCCATCAAGCATCAGCCATTTCATCAACAGCACTCTTCGAGAGCTAGAGAAACCTACGACGACATCATTACACGGAACTGCTGTATGTAAAACCTCCTCTCTTAATTCCGCTTTTCTGTAATATGTTTATTTTATCGTTTACACAATTCAAGTTAATGCTTTGTTATGTTTTATGTCTATCATCTTTATGCTAGGCTCTCTCGGGAATGGTTGCGAAGCGCAGCTTCCTTCCGGAACAACAGAAGCACTGTAGGTTTCTGACGAGAAAACATCTGAGGGTGTCCTGCTCTCTGGAGGGTAAAGAGAGAATAGCAGCACATGGCAGCTCACAAAGTCATAAATAGATACAGTAAAACCTGCCTAAAACGGACCCCTTATGTGTCGGAAACTTGGAAAAACGGAAAATAAATTTCGGAAGGGAGCTATTTCCCATATAAAATTATGCTCGAAGCCGGAAAACGGTCTAAAGTGAAAACCGAAATATCTTTGATAACCTGATTAAAACCAATTACTTTCTATGTAATGGGTTAAAGCGTACGTATATTAAAAAGTGCATTAATTTTGAGCGCGACTGTGCTTGCACCGAATTTGCAGGAAACATGACAACATAAACTGTAATCCTACGAGAAAAAGGGAAAACAAACCGTTAGCTCTCTCAACTCTCTTCCAACACACATGGTAAGGGTACAACTGCTCTGCAGTATGTTCATTCTCAGTTTGGTACTTACAAGTGATCAAGTACGAGTGAAAGAAAACTGTGAACTTTGGTGATGTTTAAAAAAATAGGTTGCGCGTGTTTCTGTAAAATGAGTTCTTACTGTACTGTGTTCTTCTGACTAGAATGTGGCTGTACGAATGTGTACATATATCAACCACTCTAGCATTTTGTGAGAAAGATTAGGGCTAGAGTTTCAACATATAAATGCTGCATAGGCCTCCAGAAAACAGATGCTGGGATACTAAATTTGCACGTATTGCGCTGATAGCAGAAGACTGTACGTATTTTTAAGAGGCTTAAGCCTAGTTAATATGTTGAAACCCTAGCCGTAATCTCTCTCAGATAACGCTAAAGTTGTTTATGTCAAACACGTTTCTCACAGCTACATCTCGATGAGAGGAATACAGTAGGGCTTCTGATATGAGTCGCTGCCAAGTCTAATTTCGACACAAAAGTTGGAAGGGAAAAGATGATCACGTTACGCAACAACATATAACAATAGCATGTATATATTTCCCAATACGGACGTGAATGTATTAAGATCAGACTAAATAGCGAAATTGCAAAACTAATGACATTTTGATTTTATACATTCTTATAAATCGGATTTTTTCCTTTAATCGATATATTTATCAATTCTGCGGCACTTCACAGAAAAAAAATCTTAATTCCTATGCGCCTTTGTATAGAGAGGTAAACTTTAGTTCAGCTTTTAGAGGTAGTTTTACTCTACAAATTGGTACTACTATTAAGTAAAGAGCTTCTTCCTGCTCCATCCACGTTGTTTTCCCCCGCCTCTGTAGCGTAGGTGTTAGCGTGTCTGCCTCACGTTCAAGAGGTCTGGAATCTCGGTTAGGGTGAGTTATCTGCTTAAGGCTTTTCCCGGGGGTTTCCTTATCCTGAAAGATGAATATCGGTTAACTGTAAGCTCTGCGGATCCTGGGGTCATTCGAGTAGCATTCACCCATTTCATTCATCGTCCGATATGACTTAACATTGGAGGACGCAAATTAAAAAAAAAAAAAAAAAAAAAAAAAAGTCAAGTGGTTTCTTTCTTTGCAGATATATGCGAGTTTGTTTTCTCCAATCTTGCTTTGAACATCTTTTTCTGTGAATAGCATTATCCGATAGAAAGGACCAGTTTTCTTAATAACTGTTAAAGATGGCTCAGTCAAGTTTTACAATGATAAAGGCCACGCCTAAATGCTGTCGTGGATATACCTACTTTGGTATTAAGATTACTGGTAAATTTAAATCGAATGAGGATACAATTGAGCAAAATGTCTTCTTTAATACAAAAAAATCACTGGATTAAATGACATCAATAACTTAGTATGCATCTTCATTCTATAAAAATGCAAACTTTTAAGAGACTTTGAGACAGTGACGTAATAGCGCATTTAATATATCATTAACTACGAAAACGTCCGTTTTACGACTTTTGTTTAAATAACATCCTCCAACCTAGGTCATATCGCACGATGAATGAAATGAGTGAAATTATGTTAAAATAAGCCCAGGGTCCATAAACCTTAGACATAACCAACATTCAACTTTCAGGATAAGTGGAAACCCCGGAAAATCCTTATTCAGATAAGTCACCCTAACGGAGATTCGAACTCGGACCTCTTGAATGTGAGACAGACACTCTACCACTAGCCCGCCTCGGTAGCGTAGATGGTAGCATGTCTGTCTCACGTTCAAGAGGTCCCGAGTTCGAATCTCGGTCAGGGTGAGTTACCTGGATAAGGTTTTTCCGGGGTTTTCCCCTTATCCTTACAGACGAATGTCGTATAGCTCTAAGCTCCATGGACCCTGGACACATTTGAGCATTATTTCACCCATTTCATTCACCGTGCGATATGACAATGTTGGAGGACATAAAATTACCACACAAAAAACTCTACCACTAAGCTATAGTGGCAGGCTATTTTAAGACTGTCATTCACAAACAAGGGAAGAGGGGCATAGCAACTAAAACATGACCTGCAGTTAGTAACTGAATCTAATTTGAAACTTTGCTCCGTAACCAACGACCTTATCTTGCTTTACCCTACAGTTCAAGAACAAGCGTATCGGTCAGCCTTGTTACATATTCGACGGTTGATAAAACTTATCTCACGAACAGCATTTCGATGTTAAAAAATTATGCAAAAAGCATACAAATGCAGCAAACATTATTATATGATTTGGTCAGCTGGTTGTCGAAGCATATAAAAGCGATTGCAATGAATAAAATTGGTACTTCCTAGATCACAGCTCATTGCGAATTTTTCAATGATTCTTTTGTAATGTGCTAATTATAACGCACAATTGTTGGGCTTGTAGACACACCGGAGACAGAAATTCACAGATAGCTCTCAATTAAGTGAACCTTTTTATGGTTAAATCTAGCCATTCTGAAGAGACGCTAACCACTAGTTTGCGGAAAAGACTAATGAAGGCATTTCTAGAAATGTTACATAAATACTGAGCCAACTTTAGCATGTTCAACAGTGAAATTTGTTTGGGCAATGGATGTTGAATGCTCATTTTTATTTTCTCTTCGACGTTTTTCTAACATAACTATAGTAATCAAAAGCGTTTTGTGATAAAACTATAAATATTATTTCTGAATTCTGAACATTATTTCTTTGACCAGACAGGAACAACTATTTTAGAAAGTTGAGATGTCCACATATAATGAAAAGGTATAAGCTCCTCTTTACTTAGCCATTTCTGGCACTTCTGACTGTCACTTTTAGCCACTTTCCATCACCAAGAGTTGGGAACACTGACGTAATCAGTTATGACTACGGCCCGGAAGTTGGTGACTTAAAAATTCTCAAAAAACGAGCTATAAAATACCCTTAAAATATAAAAAAAATGCACATAAAATGTAAAAAATAACCTAACGAAAATTAACGATATCTTTCATAATAATAAATTAATAAACTGACACGGACAAATAATGAATATGTTGTTCGAATAACCACATTTTAAAATTGGCTTTCTTAGTAAATAATGCAATTATTGCTACTGAATAGTAAATAAATTCAAAATTCATCAGGTCATTTTCAATTTTATAAAATATGAAACAGTAAGTTACTGTACCCATTAGCCAAAACTTAGCGTTGCAGTACACCACCACAGTCATCTTCAAGTTATCAAAAGTAAAGGAACGGCGGTTGTCAGATAAAACCGTTTTATACGAGGGCTGTTCAATAAAGAATGATCACAATTTTTTCTGACAACATACCTTTATTCAGCCTCATTGATGGTCCTTCCTCAAAATAGTCTACCACGAATGCGATGCACTTGTTCCAGCGTTTCTGCAGTCTTCAAAGACATGCTGGAAACCATTTTTGAGAGATCCTTCAAAATGGCCTCCACAGCTTTCACCACTGCTTCTGATGATGGATAATGCCTCCCACGAAGGCGTTTTTTTTTTTCAAGTTAGGGAATAAACAAAGTCACATGGGGCTAAATCCGGACTATAGGGCGGGTGTGTGAAGCACTTCACGTTGATTTTTGCAAGATAATCGGCAACAACATTGGCAATATGCGGCCGCGCATTATCGTGGTGCAGCATCCAGCCTGCTTCATGGAAATGTGGTCCGTTGCGCCTGATCATGGACTTGCAATGTTTTCAGCACATACCTGTAGTATTGTCCAGTTAATGATGTGTGTGCAGGTACAACATGTTCATAAACCATTCCATGAATATCAAAGAATGAGATGACCATAACTTTCCCAGCAGAAGCAACCACTTTTGCTTATTTGGGGGTTGGTGATGATGGAGATTTCCACACTGAGCTTTGCTGTTTGCTCTCAGGATCAAAATGATGCAGCCAAGTTTCATCAGCAGTGATTACGTTTGAAAGAAACTCCTGATCTTCTTCTAACATCAACTTTAACTGCATGTTACCTCCAGTGCAGCGGTAGGCGACACTGAACAGCTCTGAACTTACCTGGTTCTCACAGGCGAGAACCAGGAGTACCAACAATGAAACCACTACGGCGTGATTGTTTCACATTAAGCTAACAGAATATAATAAGTTTGAATTGTAGTGCGAAAAATTATGACCGTAAAAAGATTAGGATCATTCTTTATTGAACAGCCCTCGTACTTTGAGAAACTTCTCTCTACTTCCACAGATGTTGTAGATGCATATTTGAAAAGCACTGTCACTGCCTGTCAAATCCTGTTAAAAATATCAGTTCTGAAGTTTTCTCCTGACAAGGTATCGGCAATCTGACAAACTGGTATTCCTTATTTTTGACCCACACAGATTTTAATGTCTGTCTAATTTTATCCCCAATCTCACCTTTTACAGTTTGTATCCTCTCTTCCGCAATCCTCACTAACTCAATCGACTTATCCAATGTCATGCCACGTTCTTCAAGGCGGGTTATGGTATCCGTCAAAAATGCAAATTTTTATTACATGAAAGCTAATTTACCTTGGATTTGAGTATCAGAAAGCAAATCATGTGCGCTCTCAAATGCCTTAGAATCTACCCTATCAAAGTTATTCACCACTTCTCTCACTATTTGAAAATTACCACAGTGGTATATACATGCAGTTAACCCTGTACTCCAACGTGTTAAAATTGGTGCCGGGGGCAAAACTATATCAGGGGCTTTTCCTTTGAAATACATAGTTCGGGTTGGCGTTTTCAGAAATATTTTCTTTACTGTGGAAATTAGTGTTGATCTGACCTGCTCCGCAATTCGATGAAAAGCATGGGCCAAACACGTAACATGCACCATCTTATTGTAAAATGATTGGATCGATTTTACCGTCTTTAACATGTAAGGCGCCGCGTCTGTTAGGAAGAGGAGCACGTTGTCATGCTGTATTCCACTAGGCCACAATAAACCCATGGATTTATCGAATAGTTTGCATATCTGACAGTGGTTAATAGCTTCCATAGCCTGTGAGGTCAGGAGAAACATTTGTCCGGCACTAGTAGTTTCTAGCGTACCTACAATGGCTACATAACACCCCTCTAAATCGCTTGTCTCATCAATTGATACATACATTTTTTCCCATTCACATATTCACGTATTCGGTTTAACGTGTCTTCATAACATTTTTGTAGGTAACTTTTACGAAAAGTTGTTCATCTGCTTTTTTTTTTTTTTTTTTTTTTTGTAGTGTACGTCCTCCAACGTTAAGTCATATCGGACGGTGAATGAATTGGGTGAAATGATACTCAAATGAGTCCAGGGTCCATGGAGCTTACAGTTACCCGACATTCGTCTTTTAGGATAAGGGAAAACCCCGGAAAAAACTTATCCAGGTAAATCACCCTGACCGAGATTGGAACTCGGGACCTCTTGAACGTGAGGCAGATATGCTACCATCTACGCTACCGATGCGGGCCATCTGCAATTGAATGAGCAGTGTGACGTTCAAGAACATCTCGTAATTTCGAATTAATCAATTTTCCTAGGGGAATATTTGCACAAAGAACACTTCACATAATTCTTTATAAAAGTAAGATGACTTGTCACTTGACGTTGAAGTAGTTTCTTTTAACAGTAACTGATACTCTTGTCTTTTTTTGCACATTTTAAAGAGCTCGCAAATGTTTTTAGCGCCCAATATGTTGTACGGTGAACCGTTTGTCTGCAGCGACTTTAATTTCGCACACTTTACAGAACAATACTGTTCCATCAGTAGAGAATATGTTTCTGCCAAACCCTGGAGCACACTGTTTCAAACAGGACACAGTTGACTGTTTTTGTTTCGGCATTTCTATACCACAACACAACAAATTTACACAATTACTCTCCTTACTGCGACACTTCTAGCTCCTGAAGTCCTAACTGATGCAATCCACATGTATTGTATGATGTATTCGGCGATTCCTCGAATTGATGCGTGATAAATTCACCAGCATTGTTAGAAAACTGACCTGTGTTAATTACATGTTTACCACACTTACAAAGTTACTATTTCATAAAAAATGATGATATAAATGAACATTCAATCGCAGATTATTTTAAAACCCCCCAAAAGCCCATGGGTCAGGGTTAGGTCCACCGGGAATCGAACCCGGTCCTCCCGAATGTGGGCTACAGCTGAAAATGTCCTATAAATTCGTGGAAAAGAAAGAAAATGACCGTAAAACGCATCTAAATGTTGAAAAATGACCTCCTTATAAAAAATTGGAAAAAATTATATCATTAGTCACATATTCAAATGCTTAATATGAATTACACTTGAGAAGTGTCAAAGTGATTCACCTTTGGTACAATGACCCTTAATTTTCAGCAAATGCTCCAAATTACATATTATCATTATCATCATCATTATCATCATGATCATGATCATAATCATCATTATTATTACTAAAGTTATTATTACTATTATTATTATTTATATTACTATTTATATTATTATCATAATCATTAGCATACGGAGCTTCTAAGCCCTCATTCAATACCAACTTAATCAACATGTCAGACTGGTGGTCAGCTTTCGTTATTCATTGAAAGACGCTAAAGGGTTGTTATTAAGCGCCGTTACTTTACACAGCTAAATCTTCCCATACTTTAAGTGATCTTAATTCAGGGTGGTAAGGAATAAGACTCGAAATGCGTAAACAATAAGATAATACATCTATCGAAGTTCACCATTCAAGTGTCAAGGATTTAGTTGTTATATCTTCCGCTTTGATTTTTCCATAAATGCACGTATTAAGCTTGTGTAGCCAATAAAGGCTTGTATGTAATCGCTAAGTATATAGGGATATAGGGATTTTCCCTTATCCTGATAGACGAATGTCGGGTAACTCTAAGCTCCAGACCCCGACTCATTTGAGCATCATTTCACCCATTTCATTCATCGTCCGATACGACTTAACGTTGGAGGACGTAGCTTGTTAAAAAAAAAAAAAAAAAATACAAAACCTTCGGTGGCATCAACAACGATTGGGCAGTCTAAACACTCACTCACAAAATTGTTTCTTATGCACTATACAATCTTTGGTATTTGAGAAGAAAAATTTTCAACCAGACACTTCAGTTTAAGGATTTAGTGTAATCCTAAGACATTGGTTGTACAGACGCGAGCAAATGTTTTCCGATGCGGGCAAAACTGACCTACTGACCTACTGGAGGGAGCCAGGTTTCTTATCAGTTAGTTGCGCCAGGACGCTTCAGTTTCCGTATACCTGACCCGCGAGTTGGGCGCACAGGTATTTAAGCCTCAATGGAAAATCAACACAATTTTGCTATATGAAACGTAGGTAGTTTCATACAGCTCTCCAGTATCAACTTAGGTATTTATCGATCCCTTTCTTATCGACGTCATTTTCTCTGTCTTCCTCTCTCGCACACACATACCTCAACCATTTTAATCTGCCTTTCTTCTTTTTAAATGCATTTCCAATACTCAAACTTGTAGTTTTATCTGGAACGAAATACTTCTACCTTCCTTAGGTTAGCGATGATTGATATAATATTAAACTACGCGATGATTAAAATTAAGTGTATCTTGTTCATAAAATAAATAAAATTATTATTTTGTTTAATATATATATTGTAATTTACGTCCTCCAACGTTAAGTCATATCGGACGGTGAATGGATTGGGTGAAATGGTGCTCAAATGAGCCCAGGGTCCATGGAGCTTAGTATTACCCGACATTCGCCTTGAAGGATAAGGGAAAACCCCGGAAAGAACCTTATCCAGATAGCTCACCCTGACGAGATTCAAACTCGGGACCTCTTGAACGTGAGGTAGACACGTTACGATCTACGCTACCGAAGGGGGCAATGTTTGATAATGACAGTTCAAATACAAAATCATATTAGCGTCACCGGCATGTCGGAAGTTTCACGGAGGAGTTCTTTAAATGTCAGTAAAACTGATATGATGCACTGGACTTTTAGCCTCGCGTAGAAACCATCGAACTAGACCGGGTCTGAACTCGCAATCTTGGGATCAGAATGCCAGCACATCAGAATGCCTTTTAGCATCATCATCATCATCATCATCATCATCATTATCATCATCATCATCATCATCATCATCATCATCATCATCATCATCACCATCACCATCACCATCACCATTATTATTGTTATTATTATTATTGTTATTATTATTATTGTTATTGTTATTGTTGTTGTTGTTATTGTTGTTGTTATTGTTGTTGTTATTATTATTATTATTATTATTATTATTATTATTATTATTATTATTATTATTATTATTATTATTATTATTATTATTATTATTATTATTATTATTATTATTATTATTATTATTATTATTATTATTATTATTATTATTATTATTATTATTATTATTATTATTATTATTATTATTATTATTATTATTATTATTATTATTATTATTATTATTATTATTATTATTATTATTATTATTATTATTATTATTATTATTATTATTATTATTATTATTATTATTATTATTGTTGTTGCTGTTGTTGTTGCTGCTGCTGCTGTTGTTGGGTACACTGCTAGGCAGGATAATTCATTGTGACCTGCCTCCAGTGGTCGGTGGACGGTAACGTTAGTGTTGATCAGCAGGTAAACTTGACCTTTGCTTTCACTAGACTAAACTAAACGATCACAGAATGTTGTTCCCCTTGCCTCTCCAACCCTCTCGTCCATCGGAAAACTTTTGCACCCATGGGTACTTTCATTTCATTTTCAGAAGTTCGGGGTGCTGGCGGTGGTAGTGGCAGCTGAAGCTTAGAGTTACGCAACATTCGTCTTTCAGGATAAGGGAAAACCCCGGAAAAAACCTTATCCAAGTAACTCACCCTGACCGAGATTCAAACTCGGGACCTCTTGAACGTGAGGCAGACATGCTACCACCACGCTACCGAGGCGGGCGGCTGAAGATGGTGATGGTGGTGGTGGTTGCGGATAATGATGGTGGTGATTGTAGTAACGGTGGTTGACCATTGTGGAAGCGCCGGTGGTGGCGCTAATGGTGATGTTCCGTTCGAAAACGGGCAGTTTTCCATGATTAAAAAATGCTGCTGGGAATCGAAAAATGGTTCGGCAGTGCTGACACTTACGCTACAGCGCAAACGATCAATACACCTAAAAGCAGAAGAGCTTAGATCGTTATTTTATAAGTGCGATTCTGGTATTATTTCCACTATCTTCTACGACAGAATAAGAGGTTTAAATAACAGACTACAGTATTCACCTTATAATTAGCACGAATACAAAGTCAGATATCCGAACATGAGCACACGAGCCCCGCACTTCACACTAGCGGATACTTCTCACTTGTAAAAGTAGCGAGAATTTAATAAAGTCTGTATATATCGAACGCCACCTCCTTATGCACTGTACAAGATTTATGTAGTTTTAGTACGGTTACATGAATACACTTAAGTAATATTATCTCCTAATACAAAACAGTTAATGCCTTCCTTGTATTGTCTGACCACCAGAAGAGGGCGACGTCTAGGTATGTCTATATAAAATTTTTTTACCGTCACCATCACGTTTGTACACACTAATATCACATAGAATACACAATGCTCTCAGAATAATGTGTAATACTCATCACTGCCGTTACAAGCATTAGATCAGGCATCATGAGTGATTCACACACACATTTGGCAGTAAAAAAATCGACTAAGTGAGCAGATTAAGAATTCAAGTCCTTCCTCACACTTCAGACCCCTCTCGCCTTGTTGTGGTGATCAGGCAATACATTTCTGCTTACTTCCCTATTCACACAACTGTTCTAATGCATTCCTCAAGGCATTGTTTTTGGTGATCGGTATAGTGACATCATATACACAAAGAAGATATTATTTATAGATGCTCTGTCTATTTTTATTAAAGAAAGATTTGCTGATTTCTTTCTGTCTGTCTACAGGTATGCACGCGCTGTGTGTCTCTTAACGCCTTGGTGAGCGTAATACGGACGACCAGCGGAATTTGAAGAAATTCATTTCGTGCTAGTATAACTTCGTTAAATAAACCGTTACAGAAGTAATGGGAATAGACAGGAACTAGTTATCCATTAACACTTACAAAGTAAAGAACTCAAAGTAACCAAATACCTACCACGGTTATCAAAGTAACGGAAACAATAACTAGTTTTCCCGTTGATCGGTACTAAAGTAACCAAAATAGTCACCGAGTCTGGCTGAAATTCACTGTATATGCATTGGTATTGCTTATCATAAACTAGTTACACCTACTGGTTACGCAGTATCAATCTCTTCCAAAAGAGATCAAGAGTATCAGACATTTCATGTGATGAGAAAAATGTTTACTGTGTAATTAGGATCTGCCTTGCTACATATGTGTAAAATATGAAGAAATAAATTTTAAGAAATATGTCGTATTCTGTGGCACTCATTTCTCTCACGTAGGTTCCACGATTATGTAACACTACAGCAGATATTTGATTGTATAACTTTTTAACTGTTGCATTTGCTAGCCTTGTTTAAATTCTATGGTTATGCGGGGGGCGGGGGAAAGCATTGACTTTTCTCTTATCGTTGATGTCTATTAGTACTTTTTGGAATTATGACTTCCTCAGCAACAGAAATGAAATGAAACTGCGATTTCCTCGGTTCATTTGTCGCGAATGAAACGTTCGCTCGTAGTGCAGAGAATTTTCCTCATATCAATTGCCAATTTCTGATTTATTGGCTCTCTTGATTACTTCCTGTTCACGAAACGTTTCTGGTACTAGCGTCTCATTTTCTTGTGAAAATTAACTCTGAAGAGCCGGACGAAATGTAAAAACCTTCCATTTCCTCTTGAGCAATTTGTTAGATTTGCTAGGCCTTTATAAGTTTTTCTATTTTTTTTTCTACAGTTTCTGAACGGAATAAAAATATACATGTTTCTTCCAATCATTCAAAGTATCTACACCTTTATGTTTATTTTATTAAACTCAAGTTTTATAAAAACAAATATTAATTCAAGGATTTGTCCAGCAATTAATGTGTTTTATATTATTATCAGCTGTCTCAAAGAACTTTGAACGGTAATTTTTTAGCTCAGAAACGTCGAAGTCATGTCATCAAAGGACATAGAAGAATATATTTCAAAAGAACAAACACAGCAAAGCGAATAATAATAATAATAATAATAATAATAATAATAATAATAATAATAATAATAATAATAATAATAATAATAATAATAATAATAATAATAATAATAATAATAATAATAATAATAATAATAATAATAATAATAATAATAATAATAATAATAATAATAATAATAATAATAATAATAATAATAATAATAATAATAATAATAATAATAATAATAATAATAATAATAATAATAATAATAATAATAATAATAATAATAATAATAATAATAATAATAATAATAATAATAATAATAATAATAATAATATTAATATTAATAATAATAATAATAATAATAATAATAATAATAATAATAATAATAATAATAATAATAATAATAATAATAATAATAATAATAATAATAATAATAATAATAATAATAATAATAATAATAATAATAATAATAATAATAATAATAATAATAATAATAATAATAATAATAATAATAATAATAATAATAATAATAATAATAATAATAATAATAATAATAATAATAATAATAATAATAATAATAATAATAATAATAATAATAATAATAATAAAATAATAATAATAATAATAATAATAAAATAATAATAAAATAATAATAAAATAATAATAATAATAATAATAATAATAATAATAATAATAATAATAATAATAATAATAATAATAATAATAATAATACTAATACTAATACTAATACTAATAATAATAATAATAATAATAATAATAATAATAATAATAATAATAATAATAATAATAATAATAATAATAATAATAATAATAATAATAATAATAATAATAATAATAATAATAATAATAATAATAATAATAATAATAATAATAATAATAATAATAATAATAATAATAATAATAATAATAATAATAATAATAATAATAATAATAATAATAATAATAATAATAATAATAATAATAATAATAATAATAATAATAATAATAATAATAATAATAATACGCCAGACTACAACGCGAAGCTATTGAAATCTACAAACACCCCAATAATTTCAACAGAAAGGGAGAGGCTCTTAAACTGAACAACATCTGGCAGAAGCAGACCAGCAGAAGAATCGAATCGTCCAGGTTAACCTGGACGGAATGGTTTCGCGTAGCACCTAGCCGCTTACTGCGGCTTTATCTGGGTAGTGTAGTAGTCTGTCTTTTGTCTCAAGCGTTTATGTCGGGGCATAGGTTTCTCTGATCTGTTGGGTTAAGCCGCTCAGGGGGGTATATATTCCCAAGGCCGTCTTCACCCGAACTCCCCGCTTGAAGAAGGTCGGAGTGAAGACAGCACGATCAGAGGGGATAGGAAGCTATGTGGGGAAATTATCTAAACCCATTTCTGGTTCTGGTGTTTTCGGTGTGATGGAGAAGACCCCTTCTGGCTAATAGCCCATGGCGTCCTTGGGGAGTTTGTACCTCCTCCTCCTGCGAGGAGCTCTGTGGTCATACCGACCCAGGGTGTTGACCAGTTGGTTGGAATGGGTAGACAATTTTTGATGGAGGGTTCGAGATCTCTCTCTTACCATATCCTCTATATAAGGGATTTGGAAGTATTCATGTAAGATGTGCGTAGGTAATCTACGCCCAGTACCGTAGATCATCCTTAATGCCCGATTCTGCACGATTTGCAGTCTGCGGATGGTGGTCGGAGCCGCCAATCCCCAGACCTCGCACCCATACAGAATCATGGGTGGAATAATCGCCCGGTACAGACGTAGTTTGAGATGTGCAGGCATGTTGGATCATCTGAAAATGGGGTACAACTGCCTGAGTGCAACATGGCCTAGTCCCGCCTTAACCCTGACATGGGGAGTGAAGTTTAGCCCGCGATCAAGCAGGACACCCAGGTATTTAGCCGAGGTAACCCATGGGATTTGCCTCTGCCTCAGCCTCAGCGTTCCCGTCGGTCGCCAGCGTCTGACCTTAGTCAGTAGAAGAGCTGAGCTCTTCCTGGACTAATTGCCATCCTCCACTTCTCACTCCAGCGGCCGATCGCTCGGAGCTGTCGTTGCAGAGGCGGGAAGCAGAACTTGACATTTTTATTACGCGCCATAATGAGAACGTCGTCCGCATACTGGTCACGTAACTGTCTGTGGCTCAGTAGGGAAGTCAGACGTGTAGGCCGCGAAGAGCAACGGTGATAGTACACTACCCTCCGGGACTCCCGTAGCTATGGGTCTGACACTGGAAAGCTCTCCTTCCACTCTCACTCGGAACGTGCGATCCCGAAGGAAGCTGCACATCAGAGCAAGATAGGGAGGAGGGATGTTAACTTCCTTGAGCTTGTACAGTAGACCCTGGTGCCAGGTTGTCGCAAAGGCCTTTTCCACGTCCAACAGAACCGTAATGGTTTTGAAGTTCTCCTGGAATCCAGGGTTACCTTCTCAACCAATCGAAGCAACTGCATGGTCGTGGAGTGCCCCCGTCGAAAACCAAACTAGTGATCCGGAAGGAGTTGCCTGTCCTCAAAAAGAGGTGTCAAGCGGGCTAAGAGCAGTCGTTCAAACATTTTTGAGACAACTGGGAGAATACTGATTCATCGGTAGTTGCAAGGAAAGACCGGATCCTTGGCGGGTTTCAAGAAGCACACCACCCGCGCCTCTTTCCAGAATATCGGGAACTGGCGTAGGTGAAAGCATGCATTGAATATCCTCGTCAAGTGAATGACAGCCCTCTTGAGAAGGTGCTGGAGCATGGTCGCTGTGACGCCATCATGTCCAGGGGATTTGTTTGGTTTGAGCTTTTTGATTTCGGAAGCCACCATTTTAGGGGTGACTATAGGAATATGGATCTCCGCGTATCTCGGTGGTGGGTCCTCATAGAGGAACTCCACCTCCGCCTCCACGTGTTCAGTAAAGTCCTCGACTTGGGGGTCCTCCCTGGGTTCGAATTGGCTCTCCAGATAGTCTGCGAACGCTGTGGTTTTCTCGTGTGGATCAAAGGCGAGCCTCCCACGAGTGCCATGCAATGGATGCTGGTACAGAGTTTTGTCTTTACGTAAAGACTTGATTATTCGCCAGACCAGCAGAAGCAGAAGAATCGAGTCGTCCAGGTTAACCTGGACGGAAGCATCTGAAACTGGAACGGCTAAAGCAAAACCTAAGGCAGAAAAATCACGCGAACCAATTAAATATTAGTACAGAGAATCCCCACCCACCGATGACACACCCCCTGCTCCAGTCGAACCAATCCAGTACGTCCAACCAGGATATAAATACGACACCTCTAGCGAGCGTCTCAGTTGTGCCTGAACCTTCACCTAGAAGATTAAGACCACGCCACTGATGATGTCCACCGCAGGGATGGACGAAACGTATGGACATCTTAACTCCATCAGACCACGGCTCCAAAGCTCGGAAGAAATCTCTTATGTTAATTCTGACTCCGGCCGTGAAAGCTTCCGAACACTCATGAAGTTTAAATAGTTAAAATGTAGGTTATGTTTGCACTTTTAAATGAATATGAGGGATAAGCACTTGAAATTTTAAATAAACAGAAAACGAATAACTAAGAAATCATCTACGACAAGGATAAACTTCATATAAGCTATTTGTTGTTTTATTTAAAATTTCAAGGTATTTGTTGATACCTCACATTAACTTGAATGACCAAACACAAAGACCTACATATTAAACATTTATATATCGCTTTCGACCTGCACTCTAGATTTTACAACAAAATATTTAAGGTCAGGAGCTACTTCACTTGGGGCTAAAAATCACTTTTCTAATTTTACATTTTAGTACAATTTCAGCCCTCTAGATTACAAATAAATATTTAGAAAGTTCCTTGGAGCAATATTTTATATATAATTTGCATATTAAGCTAATGAGTGTGACGTTTTCGCCACCCTTCTTTTCGTAAACTTTCAGAATATCGATCTTAACTTCTGAAATACTGAACAGATATATCTGAGATAGGACTTGTTATGTAAGGGATAGTTCAAGCTTCCCGTCGGTACCACTGTAACTCCAATGATGCTAGTTTCTCTTATGTCTTCGGCTGTGTAGCAAACAGTTACTTGTTTTGAATATTTTGTACTAGATATTGCTGAATATATTATATTGGTAGGCCAAAAACATTTGGAAAGAGAAATCTTATGGACAATCGTTTTACTAAACATAGAAAATAGAAAATATAAATACAACAGAAAATGAAACCACATATAATATTGCGGTTAGTAGGTCCAGTTCACACTATACATGTGATAAGCATGATAGTGGTCATATACAGAAATTGATGAGCTGCGAGTCCTGAAAGCAGATAAAACGGTTGAAGAACTGGCCTAGTAGGTAAGAAAAATTAAGAGGAACTTGAAAATAACAATGGAGGCTACAGAAAGTCAAGACTATGCAGCAGGAATTTTCTGACTCATGTGAGAAGTAAGTAATTAATATATAATCTTTCAAAGCTGTTCTTCTCAATTTCCCATTTTTTTTTTCAATTTCTCATACTATTTTTTGGAAACTATTCAACCAAAGCACATAAATATTTTTGTGTGTATTAAGCCCACTTACAAGAATAATAATAAGAAGGTATTTTTTTTCAGAGATTCATATTAGTCGTTAAAAAGTTTTCTGAAAATTCATTGCTTCATAAAAAAAGACTAAAAGTTATAACAAACTATCTTTACAAAGTTTGGAGTAATAATAGGTATTATTCAAGATAAAGGTTTTAAGAGCATGCCTGAAAGTTTTCATGTACATATCAATAATAATTTTTTGGTAATGGGCACCCAACAATCAGGGAAATAACATTGCCGAGATAGGAGTACCTTCTCACTTTAACGAAACTACTTTTGTAAATGTTTATCTCTAACTTGGAGTTGATACAAAAAGTCATGTGTAGTAGACTGGGTTGAGAAAGTAGTGTGACTATAATGCATTAGTTTATCATCATAAACATATATATTAGAGCAAACGCTCCTTTAATTGTATTCCTGCCCGCTAGGAGACAATGTCTTTACCGAATGTGTATAGCTGTCCATAGATGGCACCACCAATAAAACTCGATATGCCGATAGATTAATGTAACGTTTCCTATGTTTAATAAACGATTGTACATCATTTCGAAGTTTAGATATGGTCTAGACTTCACTTGCCGTTTACCCTTTAGAAATATAAGGCAGCAATAATGTATAATAACACAATACTGTAGGTACAAATATTTGTTTTTGAGAAAGGATGTGTAGTGAGGTTGATACATACCTGAGCATCTTGCTAGTTGTGTTTGTGTTCTAATTCTAAATAATCTACAACAAACTTATTTTGGTGGAACAATTATGAAATTATAATGAACTGTGAGCTGTACACATTCTTTTAAGCCCGCACTCAGTCAGATTCTTTACTAGTTAGCGGGGTTTACATTATGCGCCGCCTGGAGCTCCCCAGGGCCTGATAACTCAAAAAGGAATACAGAAGCCGCATTAAGGTTCGCGAAACACCCGGGGTCTAGAGGAACATTTTGAGCACTGCATGCTTCAATGCCGCCAGTATAATTATTTTGGGCTGCCGTGTTGCATACTAATATATAAAATAACTTCTGCTTAGTTCAAAATTTAATAGTTATTGTATTATTTTACTGCTTATGAAGTAATTTTCGTAATATTATTGGCCTGTATTCGATCTTATTTGAGCTCAATGTACGATATGAATAAGGCACTACGTTGGCTAACCTGTAAATATTTGAATTAAAGCTTTAACGGCATGGAGCCCAAGCCAAATTAAGTTCTGAATACAATTTTCATCAATTTGTGAAATTGTAAAAATTTGAAAGACCTGCGAGGACGTATGGGCAGCAGGAAGAACGAGAATAGATTTTCACAAAGACCTATTGGTAATTAAGATTTAGCATGTAGCTAAATACCGACAATTAATATGACATAACCTGAAATGTGCCTTAATACATATTGTGACTTTGTGGGCTCGTGAAATAAAAAGTCCAATTACACAAACTCAACAATGTTCTTTATTTCCACCGACTTACAGTTAAACTCTTGCCAATTACACAGAATTACGTAATACACACAATTACGATTCACCAGTTCGTCCGTTATAATTTCACTTGCACTCGTAATTACGTACAATCTTCCGATGCTCTCACACAGTCTTCTCGTCGTACACTAGCACTGCATTCTTACACCAAGAACTCTGACTGACTCACTAACTCCTCTTGCACGACGTGTAGCTTATATAGGGCCCGCTTGCCGATCGGGAAGGTTCTCCATTAGATGAAATATCCCGTAAGTTCGAGAACACAGGTGGAACAGAAAGAGACGGCGCCGTGATGTTTTTTGTCCCAGCCATCCCTTCTTAACGCTATAAGACAAACGAGGGGGCGGGGCGAACACCGACCCGTCTGCTGCTTGCCCAGTCTACAGGGTGTTCCGACGCTCGGGTGACAATATTCATGTATAGTTAAATTCTCTAGATTAATGTAGCACGTTATAATGGAAAAAGTGTGTTGTTTTACACGCCAAAGCATTAGTTTCATTAACCTTGTTACTTTATTATTGCAATAATGAGATTTTCTGTTTTTTGTCTTTCAGGGGTTATCTCAGGCTACCAGGAATACGATGGCAGAAATCGAGAGTGCAGGATTATTGGATATTGTGTATGTTTCTTGTCTTGGTGATGTGCAGTGATCTTCAGGAATATTAGTAATGTAGCACAAAGCATTCTTTCCCGCGTATACAGCAATTTAATTAGGCCTATCAAATATTTCTGAAAGTTTGAGTTTCATTTCATATCAATGGAAAATTTAACAAAAATTTTGAGGAATACTGTGGCCAACAAGGAAAAGTGAAGTTATTTTAGACAGTTGATTGGGTGTATTAGTTTTTATGTTTGTACTTGTAGTTTTAAATTTAAAATATACGAGTCATATGTAAGTCCATGTAAGGTAAGTAATATCCAGTTTAAATTACTGAAAAAATAGCTGTCAATTTTAAGGTATACCAAAATTGGCATCATCTGTGTTTACGTATAATCTAGGTGGCTTATATTAAAATATTTGGGCGAGATGCTTGATATGAATTTTATAAACTTTTTCTTTAAATTGCAATGATAAGTATTTTGAAGAATTAAGTTCTCTTAACCTTACTTAGCAGTGTATATCTACAACATTGATCAAGGATGTCACAGCTTTTAACAGCAATTAAAAGTATGATCTGAGATTCCATAAACCTAATTTGTTCTATATTGTTTAATGCAGTAGTCACTATACAATATTATTGTACACACTACACTAAATTATTTACCTGAATAACCATCTTAGAAGAGATCTGGTGGGATTAGAATTTATTTGAAAAATCTTTACAAGTTTTTATGTGTAATTGTGCATTACAAGAAATTATTAAAATGTCATTGTGTCCTCATCATCATATGTCACTTTTAATTTTATTTCTATTATTCCAGTTATTCTTAAAACATGCACAATGTCAGCTAGCTAGGACCTAAATACAGTGTGGCTTGATCTCAAATTAGTAAAGCTTCACAATAAATAATAGGTTATAAATCCTCTTCCTTGTTAACACACACACACACACACACACACACACACACACACACACACACACACACACACACACACACACACACACACACACACACACACACACACACACACACACACACACACACACACACACACACACACACACACACACACACACACACACACACACACACACACACACACACACACACACACACACACACACACACACACACACACACACACACACACACACACACACACACACACACACACACACACACACACACACACACACACACACACACACACACACACACACACACACACACACACACACACACACACACACACACACACACACACACACACACACACACACACACACACACACACACACACACACACACACACACACACACACACACACACACACACACACACACACACACACACACACACACACACACACACACACACACACACACACACACACACACACACACACACACACACACACACACACACACACACACACACACACACACACACACACACACACACACACACACACACACACACACACACACACACACACACACACACACACACACACACACACACACACACACACACACACACACACACACACACACACACACACACACACACACACACACACACACACACACACACACACACACACACACACACACACACACACACACACACACACACACACACACACACACACACACACACACACACACACACACACACACACACACACACACACACACACACACACACACACACACACACACACACACACACACACACACACACACACACACACACACACACACACACACACACACACACACACACACACACACACACACACACACACACACACACACACACACACACACACACACACACACACACACACACACACACACACACACACACACACACACACACACACACACACACACACACACACACACACACACACACACACACACACACACACACACACACACACACACACACACACACACACACACACACACACACACACACACACACACACACACACACACACACACACACACACACACACACACACACACACACACACACACACACACACACACACACACACACACACACACACACACACACACACACACACACACACACACACACACACACACACACACACACACACACACACACACACACACACACACACACACACACACACACACACACACACACACACACACACACACACACACACACACACACACACACACACACACACACACACACACACACACACACACACACACACACACACACACACACACACACACACACACACACACACACACACACACACACACACACACACACACACACACACACACACACACACACACACACACACACACACACACACACACACACACACACACACACACACACACACACACACACACACACACACACACACACACACACACACACACACACACACACACACACACACACACACACACACACACACACACACACACACACACACACACACACACACACACACACACACACACACACACACACACACACACACACACACACACACACACACACACACACACACACACACACACACACACACACACACACACACACACACACACACACACACACACACACACACACACACACACACACACACACACACACACACACACACACACACACACACACACACACACACACACACACACACACACACACACACACACACACACACACACACACACACACACACACACACACACACACACACACACACACACACACACACACACACACACACACACACACACACACACACACACACACACACACACACACACACACACACACACACACACACACACACACACACACACACACACACACACACACACACACACACACACACACACACACACACACACACACACACACACACACACACACACACACACACACACACACACACACACACACACACACACACACACACACACACACACACACACACACACACACACACACACACACACACACACACACACACACACACACACACACACACACACACACACACACACACACACACACACACACACACACACACACACACACACACACACACACACACACACACACACACACACACACACACACACACACACACACACACACACACACACACACACACACACACACACACACACACACACACACACACACACACACACACACACACACACACACACACACACACACACACACACACACACACACACACACACACACACACACACACACACACACACACACACACACACACACACACACACACACACACACACACACACACACACACACACACACACACACACACACACACACACACACACACACACACACACACACACACACACACACACACACACACACACACACACACACACACACACACACACACACACACACACACACACACACACACACACACACACACACACACACACACACACACACACACACACACACACACACACACACACACACACACACACACACACACACACACACACACACACACACACACACACACACACACACACACACACACACACACACACACACACACACACACACACACACACACACACACACACACACACACACACACACACACACACACACACACACACACACACACACACACACACACACACACACACACACACACACACACACACACACACACACACACACACACACACACACACACACACACACACACACACACACACACACACACACACACACACACACACACACACACACACACACACACACACACACACACACACACACACACACACACACACACACACACACACACACACACACACACACACACACACACACACACACACACACACACACACACACACACACACACACACACACACACACACACACACACACACACACACACACACACACACACACACACACACACACACACACACACACACACACACACACACACACACACACACACACACACACACACACACACACACACACACACACACACACACACACACACACACACACACACACACACACACACACACACACACACACACACACACACACACACACACACACACACACACACACACACACACACACACACACACACACACACACACACACACACACACACACACACACACACACACACACACACACACACACACACACACACACACACACACACACACACACACACACACACACACACACACACACACACACACACACACACACACACACACACACACACACACACACACACACACACACACACACACACACACACACACACACACACACACACACACACACACACACACACACACACACACACACACACACACACACACACACACACACACACACACACACACACACACACACACACACACACACACACACACACACACACACACACACACACACACACACACACACACACACACACACACACACACACACACACACACACACACACACACACACACACACACACACACACACACACACACACACACACACACACACACACACACACACACACACACACACACACACACACACACACACACACACACACACACACACACACACACACACACACACACACACACACACACACACACACACACACACACACACACACACACACACACACACACACACACACACACACACACACACACACACACACACACACACACACACACACACACACACACACACACACACACACACACACACACACACACACACACACACACACACACACACACACACACACACACACACACACACACACACACACACACACACACACACACACACACACACACACACACACACACACACACACACACACACACACACACACACACACACACACACACACACACACACACACACACACACACACACACACACACACACACACACACACACACACACACACACACACACACACACACACACACACACACACACACACACACACACACACACACACACACACACACACACACACACACACACACACACACACACACACACACACACACACACACACACACACACACACACACACACACACACACACACACACACACACACACACACACACACACACACACACACACACACACACACACACACACACACACACACACACACACACACACACACACACACACACACACACACACACACACACACACACACACACACACACACACACACACACACACACACACACACACACACACACACACACACACACACACACACACACACACACACACACACACACACACACACACACACACACACACACACACACACACACACACACACACACACACACACACACACACACACACACACACACACACACACACACACACACACACACACACACACACACACACACACACACACACACACACACACACACACACACACACACACACACACACACACACACACACACACACACACACACACACACACACACACACACACACACACACACACACACACACACACACACACACACACACAAATGGGTTCAGAAAAATAACAAGTTAAAGTGATATTTGCACAGCATTTATGTATTCTGTGGTACATCTGTTCTCAACATGTACTTGCCACCATTAATGAGTAATATTGGTACACAATTTCTGTAATGCTAACCATTTTAAGGGTGATATAACGTTACTAGCGTGACCCACAGAAATGTTTCATGTGACATGAAACTATACTGCTAAACATCCTCTCATTGTTCTAATTTGGAATGAGAATCTCAATCTTTGGCATGGAAAAAAGATGTTTAACCTAATATATGAGCCATTCGTTACATGCAGTGATGCGAAGCCACATAATAATTTTGAAAAGTAGATAATACTGCACATTATTTTGCTATATAATGCACTTCTTGTTTCTTTGTAGTGAACACATAAGGGAATTATGGACTGTCAAAAGAAATAATGGTTAGATGTGTGAGCAAATAAATTACATTACTAAATTATTTTCTGTTAACTACTCAAACACACAGTTCCATCACTTTCACTTCTTAACTAAAAATATAAACTGCATTAATATTTCATAGTGTACTCTATTGAGTTATTTATTTGACACACATTCAGTTGTATGTCGTGGACTGAGAGGTTTACACTATACAGTGGGCTCCATTTGTCATCTTAGTCAGAAAGCACATTGCTTAAAGTCTTATCAAGTTAAAGCAAGCCATTTATCCAAACAATTGCTCTGCACATTAAGCAAATTATACTTCACAGTCAGATAACTACATGAAATAATCTCTTATTCATTAAGCAAATTATACTTCACAGTCAGATAACTACATGAAATAATCTCTTATTGGAAGATACACTGTGCATTTAATTTTATTTTTAAAACTGCACATTTTCTTCTTCAGCATTCATTACTGTGCATATGCATGACATTGAAGCATTTAAAAATTCAACGCTGTAATATTCTTGTGTTGTGAAGACAGAGTTAAGCTTAGGACAATTTTAAATGAATGATACAGCTTTAATGTAATTATTATTTTTCATAATTTATTCTGTACTTGTGAATGTTAATTCAACCAAAGTGATTAGAAGTATATAAAATAGTGCCATTTATGAAATTTATGTCAGCAGTTGCTAATACTGACTTCTGTACTAATTTGACATTATTAATCTTATATGAATCGATCAGGTTTTTCTCTGAATATACTTTAGTATACTTGTGCTAAAAATAATGTATGTACTATTGAGCTTTTAAAATTCTTATTAAATATAACCATTAACAGAGCTGCTTTGTTGTCATTTTAAAGAAATAGTGCTATTTTTCTGTACATAGTTGTTGGTATCATTTCAAATTCATATACATATTACTTTACGGTTTTGTTTCTCTCACTGTTATTCCATGGAATTTGTCAACATTCTGTGTACAAAGAAATTGCATTACAGCGAAGGTCACCCAGGCTGCGGAGATGGATCCATTCTGCGACCCAGGAAGAGTATGCAGCTCAATTTTAGCCAGACAATACTTATTAAAACAAGCGCTATTTAATTTTTACCATTATATTGAACATGGACCTCTCATTTCAATTGTATACTCCTAAAATTGTTCCCATACTAATGGGACTTACTGTAGCAATGTCTGCATTATTTATCATGATGTTCGCTCTCAAGCATGTTTTGAGTTCAATTAAAGCAGTTTTTATCATATTTAATTTTAGCACATTGTTATCAATTACACTTAATGTATTGTTTGTGTTTTCAGTTAAATGTTGATGGTTTATACCTGTCTACAATTTGGTATAAAAGTAATTAAATCAGCCAATAGTGGTTTGAGAGAAAATATTTATCTTAAATATGTCAAAGTTTGAAATAACGTCAATTGATTCTGTACATAAATTTGTTTTGCAGTTAGATAGCAAACAAGCCATCACCTAGCAGCAGTAACCACTGTTAAAACATGAGCTGAAGGTGCAATTGAATGAATTGTTAAACTTATCCTGTGAACTGTAAAGAATTTATAACACTGGTCAGCAAAAAAAGAACTTCTTACGTACAGATATAAAACATGCCAGACCTAACTAATTTGGACTTGCTGATTCTGAAAATGCAGTTAGACTTTCGCCATCACTCTCCAATTTTTTGTTATGTAGGTTTCTAAATGCCTATATCTAAACACACAGACTGGGTGGGTCTACACCAAATTTATACAATATATAACACACTTAATGCCACAAAACCATCTTACGCTAGTGTTCTGGGTCTAACGTGTAATTTTACAAGAAAAATTGCAACATTCAATTGCTCGATGATGATGTTGTTGATCTCCTTCTGTGAGATATATATCATTCACGCTTCAAAAACCAACAGTAGTCACATAACATTGAAGGGTTCCATTTACCTTCATAGCAGCTTTCCATTCGTAAAATGTCCTGATGGGACCTTTCTCCATGTTTGTCGCTAACTACTCCCAAATTGGTAGAGAAGAAATTTACTTATAAATGGGAATGAAGGAAGTGCATTGTTAGTGACTTTCTGCATCCAAGATTTTTATAGTTCTCTAAAAGAGTTCCCAATAATATGTCACTGTTTTCTTCTCTTGTATTCCCTAGGAAACCTTCAATGACATCTTTAAAAGAACGCCAGGCTGCGACTTGTAGCTGAGTTAATGTTTCTTGGTACTCTTTGTTTCCTTGATGTTAACTCACCACATATATAACAAAATGAATCGGGATGGTATGTACATCAACTTTTTGATTTCATGTTGTATCATATATATATATAAAATATTTGTTTGGGAACAGTTCGATAGCTATGAGATGTAAATAGGTTTATTACAAATAAGATATGTTCTATCTATATACAGTAATCACGTCCTGTTCTATCTCATACAATGTTTATTTCTCAGCCAGTTCACTTCTCCCCTCTACGCTGCCTGACCTTTAACATGTGAATCTCTGAGCACCAATCAGAATGAGAGAAAGTGTATCGAGATTTGGATTCAGATTCCAGTTCAGTGCACTTGCACATATCCGAGAAGTTTTACTTCCAACCACACAGAGCTTGGTCCCATACAGAACTTCCGGCTTGGGACGTTGCATATGTTTACGTCATTCAGTCAAGCAAGGAGTAGGTATGTACGTTCGTAGGTGAAGTATACCAGTGACAGCTGAAGCATGAATAGACTAGTAGTGACAGCATTGGTTAAACTGCAAAAAGATGGCGTAAACTTAGGTTGGTATGGAAACAAGATGTTGCCAACTGCAGAGTTCTGAAATATGCCAGCACAGCAAAAAGTTACCAACACATTTTATTTTTCTTGTTATGAACTAACGATACTGTAATGTGTAAGGGAACTGGCAGCATATAATGATAAGTGAAGATAGTTTAAATGATGAATTACAAGTGAATTTAAAATTAATTAATTTGTTGTAAATGTAAAGGTACGGTATATGTCTTGATGCACGGAAAAATGAAATAGCAGTAGCAACGGAAACATGATATTATATACAGTACATGAGCACAGAAAAACATTAAACATATTGCAGAACAGAATTCCATATCACAAGTAAAAACAAACTAAATGTGCATTTCTATATAATCTTATTCCTAATTATCACTACCTTTGTCGAAAGCGTTCTTGGTTTTACATGATTTACAACAATTTCAGGAGGAAAAGTTTCCTTACGTGATATAGTGTCGCTAGTTTGCTTATGTCGTGTTGGTATTTTCAGCGAAAGCAAGCTTCCACTGTTGGCAACGCTTCCTCCATGACATCACCCCTCCTCTTTCTGTAGTTTAACTCCTGCATTAGTGCACATATATTGAACTGTTGCTCAGTTAAACGATAAAATATGAATATCATCGATATTAGCGAGCTTTTGTTTTCTCTGCGCATGGAGCGCCACCTAAAACACAACGCCGAACTAATCACATCAGTCGGACTCGAAAACTCAGCAGACTCTTTGTTCAAGAAAATATCAAGCTATCGCAAATAAATTACCGAACGTGCGAACCACTTCTCTTTCCTTTATTACTGGCAATGAATACTAAACAAAACGCATGGGAAACAGAATAAAGCGTTTCACACCTTCGTTCACGGTACAGTGTTAGTTTATTGAATAAAGTTTTACAGTACATTTGACTAACAATATCTCTGAATAATAATAAATGATAATACAAGTGTAGTGTGTGTCACGTGCTTTATCTAATTAAAATATATCCGCCCGCCATATTTCTAAACGCTGTTGTGCACTGTAACCGCACCCACCACCAATGATCTTTGAGGTTAAAAATGGAAGCAACCGTTTGGAAAACTATACCTTGTTTCACGTAAGCTTGCCCAGTATCTCTTAACGGTCACGTGACCTAATCACCTCTCATTGGTTGCTGTTGTGGTAATGAGGGCGAGGGGGAGTGATACATTTCAGCCGGGCAAGGTTATATGAAACAGAGAATAGTCCCTCAATGATTAAAAAGTGTGAAAAAAGGTTCATTACACAATGTTTATTAGTTGAAAGACCATAATTTAGGTTAAAACATATGAACAGAAGCAGAAGTATCAAGATTTACCTTTCCAGAGTGTCTTATATAAACAGTTTTGTCAAGAGTGCGCTTTCGTTTTACTCACAAATTCCTATTTGAATTCAAATTAATCTTAGAATACGCAAATAAAATATCGACATATAATTTTATTTTAAAAAGCTTTGCACCTTGTAAAACAAGAACATACTAGTTCAGGGAGGGATTTGAACCACAAAATGAGCACAAAACCTCAATAATTAGAAGCGTAGTATCGTAATGTGACGAGATTGCTAGAGGACCGATCTCCGTATAACAAACTACTACAAATAGCTAAGCCGTATACATCAAGAAGAGAATGTGGTGTAATGGGATAAGGAGAGCTGGACGGAAAGAAACAGAAATGAGATGCAAGAAGCACGTGAAGGATACAACACTGTGTAACTGGTTTTCATTTCCATAATTAAGCTTATGCCTCAAAAATGATCGCCAGACACTTTGTTTGAGAAATGTTTAGACAATGTTAAGTGTGAGTTATAATAAAACAGTCACCTGATACTGAAGGAAATAATTAAGGACCTAAATAAGAGATTTATACCAGCCAATATGGTCGACGGTGCACGCTGCTAACCTTATTTATTGAACAACAGTCCAATAGCAGTCCATTGATGATAACTTTACAGTCTCTAAATAATAATTTGGACGGAAAATTACAACAAAAAAGTGCAATATATCACGTACACTTTCATTTCAAAGCATAGGATAGCTTGTATATACAATTACCTTGGATTTGCTGCAAAAGCACACGCTGCACAACAAATCGAGAATGACACAAAACTTGAATCAACACCAGTGATGCTTGAATCGACCACAGACACAGCAGAGTTGCCAACCAAATTACTTGAATCTCATATATCAACCTCACCAGACTTGCTTTCTCAAAAACAAATGTTTGTTCTTACAGTATTGTGTTAATATAAAATACTGCTGTCCCATATTTCCAGAAGGTAAACGGCAAGCAAAGTCTAGACCATATCCAAACAGCGAAATTATGTACAATCTTTTAGGGAACGTATAACAAGTTACAATATCATCCGGCTTATCGTGTTTTGCAGGTAGTGTCATCTATGGACAGCAATGCACATTAGTTAAAAGGATTGTCTCCTAGCGGGCAGGATTACAATTACAAGAGCGTTCGCTATACTATGAATCTTTATGACGGTAAACTAATGTATTATAGGCATGAGGAATAACATTTGGAATTTTTAATAAAAAAACGACTAACTCAAAAATCATCAACGACAAGGATGAAGTTCAAATAAGTTATTTATTGTTTTATTTAAAATTTCAAGGTGTTTATACCTCATGTTAAGTTGAATTACCAAACATAACGACCTACATTTTAAACATTTATATTGTGACTTTGTGGGCTCGTGAAATAAAAAGTCCAATTACACAAACTTAACAATGTTCTTTATTCTCACCTTATTCCAATTACAG
Source organism: Mantis religiosa (assembly GCA_030765055.1). Lineage (NCBI taxonomy): Eukaryota > Metazoa > Arthropoda > Insecta > Mantodea > Mantidae > Mantis > Mantis religiosa. Next base: position 129,891,716 of record CM060950.1, read on the forward strand.
TTTACTATGCACAATTGCAATTTACCAGTTTGTCCGTTACCGTTCCGATGCACGTACACAATTGCAATTTAATTTACACCATTCAACCTTGCCAGTTCGTCTTTACCCGTCCGCTCAACTCGACTACACGTCCGCCCGGCTCACGGTCACTCACTCAACTCACTACACGTCCGCACACCGCGACGTCCTCCACTCAACTAACCGTCGCCTCGCTTGTATCGATCGCCCCGAAACCTCTGGATTCTTCCATTATGGAGGGGGAAATCATTCTGGAGCCTTCGAGCACCTTCGCGCGGTAGGAGGAGGTGCCACCCCTTGCGTCCCCCCCCCCGCCACCACCGCCAGTCCGCATTATCGATCGGCAACGCGAGTTCGCCGTCTACGTCACACTGCTCCCTCCTCAAGGCTGGTCGTCCCGAACAGCACCATCGTAGCGGGTTAGACGGTCCAGGTGCACCACCAGCATCTGCTCGGAGTCTCAGCCAGTAGTAGCGCTGCCGAAGTTTGTCAATCGTTCGGTTCGCTCCCAGGTGTCCTCCTTAAGTACCAGCGTGCACTTCTTCCAAGACTTCCGGTACCTTACTCCGGGGAAGTACCAACTGTTCTTTCTGCGTCTTCCCATCTGGTGGTTCCCATACCCGGAACAGCACGCCCTCTCTGGTCTTCAACGAGTCCCATTGGGCCCAGTACGACATGTAGGTGGCGCTCCTCGGTGCGATGTCCTCCCAGGTTGGTCTCGTCCCTGCCTCTACTTCCCTTAAGAATGGCCCCAAGTCTGCGTCCGCCAGCTGCTCCCTCCTCAGGCCTGCGCTATCCCAGCCTTCAGCAGGCAGTGCCACAACTACTCGGGCTGCTGCGGCACGCTCCTTCTCTTCCACTCTTGTGGACTGGCCGCACTCTTCTGGACAGGGTCTTCGGGACATGGCGTCAGCGTTACCGTGGCTCTTCCCTCTACGATGTTCCGAGGTGAAGTCGTACTCCTGCAGCCTCTGGACCCAACGTGCTGTCTGGCCTTCCAGGTTCTTAAAGCTCAATAGCCAGGTTAGGGTGGAATGGTCAGTCCTCAGGTGGAATGGCTGACCGTACAGGTACTTGTGGAAGTGCTCCAATGTCTTTACTACCGCCAGTAACTCCCGTCGGGTGACGCAGTAGTTCTTCTCTGCCTTGGATAGCGTCTTGCTGTAGTAGGCTATCACCCGCTCATGGCCGTCCTGGATCTGCGATAGGACAGCTCCAATGCAATAGTCGCTAGCGTCGGTGTCCACAATGAAGGCGCCACCCGGTTGTGGGAAACCCAAAATTGGAGCACTGCACAGGGTCTCCTTCAGGTGCTGGAAAGCGTCTTCGGCGTCCTCCGTCCACACATAAGGTCGGTGTTCCTCTGTCAGGCGGGTGAGGGGTTTGGCGATGTTGTCGGCCTTTTCCTCTAAATCATTAAGGCGGTCGTCTACTTGTCCCATCCGCTTGCCCAGATTCGTGACGTCATCCCTCACGCCGGCCAACCGTTCCTCAAACTTGGCGGTGAGAGCCTCGTTCGCCACCTTCATTTCCGTGGCCAGACGGTCGTTCGCTACTCTCATTTCTGTGGTCAGTTCGGCCATCTTTGCGGTCATTGTCGTGGCCAAGTTGTTGTTTGCCGCTTCCATCTTCTCAGCGATGTTGTCGTTGGCCGTCTTCATTTGTTTCAGTTCCTCGGCCAAGTTGTTATTTGCCGCTTCCGTCTTCGCTGTTATTTCCGCGGCCAGGTTGTTATTTGCCGCTTCCGTCTTCGCTGTTATTTCGGCCTTCATTTCTTCCATCTTCCCGGTGATGTTGTCGTTGGCCGTCTTCATTTGTTTCAGTTCCGCTAAAATCTTTTCTAATGCTGCCTCCATTGTGTTATATCCCACTCCTGACACCAGTTGTGACTTTGTGGGCTCGTGAAATAAAAAGTCCAATTACACAAACTTAACAATGTTCTTTATTCTCACCTTATTCCAATTACAGTTTACTATGCACAATTACAATTTACCAGTTTGTCCGTTACCGTTCCGATGCACGTACACAATTGCAATTTAATTTACACCATTCAACCTTGCCAGTTCGTCTTTACCCGTCCGCTCAACTCGACTACACGTCCGCCCAGCTCACGGTCACTCACTCAACTCACTACACGTCCGCACACCGCGACGTCCTCCACTCAACTAACCGTCACCTCGCTTGTATCGATCGCCCCGAAACCTCTGGATTCTTCCATTATGGAGGGGGAAATCATTCTGGAGCCTTCGAGCACCTTCGCGCGGTAGGAGGAGGTGCCACCCCTTGCGTCCCCCCCCCCCCCGCCACCACCGCCAGTCCGCATTATCGATCGGCAACGCGAGTTCGCCGTCTACGTCACACTATATCGCTTTAGACTTGCACTCTAACTTTTACAACAAAATATTTAAGGTAAGGAGGTACTTCACTTGGGGCTAAAATTAGCTTTTTTTAATTTTACATTTTAGTATAAGTTCTTCCCTCTAGATTACAAATGTATAGCTAGAAAGTTAATTGGAGCAGTATCTTATACCTAGTTTGCACATTATATCAGTGAGTGTTAAGTTTTTGTCAGCCCCCTTTTCGTAAACTTTCAAAATACCGATCTGAACTTCTGAAATACTGCACAGATATTTCTGAACTAGACTTTGTTTAGTAAGGGATCACTCAAGGTTCATATCCGTACCACTGTAACTCCAATTATGCTAGTTTTTCTTATGTCTTCGGCTGTGTATGGGAACAGTTACTTATTCTGAATATTTTGTACTAATTATTGCTGAATATATGATATGGGTATGACAAAAACATTTGGAAAGAGAAAGTTTACAGGCAATGGTTTTACAAGAAAGAAAACAGTAAATGTGGAAAATATAAATATAATAGACACTGAAACCACATATAATATACAGGTTAGTAGGTCCAGCTCAAACATGTGCTATACATCCTAATAGTCATATACAGAAAATGATGAGCTGCGAGTCTTATAAGCAGATAAAATAGCTGAAGAACTGGCCAAGAAGGCAATAAAAATGAAGAGGAACTTGCTATGCAGCAGGAATGTTCTGACTCATGTGAGAAGTCAGTAATTAATATATAAACTTTCCAAAGCATAGTTTTGAAAGCTTTATACATAAACTGTGCCTGAGCTATTAAATCTCCTGATCGTTCTTTTCCAACCCACTTTCTTACACAGGACTGTTTTTCTGTCTATTCCAATTTTAAGATAAACATTTACCAAAATAATTTCATTAAATATTTTGTTGCAAAAGCTAGAGTGCAAGTCTAAAGTGAAGTTTAAATTAACATAATATTATCCAGTATGAGGAGACGAAGGTGCTTTCTTCTACACCATACTACCACGCCAGACTACAACGCGAAGCTATTGAAATCTACAAACACCCCAATAATTTCAACAGAAAGGGAGAGGCTCTTAAACTGAACAACATCTGGCAGACCAGCAGAAGAATCGAGTCGTCCAGGTTAACCTGGACGGAATGGTTTCGCCCAGCACCTAGCCGCTTACTGCGGCTTTATCTGGGTAGTGTAGTAGTCTGTCTTTTGTCTCAAGCGTTTATGTCGGGGCATAGGTTTCTCTGATCTGTTGGGTTAAGCCGCTCAGGCTGCCGCCTGGGGTATATATTCCCAAGGCCGTCTTCACCCGAACTCCCCGCTTGAAGAAGGTCGGAGTGAAGACAGCGCGATCAGAGGGGTTAGGAAGCTATGTGGGGAAATTACTAAACCCATTTCTGGTTCTGGTTTTTTTCTGCGTGATGGAGACAACCCCTTCTGGCTAATAGCCCATGGCGTCCTTGGGGAGTTTGTACCTCCTCCTCCTGCGAGGAGCTCTGTGGTCATGCCGACCCAGGGTGTTGACCAGCTGGTTGGAATGGGTAGACAGTTTTTGATGGAGGGTTCGAGATCTCTCTCTTACCATATCCTCTATGTAAGGGATTTGGGAGTATTCATGTAAGATGTGCGTAGGGAATCTACGACTAGTACCGTAGATCATCCTTAATGCCCGATTCTGCACGATTTGCAGTCTGCGGATGGTGGTCGTCTCAGTTGTGCCTGAACCTTCACCTGAAAGATTAAGACCACGCCACTGATGATGTCCACCGCAGGGATGGACGAAACGTATGGACAGCTTAACTCCATCAGACCACGGCTCCAAAGCCCGGAAGAAATCTCTTATGTTAATTCTGACTCCGGCCGTGAAAGCTTCCGAATACTCAATAATAATAATAATAATAATAATAATAATAATAATAATAATAATAATAATAATAATAATAATAATAATAATAATAATAATAATAATAATAATAATAATAATAATAATAATAATAATAATAATAATAATAATAATAATAATAATAATAATAATAATAATAATAATAATAATAATAATAATAATAATAATAATAATAATAATAATAATAATAATAATAATAATAATAATAATAATAATAATAATAATAATAATAATAATAATAATAATAATAATAATAATAATAATAATAATAATAATAATAATAATAATAATAATAATAATTAATAATAAATAATAATAATAATAATAATAATAATAATAATAATAATAATAATAATAATAATAATAATAATAATAATAATAATAATAATAATAATAATAATAATAATAATAATAATAATAATAATAATAATAATAATAATAATAATAATAATAATAATAATAATAATAATAATAATAATAATAATAATAATAATAATAATAATAATAATAATAATAATAATAATAATAATAATAATAATAATAATAATAATAATAATAATAATAATAATAATAATAATAATAATAATAATAATAATAATAATAATAATAATAATAATAGTAATAGTAATAATAATAATTAATAATAATAAATACCTAATAATATGTTTATCAAGTTTATTCATGTTACTCTAACACCGCGTCAAGATAGAGTTCATATACGAAATTTTCTAAAATGGCAAAGGCTTTCAGCATAGCAGGACTAAAAGCTTAATATTAGGGAAAGCAAGTAAAATTAATTATTCGGGCGTTTGTCTTGTCCAGAGAACGGAACAGGGTCCACTAAATGACGAAAAACTTATGCAATTTGTAGAATTCGTTTTGAGCGTAAAGAATTAGTCCTTCATGTTAGACAATACTTCGGAAAATCCATCAGATTTATCGTCACATCTGATCTGCACTTAACTTATCTATAACTTATTTGCTTTTAGAACAGGCTATTTCTGGTCATTCTGTCCAGATAAACAAATTATACTTTTGAAATACACAGCCGTTGCGAAATACTATTGTAATACTAAACAAGAGTTCTGAATAGACAGCCTTATTCTTCATATTGAAATGAACTTTTTTCAACTGTTATGAATCTTAATGGGTTGGCCCATAAGTTCTGGCACTTTTAAACTGAATGTTTGGCACACAAAATAAAATGTTTTGGCAATGCGTTTTATGTTATTCGATAGAGAATAACGTGCTCTACAAAATAGTGTGTCTAGGTCTTGCATGGTTATATATTGTTTGTTCTTTTCAGGTCAACAAAATGGGATGTCAAGCCGATAACAACGGATATCATCTACTTTTTGTATTTAATCGAAACGCCAACGCTGCAGAAGCTTGTCGCTAACGCCCGCATTGCCAAAACATTTCATTTGGCACGCAAAACTTCCACTTAACAATAAGAAAATAAACAACAGAATTTATGGGACAAGCCATTACTTTCCTTCTGAATCATCATATGAGGAAAACGGAAATTGATAATGAATGGAAAAGTATTCTTCAAAATTAAAAGTTTCTCTTGAGAAATGAGCAGTTCTCCTGAGATTCCAGCATAAACGCAGACCTTATGTAGTCGTTAGCACCTTGCATAAAATAGCAAGGTGAATATAAAACCGATTTCTTCATATCAGCCACATTCACTTTTCAGGTAATGTAGTTACCAAAATCAACACAAATATTTGTTAACATGTGTTGAGTTGTTTCGAAATTCTAAACCTTCCTTGCAGCATCAACAGCGTGGATGTTAATTAAATAGCAAAATGTCTTCAATATACATTCCAGGGCTGGCCTGATGGCCTGACACAGAAGTCTAATGCAAATGGTTATTTCTTTGTTTTCAGAAAGGTGCGAGTTAATTATTAAATTTTCAACCATTTAAACAATAATGTAGTATATAATATTTATTTTGCCTATTTTGTTAACAAATCCACTACTTCACTAATTTTCAAATATGTTGCATATTTGCCTATGTTATAAATATATTATCATCACATGTAGGCAATCAATAGGCGACGTCACATGTGGATTCCCGCCTTAACCTTGTTGTAACAGTTTCCCTCACAGTGTGAAGCTGGCTGTTGCCAAATTTCGGAATTGAATTCAAATGTGGTGGTTATATTTACAAATAATATTAATTTTAGTTTAGTTTTTATTATTTAGTGCCCTATAACATTTATAAAAACTATCCCACACTAATTTACACAAAAGAAAGGATTTTAAAATATTCAACCATTAGTAGTTTTAAAAATTCAATTCTCAAAATATTCCTGCAGGTTCGCAAGCGTTTTCCAGTTCAATCTTCAGGCATTTAGTTCAGCGGTGTGGTGCATGCATATGGTGTAGGGCTTGTTTTCTTGTATTCATGCCAGAAGTAACAGTGAGCGGCAAAGGTACGTTAAATATACATTTTTACAAGTTTAATTCATATGGCTTCTATGACAGTTTATTTCACCAGAAGATCACAATGTGTATGCATTTATTCGCTGAAAATTTCCACAATGTGCACATAAAGACACCCATAAGAAGCTTATTAGAACATAAGGCTACTGCCCCTAATGATGACCTAAACACATTTGAAATTTGAAACTTATTGAAGGTTTATATTAGGTTAGCAAGCACTGAGAACTCTGTTGTTGCGACGAAGGTGTGGAAAGGCCTTGGAAAAAAAAAAAAAAAAAAAAGGTTTGTTCCTTGAAGGAAACACGTTAGACACGAAGTGATTGTGAGACAGGTTCATTTCCTTCTGCGAGAAAAATGTGTCGCCATCTCTCAAACCTTATTTATAACAGAAAATCAATGTTTTATTAAGAAGGCACTTACTTATTACACTCAAGCAATTTCTAGCCTCACGTTACTCTCAACAGAAAATCTATTTTATACCGTACTAAGAGTGTTTAAAATTCCATTTCGGAAACAAATACTGAAATGTACCACCACTGTTCGACTACTCTTCTAATGCATGGAGCAAAAGGTTGTAAAGTCTGTTTAGTTAACGCGTGTGCACGTCGGCCTCTGCCTTTGACGAACCCTTATAATCGTTTTACAAGACAGACCCTCCTTCTCGCAGTCCTTTCTGCAAGGTTGCCACCTTTCTCGATACGTCATGGGTATCGTACGAGGTTTCATCTAAATAAATTTCCTTATGTCCATTACTGCAAAACTTCGCCAAGCTACAATTCTACTGGTTTCCATAATAACCCTTAACTTATTCGAAGTGCGGTATTTGAAACCCCGCTTCTTTAGGAGACCGCGCAAAGTGCAAGCGCCTATAAGGAAAATCACAAATTTCTTGCAAATGTGCAACCAATTCGTCTAAGGTGGGTGTTCTCCCTTTTGCATAGAATATATAAATTCGCATGTGAGATTATCTACTTTAGAGAAACGTTTCTTTTTGTTTTCGCACTTGATCGGCGTCTTTGGTATTCTTTTCGTCACAATATTTCTTACTGTATTTCTATGAATACCCAGAATTTATCCTCAGGTTCATTGCACGAGCCCTTCCCAAGATTATTTTTCAGCAAATATTTATGTGTTCAAAACAAGCGCTTGAATTTGCTTAGAAACAGTTCCCGTTATAACCATTTTTAAAGCTTTTCCAGTAAAAATAACTCGGCCCAGTTATTCACACTATTGTCATCACTTTGATTATTTTTACTTGACTGAAAGTTATCTACTACTTCATTTGCATTTACTTCCCAAGGTCTCCACATCGTGACACACAACGAATTTCTGCACGTAATGAAACAGATCAACTGGAAGTTGGAACTTTGGCAACTGAGACTCCACGTGGAGTAAACATGCGAGAAAATCAGGGTTGCTATTGGTCCTCAACGACAGTGTTCCATTTCTGAAGTGTGGAGATAGATTTATGACGGTCATTAGTGGGCGGTCGGGTCAGGTTCCTTTGAGTCCGAGCTGCACAATCGTTGTCTAGACAGCAATGTTCAACTCTTATGTGCTCATGACGTCACCTTGTTCAACTTGTTCAACTCTATCTACTTCGCTTTGTGCAACAAGCACTTCCTCTTCTATCATTCAGGTAATCAAGCATTAAAGGTTTTATTTTCATTGCTATGAATACGTCATAACTCGGCGAAAAGTAGCTGGAGACAAATCCATATAACGTTGGGCATCGCTGTAATCACCATAAATCGGTAGGGGTCATAGGTCACCATTCTGCTATGAAGAACAATTATTTAATCGTCGCATATCTCCGCAAGCGATCCTAACATCCGGGTATTATCCTAAACTCCTTTCTCCCTGCTTTAGAGGTAGTGGAAACTATGTTTTCCAATCTTTGCTCCCCCCCCCCCATTTCGAAATAGTGTTTTAAGTCTCAGCCCTTACTACACATGACACCACAGGAAGTGACTGGCGATACTTGAAATATAGGGCGATTCATATATAAACCTGAACCATTTCAATTTTTGAACCAATAATAGGACACACGTGCAACTTAGGGAGAATATAATACACAACTGGGAGATTACATTACACTATTTATATCTCAGAGAAAATGTTGGAAGTGTTCCCCACCAGCATCTATAAATGTTTGCCAACGTCTCATCATATACTCTGAAGTTTTACGGAGATGATATCAAATTGAGAGAGGGTTATTTCCAGCAAGATGGGGCAACGTGCCATACATCTAATGTCAGCATGGAACTTCTACCTAGTTTCTTTGATAATCGAATAATTTCCAAAGGTCTGTTGCCTCCCAGATCCCCTGACCTAGCCTCACCATATTTTTTCTTGTGGGAGTATCTAAAAAATACAGTGTACAAGAATAAGCCACGGACAATTGATGTTCTCAAGGAATCCATTCGAACTGAAATAAGTAACATTGGCGAAGATACTCTCCGTAGAACTTCAGAGAATATGGTGAGAGGAATGCAAACATGTATAGATGCTGGTGGAGGACACTTCCAACATTTTCTCTGAGATGTAAATAGAGTAATGCAATCTCCCAGTTGTGTATTATATTCTCCCAAAGTTGCACGTGTGTCCTATGGTTTAAGTTTATATGGATCGCACTATAGAATAATAATTGGGAAAGGTAATTTAGATCTATAGATATGTCCCAGACCCGAGTTGGGTACCTTCCCGGCATTTGCTAATTATTACAGGATCGAGGAAAACCTTAGAATACCTTAATTATGGAGGACGGTCATAATGCGATTAGAGCCGCAGGCTTGCCGTTAGCAAGTCCATGTCTATCTATGTGAGTCTTAAGTACTGATATCACCTGAATGATTTAATTTTATTTTGATACGTGTTTCAAACTCTGCAGTTATTTTATTTTGATACGTGTTTCAAAGCTCTGCAGTTATTTTATTTTGATACGTGTTTCAAAGCTCTGCAGTTATTTTATTTTGATACGTGTTTCAAAGCTCTGCAGTTATTTTATTTTGATACGTGTTTCAAAGCTCTGCAGTTATTTTATTTTGATACGTGTTTCAAAGCCCTGCAGTTATTTTATTTTGATACGTGTTTCAAAGCCCTGCAGTTATTTTATTTTGATACGTGTTTCAAAGCCCTGCAGTTATTTTATTTTGATACGTGTTTCAAAGCCCTGCAGTTATTTTATTTTGATACGTGTTTCAAAGCCCTGCAGTTATTTTATTTTGATACGTGTTTCAAAGCCCTGCAGTTATTTTATTTTGATACGTGTTTCAAAGCCCTGCAGTTATTTTATTTTGATACGTGTTTCAAAGCCCTGCAGTTATTTTATTTTGATACGTGTTTCAAAGCTCTGCAGTTATTTTATTTTGATACGTGTTTCAAAGCCCTGCAGTTATTTTATTTTGATACGTGTTTCAAAGCCCTGCAGTTATTTTATTTTGATACGTGTTTCAAAGCTCTGCAGTTATTTTATTTTGATACGTGTTTCAAAGCTCTGCAGTTATTTTATTTTGATACGTGTTTCAAAGCTCTGCAGTTATTTTATTTTGATACGTGTTTCAAAGCCCTGCAGTTATTTTATTTTGATACGTGTTTCAAAGCTCTGCAGTTATTTTATTTTGATACGTGTTTCAAAGCCCTGCAGTTATTTTATTTTGATACGTGTTTCAAAGCTCTGCAGTTATTTTATTTTGATACGTGTTTCAAAGCCCTGCAGTTATTTTATTTTGATACGTGTTTCAAAGCTCTGCAGTTATTTTATTTTGATACGTGTTTCAAAGCTCTGCAGTTATTTTATTTTAACACTGTTCATTTTAAGTGTAACACCGGTGTTACATTTAATTGTCATTTCTGGAAAAATATACCTTTTGCATGAAGTAATTCCGTATCAAAAACTAAAAATCATAAAAGTTTTAATATTTTTTAACTATCCCTAACAATGAAAAACGTAACATACAAAATTAGTATTTAAAATTACAATATTACAATTATTTAAAATTGTAACAAAAGGGTAACGTTACATCTCAAATATAACTTTTATATATTCAATTCTGCGGTTTGTTTTTCATCAATTAAATGAAAAGCCAGTGAACAGCAAAAGCTCTGTTCCTTATCCTTATGTTTTGTAACGAATCTATGTACAAGAAGAGGGCAGTTTGAAACAATCGTTTAGCGCTTTCTATCAGGTACCTAGGTTCAATGTCATACGCCTCCAAATTCCTTTGTGCGCTCATCCCTAATTGAGGTGTTAGGAGAAGCGGGGCCACATAGCGCCATTAACTCTTTTTACGGAGACCATTTAAAATAACTTATCATTTTGGTTTCCATATTCTCTTACATTTTTCAGATGGATATCTTGAAACTAGAAGACAATGGAACATGTTTCTTTGGTCTCTGCCCAGGAATTTCCCTCTATCAATCAGGACTCTGAGAGTGTTCCGTTTGAAGCATCTCTAATTCTTTCTTTGTCTCTTCCATATCCTTACAAGAGGATCGTTCTAGTTTGAGACATTATACGTCTTATCATATCGTGAAGAACGAAACAAAATCATAACAACTAAGGAGCACTTGGAACTTATAAAAATATGGTCAGAAGAATTCCCACCATTTTTAAGGAAGAAACCTTTTTCAAAATGACACAATTTTGTGATACAGGAATATCTTCAGATGAAATACACATAAGCCACTTGGAACCCTTCTACCAATGCCGTAGGTTTTCTACCATTCATTTTGTGAAACAAGAGGTGTGATGTAGGTAAGTTGAGAAATATTACACTAAGATAACGGATCCAATGGGTAACACGTAAAAAAAGAAACGATGTACAAGATCCCCAATATTTGATGTGAATGATTGAGAAGAGAAACAATATTTCCCTTCTTCTAAATTTATTTTTATTGTTCCGAATTAAACTACAATGGTTATATCGGCATCCGTTTTCCCTTTAACAACACTGCTAACTCTATAAATATAGTTGCTTTTGTCTTTGGTCTTTATATATTATATCACACAGATATTCACAGTCTCAGTCATATTTTCAAACTCTGGAGAAGACCGGGAATAATGCTGGCTAGAGCAAAATCCGAGGCTTCCAGCAGGGAATCGAACCCGGTACCCGGAACAGCAGGCAGGATTGAGTTACGAAACCAGATGGGACAATGAGAAAAGTAGGAAACTTAGGGTATGTAACCTGAGAAATCTTTGAAATAAATACAAAGTAAATTTGTCAGTAAACTGTTGAAAATTAAACATTTTTAATAACAGTATTAAAATTATTTTTCCTGATATATTGTAACGTAGTTTATCAATGTTTACACGTTATTTAATAAATGGTACATCAGTAAGAATGTTCTTTGGACGAACATACGCTTCATCGTAGGCTTCGTACACATTGAAGCTAGAAATTAAAAGAAAGAAAAACATCCCGCTAAAACCACGAACAGAAGTATATTTCATAAACTATATGAAATGGTTTACATACATCAGTACTTTTCTTAGTACACCATATTGGTATATTCTTCCACCTAACGTCTCAATTACTTTCATCTGAAGATAGCATTGCGTTTATTCCAGATAAAATGGAACGAAACCCTTATGTTATTACAAAGTAATATACGGAAAATACTCTGTAGTAGCGGTACGGGGTTAAATTATGTATTGTTTCCTCGAGAGTAATTCTGTAGCGCAAATGGCATTCCTATCAGCTATGCTGCAAGAACAACGTTGTGTTCAGTTACATTGTATGCAATAAATGGGTTTAGACTTTCTCATTAGTTCCATCTCCACATTTTATCGACGGGTATTTACATCTCTTTTGCACGATTTAACTGGATTGCGCCCTTATTTGTGCCTAAACGAGAGTGACTAACTCGTAACTTCAATTCAATGACATTACAGTGAAAATATAACACAAAAGCAAATGGAGAACCAATCTCACTGATGGATAATGAACGGCGTGACAGACTGCACTCCCCAGCAGATCGATGGTGATTAGAAGTAAATCCGATCAGGGAATCAAGTGTGGCTCAGTGGCTTGGGTAAGTGCTACATTACACTTCAGGACTCTTCATAATGACCTATTGATCCCAGTAATCTTAAGCATTTGATTGTTACAGATATTATTAATGGACAATGTATACCGATATACTGGATGGTTTAATATGTAGTTTGTGAAGCATCTGAAATCTATGTGGGAAACCTTTTGTCCAAAAAATAAGGTCGAAATAGATATTTATTACATACTTATAATAGCGTTATCGTCGTTGAGGTCATGAGAAAATGGGATGATTTATGTACATATTTTGCTTCTGGAAACCGCCAGGACGAAACCGTTAAGTGGAAGATACTGTCACCCAATTATCGGAAAGCCAGACCAACGACAGCTGAGAAGGGACCAGAGGCATACGGGCCACACCCACTCATCTATCTCAGTCACTAACTGAGGGGTTGATTAGGGAAGTGTCACTTGTCGCTGGCCGCCTCTTCCCCCCTCCCCTGCCGTCTGGAACCTTCGCGGTGATTCACTGAAACAAGACACTTCGAGAAAACAGCGACATTCCTATAAAAAGGGCTGCAGTGAGTGAATTGAGTCAGTGCTTGGCAAGCAGCGAAGGAGCGCCGTGTTAGTGAACGGACGAGAAGACTGTGTACGTGCAACGGAAGAGTGTGCGTAACTGTGAGCGTGCAGTGGAACTTAAACGGACGAACTGGTGAATCGTAATTGTGTGCATTACGTAATTCTGTGTAATTGGCAAGTGTTCAACTGTAAGTCGGTGGAAATAAAGAACATTTTTGAGTGGTGCAATCGGACTTTTAATTTCACGAATCCACAAAGTCACAATACAGAGGGTGACCAGAACTGGGGTGGCAGGGAAGATCATTAACGTTTCCAGATATTAGGAATACTGTAGTTATATCCTTAATTGGCTGGAGTAGAGTTCGTTGCGAACCCACATCCATCCAGTAGAAATCTACTCATAACTAATTTTAGCCAATATGAGTAAACACTATCTTCCCCAGGTAAAACAAATCACGTTAAAGGAGTAGTTTCACTTTGCTCCTGTGAAAACCTTAATTGTGATGTCAGTGTTATTATACAGTGGACTATAAAGGAGAGCTTCCTCTGGAAGTTAAGAATAAAAGGCTGAAAGGTACACGCTGGAGCCTAAAGCTCCCATTAGAAGTGTATCTACTTTGTTGTGCGAATAATATTTATTTGCCCTCTGTTCACATATTTCTGAAACTCAGACACATAGAGAGAAAAATACCTTGAGATGAAGTTTAATAAGAAGGTTCCAAGTCATATTCTAGGACTCAAATAAACCTTGCACTTTAAAACATTCTCCGCCCGCTTCGTGCTAAGCTTTCGAAAAACCTGTTTTCAGACACTCGCCCACTACGCCACTATTCTCTACTCCTTTTATTCCACAAGGGCAAACGAGGAGACAAAGACAATACTTTTAACGGAATTCAATATCGTAAGATAAAATGTCATTACTTTTGCTCTCTCAATCTCACCTAGAGTGCCTGGATTACAGGAAAGGCATTACTGAAATTAGATGTCGCGGTTTCTTCAAGTATACCTATACGAATGAATCAAGGGAAAAGCATAAAGAAATTGCTTCCGGTAAACCCCGATCGCAACACACGCACGCACGCGCGCGCACTCACAATTTTTTCTACCGTTATGATTTTCTGTAGTTATCTGTTGCCTATAGGCAGATTACCTATGTCATATTTGACTATACGATGGACATTAATCACAAGTATGTTCACCTAAATAAGATTTAAATGTAAGCAACATATGTTTAACCAACATGTGAAAACAACATTCAAATTGTTATATCTGGGACAAGAATTCTTTATTCGTAGTTAATTTCTCTCCATCTTAATCAGCCACACGTTCGGGCGCAATTTGGTACGGAATTTCTGTGTTTGAGATGGGATGCACGTTGACTTTTCGAAGACCCACGTCGAGAAGCCAGATATAACAGGGTTAATTCGTTGTATTTTGAGTTGTTTCTTGACGATTGTGTTTGATTAAATAAGAGTCATGAGAATCTTAAGTTTCAGGCGTGGTTCGGAATAAAGTTTCGGAGAAGTCAAATTTTGTAACTATTTAATTGTATTATTTGGATTACATTTTACTTGAACTTCCTTTCCCAGTCACTTGCAGGTTACTTCCAACATATCGATAAATTCTTAATTTGTTATATTTAAACAGTTCCAACTATTACATAAAAGTTATTGGCCCTGCACCACTATTCATCACACTCACGATTACAAAACCTCTCTTCTAAGATTATTGATTTTTCGTAACTATCGTTACTCCTATCTTAATTTTGTGATTGGTCGATTTAATTCCACGTCAAAATATTACGTCATACAATTATTACTACGGCCATTCCCAAAATTACATATATTTTTACTTATTTAAATGACTAAATAGATTTACATAATCATTTTTATATAAAAAACCAATATCGCAAACCTTCACGCACATTCGCAAATCTGTGAGAGAAAACGCGCTTAGTTACGATTAGATAAGGAAAACGTGGAAAGAATATCAGTCAGAAAGGATGGTCCTAGCGGGATTTGAACCGCGGATTTGCCGAATACGGTCTGATAAGTAACTGCGGAGCCACCTATCTCCCTTGGTTTGTTAGTGAGAGAGCTGGAGAAGGCAGGAATAAGAGGAAAGATGTACTAAACCGAAAAATGGTATATGAGTGCAACAATATATCGGGAAAATATAACGTTTTCCCATACTTACAATTAGTTGCTGACAATCTCTGCTTACAATTAGTCGCAATTTTTTTTCTTCCAAAATTACAATAACGTAGATATTAATTTCAGAAGTATGGCTATGTCATTCCCCAACTACATATGTAAACTTCAATGAGTGATCTATAAGGAAACACACACACACACACACACACACACACACACACATACATACATACATACACACACACACACACACACACACACACACACACACACACACACACACACACACACACACACACACACACACGCATACACATATACAGAATGCGTCAGAAAAATATATACACACCTTGAACTTCACAGAAACTGTATTTTAAATACTACAAGGTTCAATTTCTGAGAGAAAATAGTGTTATATATCTTCAATAAGTGGCAACAGAATTGTCACTCTAGCTACTCAACCCAGTTAGAGACACGGTAGTAACTGTAAGATGGCGGACATACGTTTGAGCTTTGGAGTACCGAACAATGCTTGCTGATTCCGATTCCCTGCCATTCGTGCATTATATGGCAATGACGAGTTTTATTTCCAACAAGATAGCGCCCCGCACTATCATCACGATGCGCGAGCATACCTGGTTCACAGTTTGCCAGGCCAGTGGATAGGACACAAGATGCCAATCGAGTTACCTCCATGAACTCAGACCCTACACCATCGGATTTCTTCTTATAGGGCACAGTAAGAGGGCACAACCCTTAACCGCGTAACCTAGACAAACTTTAGAATGAGATTCAAGCAGTGTGCGCAGAAATCCCACTGGACACGTTGGTACGATGTGCGGAAGCAATGGTGACTCGTACTCAATAATGTATTGATGCTGAAAGGCAGCCAGTTTGAACAGTGATCACATTTGCATCAGAATCTACATTTATGTCTCAAATTGGACTTTAAGCTTTCCATTTCCAGCAGTTGAACCTTGTAGAACGGAACATAAATTTTGTATGACGGTTCAAAGTGTGTATGCATTTTTTACGCACCTGTATATATACAATGTATATGTATGTTATATATGCATATATTGGTGACAAATACATAAAGGGACCACTCTGTGGCGTGAAGGTAGCGTATCTGCCTCGCATTCAGGAGGTCCAAGTTCGAATCTTGGTAAGAGTGTGTTACCTGGATAACGGTTTGCCTTAACCTGAATTGAATGTTAGGTAACTCTCCGTTGACCTCGGTCTGATTTGAGCT
Source organism: Mantis religiosa (assembly GCA_030765055.1). Lineage (NCBI taxonomy): Eukaryota > Metazoa > Arthropoda > Insecta > Mantodea > Mantidae > Mantis > Mantis religiosa. Next base: position 129,908,414 of record CM060950.1, read on the forward strand.
TCATTTCAACCATTTCATTCATCGTCCGAGATGACTTAACCGGTTCTGTACCATAATATACCACTAAAGCAGAGGATGTGACACGATTAATACACATGATTCTGCCTACTTGATAATAACCTCCGCATTATATGTACCTAGGTATATTTATCATTACCATAATAAAATTGTTTGGGAGTACGCTCTTATTAATATTTCAAATTATGCAAATATTAGATGAGTAAAATGTGAGCCGCTAATACTAGAGGTCTTAGGTTCGATTTCCGCAGAGAAAACCCGCCTGACTATTTTTGTTTTCTTTTTACGTTCGTTTCTTTCACTGCTTTTTTGTTGTTGCTCTATTTATATAATGTTAAGGATATTTTTCCAGTCCTCTCATTTCAGTTCCTTAACATGTTCCAGGGTTGAGAGATCAGGCGAATGGACGAGGACGAGGCCTATTGCGGTGGGCCTCTTGGAAGTGACTGCCTGACGTTCGGTGTGAAATGGACCGCCAAAGAGGCTTCACCGTGGGAAGAGTTAGGGCTTATATGGAGGGGGGGTGCTGCATCTGATCATCCTCTGTACCCTTCGCTTCAACCCTTTCTCCTGCAAATTTTCAGAAGCACAAAAGGCGACTGTGTGCTTGTGATTAAAAATCCTCCTCCGTTTTCAGACAACACTAACCACATTTAAATATTGGATTACTATTGCATTACTGTACTGATCTGAATGCATTTCTATTTGTACATGTTATACAACTTTCATAATTTCCTAAGGATTATGTATTTTTGTTAAAAGCCTGGTGCAATGGGAGAAAAGGCTTTATGGCCTTAGAATTTCAATCCAATTAATGGAAACGAAAACTCGGAAACAAAAATTTATTTTAGGTGCGAAAAGTAGTAAAATTAGATTTTTTCGCCATTTCCTTGCACTAAGCAAGGGTTTTACAAACTTTAGTGCATGGAATTCAAGGTTAGTTTCCACTTGCTACACATTTTCTATTCACTCTATAAAGTTTAATATTCTAAAACTAAGAAAAGCCTCCAAAATCCAAATATGGAAGCATTGTTTCTAGTTTCAGCACGTAATTGCTTCAAAGTGTGTGTGTGTGTGTGTGTGTGTGTGTGTGTGTGTGTGTGTGTGTGTGTGTGTGTGTGTGTGTGTGTGTGTGTGTGTGTGTGTGTGTGTGTGTGTGTGTGTGTGTGTGTTTCTGCGCCCCAATCAACCAATGAAATACTTCCAAGGCTGTTATTACAAAGGTCTTCTCAGCTTGTCAAGCTATTATCGCCTTTCTCTGCATGATATATGTCATCGACCTCGGCCGAGTTAGGATGGTAGGCATACAAGGAAATAGCGGCGCTGATGCATATCAATTAGCACGTGGCCTTTCATGGTATTTACGTACAACAAACGATACAATGCTGTCATTTTATTTACTAGTCATTTTACTACGATCTCAAACTTTGTGGGGCTGTGAGAAAATAACATGTCATACTCCTTGCTAAGCTTCTCTTCTTTCTATTAAGACGGGTTCAAAAGCATGCATCAACAATAAATGAAAATGAAGAGTTCAAAAATACACCAGTAGGATCGTAGGACACAACATACTTGATACTGAAATTAATTAGATATAGTAATAAGGGAATTGATTTGACGTCATCAGTATAATGATATAGTAAATAAGTATTAAAATTGCAGAGGCAGATTAAACAATACATTTACATATTATAATTAATAATAGAATAAGACAGGGATAAATAATAACACAAATGATAAATAACAGTTAGAATAAGAAATAAGACGTAGAAAGAATAAATAAAATGTGTATTGAAAGCAGTGGTGCCTAACGGACAAAGTTTGAACTTAAGTATTGATCTGTCGATGGCGTGGCTTCTGTTCACTCTGTGACTGGCTGGCTACGAGGATAGACTTATGTAGCGTTTCGTATCAGAAACTCTTTTAAAAATCTACAATGCATAATATACTTGTTTTATAACAATTTATATTATCGAGGTGATCGGCATATTTTAAATATTTCATATGAAGTTTTAAAGAAATAAAACTAGAATTAAGAACTTTAACTCTGTGTTGTTTCTTACAATAATACCTATGCAAACCCTGAGGATTACCTCGCACCACCCTACCGAGCAAGCCTGGGGTCGATGCGGATCCTGATGAGATCTTCAAGATATTCACTATCGACGGAGAGACATTAATCTCGTATCATACTTTAGAAAATATAAACACTACAACATATAATATATTCGAAATATCTGCATTGCAGAATTCAGATCATAGCCGAACTTTGAACCGCGGAGACTGGCCACCTTACGGATACTCTTAAGACCTAAGATTTGGAGATTACTTTCAATAGCGCGCTCATTTTTCAACACAAACCTGATAAACCTTGGTGGTCGAAATGATGGCTTAAGTTCATGCCGTATTGTTGATATATATTCCTCAAGTGATTCAAACCGCAATAGCAACCCCACAGCAATAGACTTCGTTTGACTCTAACTAGAATGACCTTGTTCTAAAATACAGAAGAGGAGAGAGACAGAGGGGGGAGAGGGAGAGAAAGATGGTGATTCTATAAAGGAACGCCCTAAGACTGCTGATGGATGAAAGTTCATGGAACCGCCTCTCTGAACGTCCACGAACTTTCCTTCACCAGTCAACAGCCTAGATTGTTCTGTTAAATTACTGGTCTCTCTTTGTCACCGTTCATATGTTTACCAGTGTCTTTTTAGTATCTGAGCACTGTTGTTATGGCATTTTAAATACATACGAGGGCCTACATTTGTAATAACTAGGTCCAAATTTTTAGGGTTTAACCTTATTTCACCGAAAAAAGCAACAACCTAAATGAGGGTTTGAAACCTAAAATGACCTAAATAGCTGCTTTCCCTTTTTGAAACGAAGAATGCTACCTTCCGATTTTCAAAGTTAATTTGGAAGGTCATATTCGAGAGTAAATTAATAGAACAAGCGAAATGCACCCTTACATGACATTCATCTCAATAAGGAAAATATATACGGGTAAATCAGTCCGATCGAACTTCGAATTCTGCTCCTCCGGAGCTCTTCGGTCAAAAAGGTTTTCTTAAAAGCCCCAACACGTATACAGTTGTCCAAAAAATAAAGTACCAGCAACCCCTTTTCCAGCTGAGCCGATACTTACGCGGCTTGAAACTTAGTTGTCTGCTGCCGTTTACCATGTCGCGCACTTAAAGGAAATTAAAAGTGTCATCAATGATTTAGATGAAACAGAAGTTTACTCCATTGCCAAGGCTAAGAGATCACCCGAGTGTCTCACACTTGCAGCTTATGCTAATACGCATTTTGGTTTTATACCAAAAGCTATTCTCAGGTTGGAAAGTACAACTTTGCCACTGAAAGATGCTCTAGATATCACTGACAGGTTTCGAGAAAACGAATACCTGAACCAGTGGGAGGTGCATGTTCTTTGAAGTTGCAGAAGATTATTTACGAAATTCTGGTTTTGAAGACTTAAAAATCATAAACTCGGTATTGCAGGGAGAAAAGTATGCAGGAAAGCTACCCCTAAAACCTGCTGCACTGGCATCAATGGTCGACGCTCCAATGGCATCATATTCTGTTGAAAGAACGTGTTCGTCTTACAAGAATGTGTTACGTGACAATGGGAAATCGTTTACAACAGAAAATTTGGATATGTAACTACTGTAAAAATAACCTAGAAAGCAAACAGTAAACTCTATTTTGTGCGTTCTTTGATGAATATCTTTGGCGATGTATACTTTAGTGAAATAAGTTCATGAATAAATTATACAAATAAGTAGCTGAAAAGGAAAATGTAAAGTACATGTACTGATAAAAAAAAACACTAAAGAATCTATTTCAATCAAGAAAAACCTAAACAAACTATTTTAAACATATAAGAAACTTAAAATGAAGGAACATTCTACCTAAAAATCCGGGCCCTAATGATAGCATGAGAATGTGGTTTTCCCACATACACGTATAAGTCACTCATTTTGTTTTACTTCACACAAATATTACGCGTTATAAACTCTAATTACAGCTTCAATTTGGTTTTCTGTATGCTATTTGTCCGACATTTTCAATAGGAATCATAAAAAGGTTTAGCAAAAAGCAACAGAGAGGAAAATACATCCATTTAAATAGTGTGGGCATGATTTCACGAAAATTAGGTCTGATGTATTACATTGACATGGCGGAGCGCTGTTGCCAAGCGCAGTGCGTGCATCTGCAGATGTTCCATGTAAATATGAGCAGTTTTACTCGCCAGCAAAAGTTTTGGCTATTCTTCCTGTAATTAAACAACACATTAAATATTCCTAAAACACTAAGATCCTACCTTGACACACGTCACAGCAGCGGAACAGCAAGCACGGTTTCCAATCCATGAACTCGCTTTCCGACTAACGGATCTTTCCCGGAGATTGAAACACAGGTACGCTCCCTTTTTCTGAGGATGAAGCTGTTTCACTAGAAATTCGTGGCAGTGTGTGCACACTACCTAATTCAGAGTTAATTGCTGGATTTTGAAAAATCTATAGTTGCCCTATATCCTGGATTGGAGAGCTTTCGTAAAAACTTGTTCATATTAAATATAACTTTTCTGCCCTGAGAATGAATCACTTCACGTTTGTTGATCGAAAAATTACTTGTCCATGCTTCGAGGGATATGTTCACGCACTCGGATCATAAACACTGGGAAAAATATATGTGTATAATAATAATAATAATAATAATAATAATAATAATAATAATAATAATAATAATAATAATAATAATAATAATAATAATAATAATAATAATAATAATAATAATAATAATAATAATAATAATAATAATAATAATAATAATAATAATAATAATAATAATAATAATAATAATAATAATAATAATAATAATAATAATAATAATAATAATAATAATAATAATAATAATAATAATAATAATAATAATAATAATAATAATAATAATAATAATAATAATAATAATAATAATAATAATAATAATAATAATAATAATAATAATAATAATAATAATAATAATAATAATAATAATAATAATAATAATAATAATAATAATAATAATAATAATAATAATAATAATTTAATGTGATATTAACAATATTTCAGCTGGAGTTCAACACACGACTTAACGATGCCGTTCACTTTAACAAAACGACACCTCTACTATGAAAACGAACTGAAAATTAACTCTGTTTCAAACTGCGTGACATCTGTTTTAATAGTAGCCGCATTATTTATTTATGCTTGAGATAAATGTTATGAGGAAAGAATGGTGTTGTTTTTCAGACTTATCTGTGTTCAATGGATGGATGTTGGGTGTAACCATAACCATGTGAAGATAAAAATTGCATCGCTCGCGTTATAAGTATCGTAGAGACAGGATTTTTGTACGATCATGATCAGAAAGTAAAATTCTTTCTTGTTATACGATTTACATCTGTAAGTTTCACATATTTACCTGTAACATGTAATCAAACATGTGAAGATAAAACGTGCTTCGCTCGTGTTCTAAATATCGTAGAGCATCGTGTAATATTCAAATATTTATCCGAGCGTAGTTAATTAATATAATGTACTCAGTTCAGTTAGGCGAGATGCGTGTACCACATTCAGCAGCGCTGCTAGGAGGACCAAGTTTAGGATTGGCTGGAGTCTGCAGTACGGCGCGCCTGCATATGCCTTTAACTTTTGCGAAGATTATACCCTCAATCACTCACTGAGTCACGAGACTCTGATTCCGCAGGAGCATTCTCTCATATAGGCGTATACAATTTCAAGAGCTCCAGAACCTTCGAAAAGGAGAAATTTCTAGAAGATTCTGGTTATATGGCACTTATCGAATTGCCACTAGACGAGGTGAACTGCTTATCGTTCCAAACACTTGGCACTGATCTCTCCATTACCTTAAGCCATAGCCAGTGTATCAAAATTTCAACCACTAATCATTTTGAAAACTAAATTTCAAAAAATATTCCATAAGTTTTGCTATCTTTCTGCAGTTGAAACCCCAGTTCAGTGACTTTAGTTGTGCTTTTATATAACGAAAGTCTTGTTTTTGTGTAATTATGCCAAAGGTAAACATAAGTGACAGAGCTAGATTACAGGGATACAAATGAAATGTGTAGTGTTTAACGCCCGCTTTTACTACATACGGCACCGCAGGCGATGACACTGATGATACATGAGATGAAGATGGAGCACCGGTGGAATGAGATGGCGGGGAAACCGGAGATCCCGGAGAAAACCCGCCCCAGCTCCGTGTTGTCCACCACAAATCTCACTTTGCGGTCGCCTGGGATCGAACCCGGGACACCTTGGTGAGAGCCAAGCAGTTTAACCACTGAGCCACGGCGCGGCCTACAGGGATACATATGCCATAACTCTTCAATAGTAAATATCTAATTTGATGCGTTAAATAAATCATAAACCATAATAAATCATTACACATATGTATTTGCGGAGAGAATAATTTTCTTTTGCTACCCTCTATTGGTGTTGCCAATCAATATCGATTGACTTTGCCATGTTTAATGATCATCGCAATTTTGGCACATTTTACTCCAGATGTTATTGAATATGTGTATTGCGGGAGCAAGTACTAAGCCACACTCCCTTCACGGCATTATCAATTTACAAATTGTTTATTTCTCTAGATCTAATAATAGGGTACTAAAGACAGCCTTTGAGTACGAAGCTAGTCTACTCCTAACGTAATCTATACAGTACCGTAAAACAGAAATACAATGTGAACGCTTTCATGTTCTATGACTTTAGTAATATATTTTTTCTTCTGATTTACGCTGATATGTTATGAAAATGCAAATACAAATACACAATAGAAACTCGAACACCTAAATCACCCAGCCTTTCAGACTGACTAAGTTCGCTGTTGAAGAGATTTGTTTCCAGTCTATAGCGTTAAACGAGGTGAAAATACACAACATCCAAGGTTTGTTTGCTGTGCCTTTTGCGGTACACTCACCGCACACAGTTCACTGGCCATAAGTAAACTCATTGAACAGGACGGGTCGTTCTTAGGTCACAACATGATGCCTATAGGTAAGCAGATATTTTTGTTGAAATGCTAAAGACGTTCACCAAGGCCTTATAAACATGTCGCTGACGACGAGCTAAATGTCCTAGCACGCCTGGCTAACCGTTAAGAAGCACTAATGAAAGCTTTCTTGAGTATAAGTGCGAACCAGCACTGGAGTTTAATTTGAGTCATTTAAAAGTTAAATCTGTCTGGATGCCCTTAACATCAAAGTTTCTCAACTGATTCATGTTTATTCAGTAAACCTGCCCGGCTACCCAAAATACTTAGAAGATATCCTATACTAAAACATTAGTTGAGTAGATAAGAGTCAAACTGAAAAATTCAATGCCACTGCCGGGAATTGAACCACGGATCTCCTGATTTCCGTCCAATCGCTCTTACCCATTGAGCTACCATGACCAACGTGCCGTCATGACATAAAATTCTCTAATTAACTCATTTATTTTTCCAGTAAACCATTAGGGGCTCTCGTATTTGAGATACACCGTTTGTGGCAACTTACTCTTGTATGTACTTGAGTCCCAGGCTTCATCATTAAACTCTTATTATTTAAGTTATTTGATGGAAATTAATCATTCGTTCACACTAGCTGTATATAGGCTAAGGTTTTGGACAGATAGAGTCACACTGAAAAATTCAATGCCACAGTCGGGATTTGAACCACGAATCTCCTGGTTTCCTTCCAGTCGCTCTTGCCCATTAAGCTATCCAAAACCTTACCATATACACGGCTAGTGTGAAGGAATGAGTAATTTCCATCAATTAACCTAAATAATTAGTTGAGTATTTCAATTTTCCATGCTCTGCAGTTGATTATTATGTTTATAACAATCATCGACATTTATATTTTGATAATTAATCTACAATTTTGCCAGATCTCTCTACATGAAAATTAAGTAAAATAATTAACTTATAATAAACAGGCATTAGGCATTAGACTTTAGACATTCCTATTCTCTGTCACCATCTATGAAAACGGTTCATAATAGATTTTGTAATGATTAAATCGTCAACATTGTCTGGTTCATGTGATTGATGCAGCACCCATACAATGACACAAAATCAGAAAAAAAAAAAAAAAAAAAATTGAACCACTCCTGAAGAAAAATCTTTGTTCACAACGAATGAATAATTTGTGACTGTATTCAAATAGCACCAGCAAACGCATATTAATTTGAAAGCTCACATATGCTGCAGAATCTCTTCTAATTAGGCTGAAAAAATATTAGATATGAACACAATCGCAGGAAACACAAATTTATTTCTCCATGGTTCATACACAAGGGCGAGAGCACCGAATAGCTAAGCCCAGTGCTTCGCGGGCAACTGAATCGATATCGTGTCCCCACAACATTACTTTTATTCATACAAAACGAATGCAAGACTTTTTTACTTTTATAGAATGCAATCATGCAGCTCGTAAGATGGCGCTGTGATGCTTATTAAATGTATCCAAAAAAACTTCCTGTATTTTTCGAACAGTAGTTCAGATACAAACATTTTCTGTAGTTTGCTGGCAGTCACTACATCACACAAACAGAACGCAGGGCAGATGGTGATTTGATCGATAGATGGTAACTTCTGTTGTGTCTATAAGTTGTTATTCCAATTTTCGTAAAGAAACTTGCAATAGCGAAATTCCTCCAATGAGAACATCAAAATATGTAATAGCTAACAAAAAAAGTAAAATTATAATTAATTATGTTCAACTTTTTATTTCCACCTGACTATCTTTGGACTGTTTACATGTCGTAGCCCACTATCCCTTCCCAATTACTATAATAAGTGCTCACTGAGCTTAATCATTCGTTGTATGAACACTGCAAGCCTAATGATAAATCTTATAATTATACAGCAGCAAATACACATTCTGCACATAGAAAGTAATTATTTATAGTTTCAACAGCAACAAATTGAACCATTTTATAACAATGAAAAAAAAATTATTTTACATTGACATCCGCTCCAATTCACTGGCTTTTTGTTTCGTAAAATATTATTTTCCTTTAGTAATTATTACTGAGATATTTTATCTGCATAAAGCTACAATGAATAGGAATATATACGCATATATACAATTTTATGTATGTACCATTTATATCCTGCCTTTATCATTCGAGGTCATTTCCGAGGCCTTGTCTTTGAAGCAATTGCTCATTAGTAGGGCCCGGAAGTTGTTGACCTAAAAATTCTCTGGAAATGAGCTATAAAATGCCCTTAAAATATAAAAAAATGCACATAAAATGTAAAAAAATGACCTAACAAAAATTAAAACTTTCTTTCATAATAAATAAATAACTGTCACAGACAAATAATGAATATATGGTTCGAATAACCCCACATTACAATTAACTTTCTTAGTAAATAGTGAATTATTGCTACTAAATACTAAAACTCAAAATTCATAAGTTCATATTCAATTTTATAAAATATGAAAAAATAAGTTACTGCATTCATTACCCAAAACTTACCTTACTTGGCGTTGCAGTACACTACCACGGTCATCTTCAAGTTATCAAAAGTAAAGGAACGGCGGTTGTCAGCTAAAACTGTCGTATACTTTGAGAAACTTCTCCCCAATTCCACAGATGTTATAGGTGCATATTTGAAAAACACGATGTAACTGCCTATTAAATCCTGTTCAAAAATATAAGTTCTAACGTTTTCTCCTGACAAGATGTCGGCAATCTGACAAACTGTTTGGTATCCTTTATTTTTGTCCAACACATTTAGTCTCTGTCTAATTTTGTCTCCAATTTCATCTTTTACATTTTGTATCCTCTTTTCCGCAATTCTCACTAATTCAATCGACTTATCCAATGTCATGCCACTTTCTTCAAGGCGGGTTATGTTATCCGACCAAAATGCAAATTTTATTTAATGAAAGATAATTTTCCTTGGATTTGAGTGTCAGAAAACAGATCCTGTGCGCTCTCAATTGCCTTAGAATCTACCCTATCAAAGCTATTCGCCAGTTCTCACTATTTGATAACTGTCACAGTGGTATATATATATATATATATATATATATATATATATATATATATATATATATATATATATATATATATATATATGCAGTTAACCATGTACCCCAGCGTGTTAAAATTGGTGCTGGGGGCAAAGCTATATTAGGGACCTTTTCTTTTAAATTCATAGTTCAGGTTGGCGCTTTCAAAAACATTTTTATTGTGGAAATTAGTGTATCTACTTCTGCAAATGTTGATCTTACCTGCTCCACAATTCGATGAAAAGCATGGCCCAAACACGTAACACGCACAATCTTACTGTAAAATGATCGGATCGATTTTGCCGCCTTTACCATGTAAGGCGGAAGGCGCCATGTAAGGCTCCTTTACCATGTCTGTCAGGAATAGGAGCACGTTGTCATGCTGAATTCCACTAGGCCACAATAAACACGCGAATTTATCGAACAGTTTGCAATCTGACAGTGGTTAACAGCTTCTATAATCTCTGAGGTCAAAAGAAACATTTGTCCGACACTAGTAGCTTCTACTGTACCTATCACTGCATTGGCTACATAACGCCCCTCTGAATCGGCTGTCTCACCAATTGATATATAAACTTCTTTTCCCATTCATACATTCATTTATTCGGTTTAACGTGTCTTCATAACATTTTTGTAGGTAACTTTTACGCAAAGTTGATTCATCTGGAATTGTATGACGAGTGTGAAGTTCCATAAAATCTCGTAATTTGGAATTACTTAATTTTTCTAGCGGAATATTTTCTCTAACAAACACTTCACATAATTCTGTATAAAAGGAAGATTACTTTTTACTTGACGCCGAAAACGTTTCTTTTAACAGTAACTGAGATGTTCTCTCTTTTCTCAAACTTTGAAGAGCTCGCAAATATTTTCCCACCCAAGATGTTGTATGGTAAACCGTTTGTCTGCAGCGACTTTAATTTCACACACTTTACAGAAAATACATTTCCATTAGTAGAGAATATGTTTCCGCCAAACTCTGAAATACACTGTTTCAAGCACACGCAGTTTTTGCTTTGGCATTTCAATTCCACAACACAAAAAATTTAGAAACCTCACAAACTACTCTCCTTATTGCGACACTTCTAGCTCTTTAAGTCCTGACCAATCCACACTTAGTACATGATGTAATAGGCGATTCCTTGAGTTGAATGCGTGATAAATTTACCAGTACTGTTAGGTCGCTGACCTGTGTTAATTACATGTGACCACACTTACAAGGTTACTATTTCATAAAGGATTATATAAATGAACTTTTAATCACAGATTATTTTAACCCCCCCCCCCAAAAGCCCTTGGGTCAGGGTGAGGTCGGTTACGGGAATCGAACCCGGGCCACCCTAATGCGGACTACAGATGAAAATACCAAATATATTTGTGAAAAAGAAAGAAAATGACCAGAAAATAGATCTAACTGTTAAAACATGACTTTATTATAAAAATTTGAAAAAAAAATCTTGATGGCCTATAAAAGCCACAAATATCTAACGTATTTGTTCCAGAATGCACTTAATTTCCAATAAGCATCGTCTGTGACTACTCAGAACAAAATATGACTTTTCATCAAAATCCGGGCCCTACATTAGAAAGGTTTTATTGTTTTGTCAACCTTTCGGCGTGTTTACGTTGGGCTTTCTTTATTAACTTTAAATTCGCAGGCGCATTTATACCCCCCCCCCTATGCTTAAAAACAGTAGGGAGGACTGGCTCAAGGAAAGTTCTCATGCTCCAGCCAGGAGTCAAATCCAGGACCTCTAGATTTGGAAGCTATTATGCTAGCCACCAGAAGTACAGTAAACACGATCATTGTACTACAGCCGTATTGGCATAAATTCAAAACTGTGGTGGTAGCAGTAGTGCTTTTTTACCATCTATCTAGGGAGGACTTGCACCCCCAGTGAAGTGGGCACCTGGAGCCAGATGTATGCCAAAGAGCAGCATGGATAAGATGGGGTAGGCAGAATGAGTGATGAACCTGAAGCTTATCGGTGTGGATGGTTAGGCACTGGTCTACTGATCTCAAGGTCACGGGTTCAAAGCCGTCGCAGAAGGGCGGCTTCTAACCGTGTTTAAAAGAAGAATTCCTTCGGGACGAAATTCGGACACACCGGCGGTGCAAACGACGTCCGTGGCAATTAACATCGTCGTTAACAAACAAACCAACCAACTCTGCCCTCTCTCTCTCTCTCTCTCTCTCTCTCTCTCTCTCTCTCTCTCTCTCTCTCTCTCTCTCTCTCTCTCTCTCTCTCTCTCTCTCTCTCTCTCTCTCTCTCTCTCTCTCTCACATACACACATACACAGGTGAGTCACCAGCCCCTATTTATTTCTTAATTTATGCAGCTCCTAAGCGACAGATGATACTTACGCCTTTCTTGAATGCCTTTTAATGGATGATTTTCAGACCAAATTATAGAGGAGGGGTAGATAACTCAGTGCATAAGCGTTGTATGGGACAGAAAGCAGTAACTCTGTATGTCGATTTCAAAAACGTCATACCCAGACACAGACAGCCGCATTAGCAATTTTAGACGAGTTTGCAAACTTTTATTCACACACACACACACACACACACACACACACACACACACACACACACACACACACACACACACACACACACAATAAAATTGGAGCACAAAATGACAGATCTACATAGTGGGACCAATTGGGTTTAAATCTTCAGCCAACACCTGTTTTCGTTGTACAGCCATGTCAAAAATTATAAGAATTTAGTAGATATTTTACGCTTCTGTCACAAATTATGGCAGCTTTTAGCTCATACAGTAATTGTAATGACGAATGCAGTTTTTTATTTGCATTAAAACTACCAAAAAGAGGCCTAAACACTGTATGAAGCTGTAAAAAACGGTGTTAAGATCCGAGGTGGATTCTGAGGTCTGCGGTTACTTTTCGTAAAGAAACCTCTGCTAGCAAGGTAGCGTTGGCCAAATGGTATTACACAGGTTACTGCACCACTGTAAGTTGATTTCTGAACCTTCGTGTTCAGCTAAGAAATTTTACTAGTCTTTATTTTACCTCTTGTGTCCTAATAATTTGATATTATGATACAAGTAACATCTTAACATTATACGTGTTTGTAAAATACAATAATCGCATTTTTTTTCCACTGGCAGATGGAGATACATTTATAATTCGTAGTAGGTATGTTATTATGGTCGGTATTGTGCTTTACCCATTCAACCAAGTTTCAAACATTTCACAAATGCAAAGTGGCTTTACCTATTTGCTCCTGAGTCAATGCTTGGCGTGAATAAACGCTCCATTATCTAGGTATTCAGCCTTTCAAATGCTATCGGAGGTCGTCATTTTGAACATTACCTGCGTTGATGAAATCTACACTATTTGACAATTTATTTTTCCGTTTAACCGACAACTTAACACGTTCACAGCTCCTTTGTCAGTAGCAGAAGTGAAACATAAGATTTAAGCATGAAACAAAAACTATTAGATTCAATGTCTGTGATATGCCCCTGAAAAATGAAGGTTAACTGCGTAACATGGTTTGCAACACCAGATACGGGAAGAGGAAGGAATCACTGAGGAGTGGAACAACTGGCAACCCACAGCGAGTGAAAAAGGCGGCAACGCTACGACAGAGCGACCGGCAGGCAGCTATAACGTCAAGTGCCAGGTTAGTTCTCCCAGATTTTAGTGTTCATGATTCCATCCCAATAGGGGAGGGGATCCGTCCCCTTCAGCTGCCATGGTGTGGGCGCTGCGAACTCCTAGCACTCGTGATATCTCTACGTTATCAGAGGAACCTCGAGCCGAAAATTCATTCGAGCCCCTCCCAAATGGGAGTTTTTCGTATTGGGTTGGACTCGAGGGGTCAGTGGTTCCCGATACCCATGGGAGATTGGGTATGTCTGTTTAGACGGGGTTGAGGGATGCCTCAAGTACCCGGGTGCTAGCCTGCACAGCTAGTAGTCGGTGTGCTAGATCACCGAGTGCCCCGACCGAGGGCATCGGTAGTCTTCCCGGATGGGTTGACGCGCGTAAGCGGCGTTTCCGCTTCCACCCCGTAATTGCAGGGGGCGGACTGTTAGCTTCCAGGTCTTGCCCTAATGGAAAGAGCCCCGGAGTGTGCCAGACACCCCTTTTGGGAGAGCTTGGTAGCTCCAGGGTACAGAGGGAGACCGGTTTTTACCGGCCGAGTAGATACTTTCATTCATAATTGTTCATGATTCCATATAAAGTATATTCTCCTACTGAATCAGTGTGTCTCGGATGCGACATATAAAGATTCTCCCAGTGAGGCAGTTAGTGTGTATCTGATGCGACATGAAGCGAGTTCTCTTAGTGAGCCAGTGTATCTCTGATGCGATATAAAAGTCCCAGTGAGCCAGACAGGAAACGAGTTGGTATGTTTGTGCAACATAAAGCGCGTTCTCTCAGTTTTTTATTTTGTTTATTTGACTATACGTCCTCAAAAGTAAGTTGTATTAGACGATGAATGAAATGATCGAAATGATGATCAAATGTGCTCAGGATTAATAGAGCTTAGACACATTCGATATTCGTCTTTCAAGGTAAGGGAAAATTCCGGTAAAAGAAAACCTTATCCAGATAACTCACATTGACCGAGATTCGAACTCCGGATCTCTTGAACCGTTCGTTGAGTGAACTAGGCAGTGAGTTAGTGTGTTTGTGTGTGTATGTGTGTGCGTGTGTGTGTTTCTCAACATAAGGTGAGCTCCCTAAGTTAACACGTCGTATCAGGATAGCTCTTAAGTCGCGATTAATTGTCCAAAGATTTTATTTGATATAATTTTACGTGTTAATGAGATGAAGTTCTTCCCACGTTCTTCTCAGTTATATAAAATTTAGAGAGAATGAAGAAGGCTTGAAAGAATTTTTAAAGAAAAGAAAATGCCTGAAATGTTTAAGCTAAAATGAAATAAAGTTTTTAGGTAATAAATAAACAAAAAAGGGTCATTCGGCTGCGGTGATGGGTGGCTTCTACAAAGTTTTCCTCTTGCATCCTGAAAGGTGTCCGAATTACACGGCACAAAAGTATTGTATTATCAGACTTTTTATTTTGGAGTTATGCTGCTCTCTCCAACGATTTTTTAAAATCTCTGATTAAATTTACGTACTGTATACTTTTGTCTGACGGAATACTTTTCTACCATAGATACGTAAACGCCAGAAAAATGGGAGGGCAGAAGGACCAGTGAATGGATGGATGACATCTCTATAGGTGTTCAGTTTTTAATTAAAACTATTATAAAACACTTAGTGCATGGGTCATTGAATGCACCCTTATATTTAAAGATAGAAAGTAAAGGTAACAAAAGGAAATAAAAGGTAAAGGAAAAAGAAAAATCCGAAAACAAAAAGAAAGAAGCATTTCGCTATGTGAACAAATTGATTTGGTTTCGCACAATTTAGCTAGTTAGTGGTCCATGCCTTGGCAGTTTCTCTGGCCGGCCGGTAGATCCCGACATGTTAATTTCCTTCTAACTGGACATCAGAATTTTTCTGTGGATTTAATTGTTCGCTGTTTCACTCAATGCGTAGTTTATGACAAAATATGTATCCAGTCTTCATCCAAACAACAGAATGGGCAGATTGTCTGCCAAAATAGTCAGTCATTTTCTGTGTCCAGTATCAGTCTAAACCATGCTATTCGTGATCTTTCCTTTTCTTTCTATATATAATATATTTATAATATTTATTAATATTATATATAATGCTACTTGCATTCGGGAGCTCGTGAGTTCGATCTTCGCGGCCAGCTTTCCTGGCCCATAGTCTTTTTGGGGGTTTTCCCGGTTCATTAGATGACTGCTAAGAAGGTTAATTACATCCACTGAGCTTTTTGTCCTCTATTTCACTTCATCTTCGTCCTACTCGACCATTTCAGGGTTGAAAGTGTTTCGACGACATGGCAGGGAAAGTAATCTCTGTTAACCTTCGTCAACCAGATCGGGGCGATCTTCGAGTACCGGGCTCCCTATTTAGATGAACAGAGGAAGGGGAGTCGAATTTTCGTGCTACCACAGGGGAGTCTAAATCGGATAATATTAGGGACCCTGCTCACTGCATGTACACCATAGGTCCAACCACCCTCTGTCTCCTCTTGTTTCCCCTTTCTCTCTCTCGCGGGAGTGGGGGGGGGGGGGATCCGGGACATAGGTGTAAAATATCTTCCATATGTCGAAGTTCTAATTCCCCTTCCGAACCTTGTGATACTTAATAGATCAGGTCGAGTTCTACATTACGTTTTGACTTCCTATTGGTCGATGGCTATAAGTCTTTTGGCACCTAACATAGGATATTGTCATTTATTTCAGTTCTTTGCCATATTGAACCCATGTCTGTTTTCCTCAAATATCTTTCCAATTCAGCTGTCCAAAACAGGTTTTCTTGCTAGTTTTTAAACTCAGTCATAATTGGAATTGCAAATATGTTAGAATTATAATACACCATTCTTATAATGTAAAAGTGTACTACGATGCACTGAATTAGGTTTAAACCTAAGATCTTTCAGACTTCCATGACTCTCAGGTACAAGGCCTCGTACACAGGTCCGTACAAAAAGGAAAAACCAAATATGTCCTTGTATAAACTGTAATATAAAGTATAGAAGTTGTTGTTGTTGTTGTTGTTGTTGTTGTTGTGTGTGTGTGTGTGTGTGTGTGTGTGTGTGTGTGTGTGTGTGTGTGTGTGTGTGTGTGTGTGTGTGTGTGTGTGTTTTAGTTTCCACCCTTATAATAAATTCAACAACTAGATTTAGCGCATAACAGAAAATATATAAAATATTCCCACTTACCAACAAATTGCGGACGAACAGAAATCACCTGCAACAAAAAGAATAATATTTAAAGTATTTCCAAATTCACTTCACAGCTTGGCGCTGTGCAGATATCTAAATTGAAGTACATAATCGATTTTGAGTGTCTCATATGGTTCAAGAGCTTATCTCATGTAGGTACATTTAATGTTTATAATAGTAGTTTGGTAAGCGCACAGGGAATACGCTTAGGTCTTCGGGGTCTCACTGTTCTTAGGTATTGCTTTACACCTTAATGACGCAGAAAAACAAAGAACCAATTCTGCGCATTCCTAGTTATTTCTTAAAGAATTTGTAAACAAGAAGTCATGGTTTTAAAGAAATTACGGTGTTTCAAAGAAATATCCAATTAGCCATTGATGAATGTAAAAGAATAGGTAAGTTAAAAAAAAAAAACTGAAAATGCTATAATTATTGAGAAGGAAGAATAAATTTACCACCGTATTACTTATTTATATTTCAGGCATTGAATTGATTTTCTTATATACTATTCGATGCAGTAGTTTACAAACTTACGTATCTATATTGAATTCACATTGTGACGTGAAACCTCGGCCCCAGCTTATTGGTAAGTTGGGGCCGGGCAATCGACGAGACAAACAGATGCGGTAGCGCTCTTGTCCATCTTCAACAGAAGCGCTGTCTACAGATAACGATAAGCTCTTTCTTTCTTTCTTTCTTTCTCTCTCTCTCTCTCTCTCTCTCTCTCTCTCTCTCTCTCTCTCTCTCTCTCTCTCTCTCTCTCTCTCTCTCTCTCTCTCTCTCTCTCTCGAAAACTGCATTTGCTATAAGGGTGTTCTCGCGAATTATTAACTGCGTTTGTGTAAATGAGATACTGCATATCTGATTCGATAAGAAGTGGTGTTCTGTAAATAAGTTAGTGACCACATTTGTGACGTGGAACAATTGTTGCTTCCTCGAGCGAGAAGAGGCATCTTTGTTCATTGCCAGCAAATCACCAGAAGAAGAGACTGTTTCGTAGTATTCCAGTACGCGGCTAGGTTATGAAGATAAGTGAAATTGCAGGGAAAATTGAACAAGATCAGATTAGTGAAACGGCAGTGTGAACTAAGTGTAGCCTCAGTGATAATTGAGCTAGATCACTTTATTGAAGTAAGAGTGGGAACTTAAGAAGTAACAGTGGAAACGACAATGTCTCAATGTAAACTCATCGAATTCTAATTTCCTCAATATTCACTGCATTTTTTGGAAAACACTATCATGGTTTGAATAAGACGATAAAGCTTAAATTAAGCAAGATATTGCATGGTATATTTCTTGAGAAGAATAACAATACGCTTAGAAATGTTATATTTCAGCCACAGTTTTGTACGAGGGCTGTTCAGTAAAGAATGATCATAATTTTTTTTATGGTCATAATTTTTCGCACTAAAATTCAATCTTATTACATTCTGTTAGCTTAATGTGAAACAAATATGTCGTAAGAGGGGAGACAGTCAATTTTAAAAGAAGGTGGACCCGGTGCTCCAGTTACTGCTCTTACGGAAGAAAACATCAACACTGCTGCTGCCATTGTGAGAGAGGATCGACAAATTACCTTAAGATCACTTTCTGAAATACTGAACATTTCATTGGGTGCCACATTTCCGTGAAGCAGGCTGGATGCTGCACCACGATAATGCGTGGCCACATATTGCCAATGTTGTTGCTGAATATCTTGCAAAAATCAACATGAAGTGCATCCCTCACCCTCCCTATAGTCCGGATTTTGCCCCATGTGACTTTTTTCATTCGCTAACTTGAAGAAACGCCTTCGCGGGTGGCATTATCCATCATTAGAAGCAGTGGTGAAGCCTGAAGAGGCGATTTTGAAGGATCTCTCAAAATATGGTCTCCAGCATGTCTTTGAAGACTGGTAGAAATGCTGGAACAAGTGCATCGCATTCAGGGGTAACTATTTGGAGAAGGGCCATCAAAATTATGAGGATGAGTAAGGTACGTTGTCCAAAAGAAATTGTGCTCATTCTTTATTGAACAGCCCTCGTATGTAATAGGGCCTAAAATTGCAATGCTTTACTTTGGGCTGAGTGGGATTTTAGTTTTAGAGGATTTCGGTTATGTTGATGGATAGTATCCCAGATTTATCAAGAAATCTCCAATATCATATCTTAAGGGACTGGAGCTGTCGATCACCAGATAGATTACAGTTTACACTAGTGTTGCAGAGACTGTCGCACTTATTCAATGTATGTTATGATTGCATGCTCAGCATTTAAGTTGCGACCTGCGAAGACTTAACAGATATGTAGCAGGATCGTATGCCCAAGGAAAGAGATTAGTGCTGAAAACACAACCTTGAAGAACATGGAAGAGAGTTACAAATTAAGATTGCTCGTCCACATGAAAGCTGAGGACATTACAACAAGAAAACATGTGATTCTTGTGGAGTAGAGACCTCAAATAGGTTCAATTGTACACAGGAAAGCTGAGGATAGTATAACAAATTAAACTGTGATGCCTGTGGAGTTGTGGCTCCGATAAGGATCGAGGTTTGTGCTACAGACAAAGGGGTTTCGGGCGGCGAAGCGAAAACTTCGTAGCCTCATCGCAACTCCACCGAGGTCAGTAATAACAGTATTGGCGATGTCTGACCCAGTCTTGGTCCAACATACTCTCGCCAATTCAGTCAGCCCATCTACCACACATTCCTGTCAAAGCCTAGCTCCGTGTATCCCCAGTGGTCGCTTCCGCCTCCAGACTGAACTCTGCCGCTGTGATACTGGTCACCTTTGACGCATCTATCACGGATTTCCAGATAGGATTTACGCCGCACAGTGGTAGAAACACGGAAATGCTCAACCAAAGGACTCTTCGCCGTAGGAACAGCAAGCTCACAAATCTCCAGAGATGTCCAGACGAGTATCGACGAAGACGATCCGGGTGGTTATCACCGCAAAAATAAAATAAAAAAAAAACTGACGCTATACTTCTCTAGTATCCATCACCACTATAAGGCCAGTGACGATCTCATTGGCTAAGTTTCATGAGCAGCAGGACGAGATCATCCTCCTCTTTCCAGAAAAATATGACTCAGCAACCTCAAACTCATGAAAGCCTACCTCTTGATTCGAAATTTCACTAAGTCACTATTTCCCTACTGGCCTAAAACGCCAGACAGAAAACACAACATTCGCCGCTAACTTTTTTGTTTTTTAAATTATATTTCATTTTCTTGAGTAAAGATTTTCTCCCTGTTCACCTCTGTTTTCTCTCTTCTATTTCTCCTTCCTAAACCACGCAATAACATAGTGCTATAATAATAGCCTTTGGATCACGTCTATGGCCTAGCAACTCCACCGCCCACATGCCCAAGGCTCTTCAGGCAGAAGTAGCATCACCAACACTAATGGAGGTAGACGTGCCCGACATTTCTTTGTTATTTCTTCTTTTGCATTTTCCTCACTTACCAAGAAAGAAAAACAACTTGGAGCCTCGTAGGATATTTCGTTCTCTACCTGAAAAGTAATCAGTTTGGTGTTGCCTTACAATACAATAAGCATCGTCAGTGGTGTGCTGAAATACTTTGTACAGCTATTTTGAGAGCTTCAGAAAGTTTTTGTCAATATACTTGAAAGTACACCATATTTTGTTTCGAAATTCCTCTAAATCTAATTTTAAACACCTTATGCCCTAAGAAAATTGTATACAACCCATTTGATATTCAATAACAATATTTATTGATATTTAGTATTAATGGTCATCACGTATTATAGATACATGAGTACAGTTTTGAAAACTTTTAGTTTCTAGAAATTAAGAGCATATAGCAGCAAATATCGGCACTCTGAGAATGTGCACCAGCACCATTTTTCCTATAATGCAAAATTTTCAAACAGTGCTGCCGAATGTATAACCTGAACTAAAAGTTACGGAAAGATAAGCACCTACAGAGTTCCGTCAGGTATAATTGCTAATCCCTATTTTGTACCTTTGCAATACAAACTCAATATTCTTTTATTTCTTGTTTTGTTAATGAATACTATGTGTACGTGTTACGTTACCACCTCAGAGCTATCAAGTCACCTTCCTGGACATTGCTACTGGAAAAACAAAGGAAGTGCAAATTTCCTTTCCTTGATGTGACCATATCTCCGATTTCCTTAACGTCGAGTTTGTTTGTTTGTTATTAAGGGAACAGGCGATATATGAAGTTACGCATTCATTGCTCCATTCTTTGTGACTAAAAGTTTCAATAAAAGAGAAATAAATTACAATGTATTCCCAAAATATGTTAAGATAAATGGTAGTTGCACCTAAGGTAGCCACAAAATAGGAATGAACATAAGGGGGGGGGGGCTAGGCGTGGCTAATCAATCGCTAATAGCCAATGCGGGACATGTAACGTTGTATAGTTAAGCACGCATACTGCCTCGCTTTGCCGAACCATACGGCCAATTTCTTTGCGCGCTCTAAAGATACTAATTACAGAATTATTTCGTTTTCCCATGTTACAGAGCTATTTTTTCTGAGGATTACTGTCTAAAACTCCATGTTTGTAGTACATCTGGTTCCGGAGGTATGGAAAGATAAGACGCCTGACTAGAAAGAATAGAATCATTAACTGTCAGTGAAGAAAAGCACACATGTGTTATGCTGCAGTTGCATTTTGTATTTAAGCCTTGCATTCAGTAAAGTGGTGATCTTTTAAGAGTGCGCACGTGCTTTTCAAAGTTAGTAAATATAGCGCTTAGCAAGCCTACTGTTGGTGCGCCTAGTAGTAACTGCGAAACAACTCCTAAGAGTTTACATAAGCAGGCTAGAAATATTCTTGTTAATGCGTATTTCTTTCTCAAACAGATGTTAATTAAAGACGTTTTCGAAAGTAAAAATTTCGCTCAGAGTCGAGAGTTAATGTTACAAGCCTGTCACGTGAGTGCTCATTCTGTGAAGAACATTGTTAAAGAAGACAAACATTTCACCAAATAAGGAGAAGATTCCATATTTAGATCTCCAGGGAAACATCGTACAGCTAAAAACGTTTTTTTAAATATATTTATTACATCGGTCAGCAATAATACATGCTTTGCACATCTGAGAGAACAGATACAAAATAGCTAAAAACGTGCTACCCTTAGGGAGTTTTCAAAAGTGAGGTTTACGTAGAACAATTTACGATTTATATAAGGGTGAATATCCAACTGCCAAAAGTCTGACCAATTTAATGAGGGGGAAAATAGAATATACAGATGCTGTATCTTCTATGCATAATATTCTGAAATCTCTTGGGTTCAAATATAGGAGAACCAATGATGGTCACAAATTTCTGCTTGAAAGAAGCGATATTGCTGCTGCAAGACTAAAATTTCTGCACATAATGCACAACATTAGTACAGGACATTCATGATGTAAAACTGCTTCACACACATCCGTATCTTCCGCATATATTAAGTATTTTAATGAAACGATAATTGATTTAAAGTCCATTACAGGCAGTATACAAATATGGAATCATTAAAATAGAAACTATATTCACCAATCGTTAAAATGTCACTATTTTGTTTCACTGTAGCAAACACCTTCTTTCGTGGAACGCATCTAATTTGACTCATGTTGTTTTGTGTGCATATGAACGATAGGTACGTATGCGAACTGTTCTCCAGTTCGAGGTTTTAAGGTTCAGATTATGCGATAATCATAGTATATGTTCTCACACGCATGCTGAAATACTAAGCGAACTTCTCTACCAGCATCTGTATCACTGTACATCTCAGCATCTGTTTGATACCTGCTAGGTGGATTCGGTGAGACAAAGATAGATATATCTTCCATCTCTGTCACCCGCTAGCTGTGGAACTGGCAACGCCAAGACAGTACGATAACCGTATTGACTCAACGCATCTTCATTGTTATTTTGCAGCCACTCTTAGATGTTTCAACATATTACTCTTTACATTGGCAACTTGCCCCTGCTCTTCTGCTCCAAGGGTAATGAAAGTTTGAGTTACCAAATTTTCGACAAAGGTCGAGCCGCATGATTAATGGTAAGACCAGTATTACCTTCTGACGTTATTGCACTAACAAGGCAATTATCACTATGTTCATATCTGTATTCGCTTGAGAGTTTGATGGCATCATCTCTGCTCAATGTGGGACCTTTGCACCAAAACTCTGCTGCGGAATAGAACCGCAATGCCCAAAACTGAAGCCTGAATGGTGCCGCATGCGACCACGTGCAAGTAGCTGCTGGACATCCCTCGTGAGCTCTACGCCGGCGCTCCTTAATTAGGAGTCCTTACGTATGCCATTGTGTAGACACTGCCCGCAAGGGTAAACAATCACTCCCATACAATGCTGTGTTGTTATGTCTATATGTTCCTACGTATTCATTTTCGGGTACTTTCAGCTATACTCCGCACCTGATTTTTTGGCACACAGACCCCACATAGAGCAGAGATGATGCCATCAATCTCTCAAGCGAATCTGCATAGTGATCGTTCCCTAGTAAGGAACTACGGTTTAGGAAAACCGGTATCTAGCACAAAACCCGGTTATAAACTAATTACGTTAGTCCCATTTTCTACTAACAAAACTTAATGTGACGCTTATGTCACACTGCGAGACGTACATCATTCATTTCATTGAAAAAGAAATATGTTCTTTGTTTTACGTTTAAGTTTTATATTTCATTTGTTCGCTGACTACTTCATAGTTTTAATGTCTTCCTATTGAATTAACTATTTTACTAATATTATATGTCTTATACTAGTATACTTACTCTGGCAATGTCAAAGAGTGTTGGATTCATTCCGCGCCAGCGGTATGGTTATCCGGACATTAAATCTTTAGAGGCCATGAGATGGCAGACATCCTCGCCCAAAAAGGTGCAGGGCTTTAATTTCATATGACCGAGCCCTTTTCTGGCATATTTCTCAGAAGTATCGAGTATGCGATAGCTCAATTACAATTAGGGCTCATAAATATATTGCAACACACAAACTACTACCAGGCAAGCCCATTAATTAATTTCGGGCCCAGGCACTAATCAGAGTGAGACTGCTTTGATTCTAACTGGATATAAACTATGAGGTGTTATCTACTATCTGATGGGCCACAACACACTACTACATATACATTTGCACATGATGGGACTTACACAGAAAATATGAAAGGGAGTACTAACCTCCCTATATAATGCTTGTGCGAAGGTTTCGCCATACATAGATATGGAATCTAAAATCTCATAGGCAACCATCAAGGATGTGGTCCGTTTTGTCTAAACCATAAGCTTTAATTAAGAGGCCAAAATGGCCAAATTAAGAGCCATAAAGGGTTTAATAAGCCTACTTTGCGGGATGCTATGTAATAAGAGGCAACTCATTCCTTCAAAATAATCTCCAGTGTTATACGTTCTTGAATTTGTTTTTATTAAGTGATATGTATGATGTTGAGTGTCAGCAGTGGATCATTTCATTTCTTTGGATAGCTATATCGTCCGTCTTCGGAAAACAGCAAAGTGGTGCATTACTGGCACATGCGGAAGCTATGGCGAGGACCCGGTTTTGTTTCTTCTGTGAATGGTATACAATTACTTGGGTACTGTAATGGCATCGTGAGCAGTCTAGATCACGCCTCAGCCAGTCACGAGATGGATGATAATGGCGGTAATAAATTAGACTTTTGTACAGGCTTAAGGCAGCATGATCTGCAAAAGTTTGCAGTCTGTCAGTAGGACACCGGTATATTCCACGTTGTAAGAAAATATCCTTTCCTTTGGAACATTATGCAAATAAACGTAAGCTGCAATAGGCACACATTAGGTCCACCTGTGTGGCGTGGACCTCTTGAATGTGTGCCCGAGTTAGAATCTCGGTCAGAGTGAGCTATCGGGATAAGGTTTCCTTTCCGGGGGTTTCCTTATCCGAAAAGATGGAAGTCGGATAACCCTAAGCTCTATGGATCCTGGGCTCACATGAACATCATTTCACCTATTTCAATCACCATCCGATATTACCTATGTTGTAGGACGTAAAATAAAAAAGAGACACATTAGGTAAGTAATTTAAAGTGTTCTTACTGATTTTATAATAAAGTTTACTCAAAATGGGACAAACGGTAGAACAATCAGCCCAAATTTATAGGCGATGTTTCACATGACCTGCAATCGTTTACCAGTGAAGTCAGTTATGTGGGGCTTTGCTAATAACGGCATGGGAGGTAATATAGTCTCCCTCAACTCCAGTACTAATGCTGCAGCAAATTTGGAATAGAAATAACGGTGTATCTATGTATATATGTTTAGCAAAAGGTAACCAGAAATTTCCATCTTATTTTTATTACAGACCTCTCTCAGCCATCTGTTGATGTTCGCTAGTAAACCCAAAGAGCCTACTGAAGATCAATCGACTTTCTTCGATCCTGCTACTGCTGTTTGAGGTTCTTGTGCTCTTCAACTTGACAGACTATGTGGCAGGGAGACCATATATGCATCTTCAAACTGTTTATGTTGCAAAAGATTATTTCCTTCAAATTTCTGAGTTGCCCTTAGTGATTATGGAGATTGCCGCCCAACTCAATAAACATTCTAAGCACGTTATCAAACTATGGTGATACGGAAGTTGCTACAATGACGCACCTCGACTGTTTAACCCATAAATGCCATCAGTCTGCTGAATATACATTACGGAACACTCACCTCTAAGCATTCTCAATATCTCGAAGCAAAAACTGCAATGAAAATGAAACTTAAATTATTATATTCCTTGAAACTAAAATGTTTTGCGTGTATATCGAATTATTCACTATAATAAAATCGGTACTTATTGGCATAAAGAAATATTTTGGAACAATCTGGTAAGCTAAATGTACATAGCTTTCTCTGCCCTATATCGTTTACTGGAGGGTATAAAAATATTCTTATGAAGCTTGTTTTTCTATCTGCTTAATTTTAATCAAATAAGTATTTGCAGAAATAGTATTATTAGACATTCCGTTTTGCGTACAAAGGGAATGGCGATAATAATCAAATGTTTAAGAACTGGACGCTTATAATTCTATATTCTTTCCATGCAATCGCGAGAAACAACTGAAAATCCACAGGTCTTTACAAGAACGACAAATCGAATAACGCAACACTTCAAGCCATTAATAATGCATATCTCAGAAACGGCTTATAATATCAAAAGGTTATGTGAAATAAACTGTTTTCGTCAATTACCAAACCTTACCAAACCTTACAAGCTTATGGAACATTTCTTCCGAATGAAGAGAACATCACAAATTATTCCTAGAAAATTATAGGCATACATTTCACTTGTTATGAAACTTCAATGCATGGTATTTTAATTAAAACTTTTAAGACATTTTTGAGACTATAAAAAAATAAAAATTATCCATGTAAACGGTATGGATAGGTAGAGTCAGACAAAAAAAGTTTAATGTCACAACCGGGATTTACCCCCACGGACCTCCCAGTCGCCATCCATGGTCACTATTAACCATTGAGCTACCATGGCAACGTGCTAGCATGGCATTAAATTCTCCAACTGACCCGTATTTCTTTTCCGGGAAACTACTAGAGTTCCCATATATGAGTACAAAAGACAAATATTTTAATGGCGACTCACTGTGCTGTAAGTACGAGTACTTAAGGCCTGGGCTTCATAGTTCGGTCCACTATTATGGCAATTAATTGACATTAATGGACAGAGACAAGGAGATCCGTGATTCAAATCCCGGCTACGGCAATGAATTTTTCAGTCTGACTCTACCTATCGAAACCTTGTCCTACAAACGGTTAGTGTGAAAGAACGATTAATTTCCATGTAAACGGAAATTTGTTCGGAGATTTTCTCAACCTCTTGTCTCATCTTTGGAAGATGCTGTACTTAAAGGGGCTGTTTAGGGGCCTCAAAACATTAATTTCCGGTGAGATCTCGGTGTCAAATGTATTGATGAAGTGCAACTACCTTCACAACCTACTATTTACTTCTCGATATGTCAAGCAAATGGTTAGAACGAATGTATGAAACACTGGTAGAGTCAAGGATGTTGTATGCTGCAGAAATATGGGGGACGTCAAAAGTAACAAATAAAATAAACCAGTTATACAAACAATTTGCTAAAGAGGTGTTGGGATTGCCTAGATCAGCTCCAGGAGAAGTAGACTTAGCAGAATCAGGAAAAAAAAACGAAAAGAAAAGGTATAATAATTGAAAGTATTAATACTTTGGTATAAATGCTGGATAAAAGTCAATGATGAAGTCCTACAGGTATGTATGAATCAACAAATGAAATAGTAAATATAAAAAGCTTGTGGTCAAAGGCAGAAAAAAAAGCTGTGGAAGAATTGGGAATGAGTCTTATTGAGACTATAAAATAGGACTGTAGCAGGTTTTTGGAAAATAGTCAGAACCAGAATGGAGGATATAGAAAGACAAGAGATATGGGGAAGGTTAGAAAACGGAAAATCATTGAAGTTTTATAGATTACTTAAGAGAGAATAGGGACTAATGTAACAGGCAGGATAGGGAAGGATAGGCTTGGAAGAGAACGGGATCAATGTTTCTTAGGGGACTAAGAAGTAGCAGGGTAGAAATATATGAATTATGTGGAGAAACAGAAAGCACAGTTCACATTCTGACAGAGTGCAAAGAGCTAGCAGTATGGTGACAGGAAGTATGGATGAAGAAAAGGGGGAAAATGCAAAGCAAGATGATTGCCATGAAAATAGTCACGGGTAAAAATGAAAGTACAAATAGAAAGTACAAATACAAATAGAACCTGTTTTGAAAAGCTAAAGAAAAATGGATGAGGAAAGTAAAGATTAGAAAAGAAAAAACGTTGAGACAAGAAGGGGAAACAGCAAGCCAGAGTAGATTACGGAAGGGTGACTATGCTACTCAGCAATGTTAGAATGCCTGGGAGCCAAGCAGGCTGAGCTAGACTAAGAATTCTACTGCTTACTTTTCGTGACTGAGAAAGTAAAAGGGAGTTCAAAGGACTACTTAATTACGGTTATGGAGCAGAATAATGCATTTCTGTGCTTTGTAACCTAGTTCTGTAAATTATGAAAGTTAAAATTTGGAAAATTAAAATTCAGTTACGTTTGGTGCTGCGAAGCACCTACTATTATAGGTCTGTCCGTCTGTGTGAATGAAACGTCCCCTAACCAGCTGCACGTACAGAGACAAAAGGTCAATATATACATTTGTCTAAAATGTTTTGACAGTTGTTACATTTGAAAGAAATCGGTGTACAATGAAAGTTTAGAGGGACTATCATTTACAACATTTAGGTGAGCCACTTCACTTAGAACATTTCTATATACAACAGTCTGAGAAAGTGTGTCGATACGTTTCAAATTAATTGAGGAATAGTAATGACACTTTCTAACACTTCAAGACGTTTTTAGTTAAACACTGTACGTTGAAATTTTAATTTGATATCTAAGGACTATATTCACTTCGGAATTATTTCAAGTTGGCACTAAATTAGGTTTAGGTTTTATCAAAGGTTCTGTTTGTTTAGTCTTTGAATATTTTCACTCGGCTGATATTTACTCAGCGCTTTTAACAGTTTCGTGAGTCAACATCAGTAAGGGAATTCTTTGTTTTTGGGTTTGCTTTGGACGTGTAAAAATGTAAATACAATGCCGATGTATTACGTTCACATGACTTTCTCTTCCCAATATAGTTTATTTTACATGACTTCCACAAACTCTTCTTAAGAAAACGTATTTTTCTATTTCATGACAGCTGAGATAAAGCTTTGCAGAAATAGTTTCTTTACATATTTCGTTGTAGTTTCATGAAGCATAGAGGCAATTGCTGCCGGCCCTCGTAACCATGGTTGCAAGAGCGTATGTCTAGCGCGTAGAGGTTCCAATGTTCGAGTCCCGCCTTGGGCATGTGTGTTTATGTGTATAGTGTATATGTGTGAAACTACAGAAAACAGACAGTAAAACAAACGGAATGAATAAAAAAAGCGGTTAAATTAGGAAAAGAAAAATTGACAGTCAGCTATTAAAAAGTTGGACGCTAAATGCTCCTTCTATGACATCGCGAGAAGTAACTTTCCAGGTCTCCGGTTCGATTTCTAGTTTGGGAGGGAATCTTCTCTAGCCAAGGTTATTTTCCCTAAGGTTTATCTACAGACCGGAAGTACGAATGACAGCGCGCGTGTGTATGTATGTATGTATGTATGTATGTATGTATGTATGTATGTATGTATGTATGTATGTATGTATGTATGTATGTATGTATGTATGTATGTATGTATGTATGTATGTATGTATGTATGTATGTATGTATGTATGTATGTATGTATGTATGTATGTATGTATGTATGTATGTATGTATGTATGTATGTATGTATGTATGTATGTATGTATGTATGTATGTATGTATGTATGTATGTATGTATGTATGTATGTATGTATGTATGTATGTATGTATGTATGTATGTATGTATGTATGTATGTATGTATGTATGTATGTATGTATGTATGTATGTATGTATGTATGTATGTATGTATGTATGTATGTATGTATGTATGTATGTATGTATGTATGTATGTATGTATGTATGTATGTATGTATGTATGTATGTATGTATGTATGTATGTATGTATGTATGTATGTATGTATGTATGTATGTATGTATGTATGTATGTATGTATGTATGTATGTATGTATGTATGTGTGTGTGTGTGAGATCTAATGTGAAATTATCTCCCAGTTAAGAGTCCTACCGATAGGCAATGTGTTCCAAAGTTGATCGGCCGCCGATGTGACCACTGCACCAAGATGGGGTATAGGGAAGGACAAAACACGCTGAAAAAACTAAGCCCATATTAACGGATGTCTTGCAACTGGCTGATGCTACAAAATGTCGTACTACGTTTTTGGATAATATATTTGCCTGTTATGCAAAATTATGTAAGATTTCTTGCGAAAGAGCATGACTTCTTAGGCTATTCCTAGAAAATCGAATATATACATTTTATTTCGTATAGAAATATCTTCATAATATGTTATTTTAATGATAATCGCTATATGTAATTTTTGAGATTATACAACAATTTGGAAAAAGTTTTCATTGAAATCGTAGTTTGTTATGGAAGAATTTCCTTGAAGATCTTCGTTTTATCTTGAGAAGAAACTTAACCTTAATATTAATTGATTATTACGTTTTTTAGCTATGATGTTCACACAAGCGCGAGCATTTTTCTAATGATGGTGCTGTGTATTCAGTGATCTCAAAACAGGTACTTCTTGTAAAATCTCGATATCTGCTGCGTAGAGAGTGGTATCTATCGTCCGATATGACTTAACGTTGGAGGACGTAAATTACAACAACAAAAAAAGTATCTAAACAAGCCGCCAGGATGGCTCTCCCTCAGCACTTTGCTGAGGAATATTAGATGTTACATTTCCATAAAGTATTCTTACTCACTATTATCTGAAGGTTAAGTGAATAATTCCAAGGAGTAGCGAGGTGGCCCTTTATGTGATTTTGGAACCTTTATATGCAGTACGTACGGTACAAAACTTGGCTGGAAGGCGCACGCCCCTTTCCCGGTAACATACTGTACTTGTCTGGCAGTCGTACGGCCTTGCTCATGGTTAAACAAATATGCATGAACGTAATAAAATCGCAAATAATATTAAAAATTATCAGAATAAACACAAAACACGCCGTATTACAGATGTTGGAAATAACGTCAATAATACATCTGCGGTGTCTTCTAAAGAAATGCCTATTCACACCATTAATTGATCTTCCGAAATACCTTTACTTTTCACCCTGATATTTTGTTTTGATTGCTCTAATGAGTTGTATAATTTATTTTTCAAGTCACCGCATAAATAAAACAAGCATTCCGTCAGATCAGGGGACCGAGCGGGACATAGACCCTTACTAATGATCCTATCCTTGAAAATGATTCCTCAATAAAAGGCCATGACATCAGCTGCATGCGAGGTGGCAGAGTACTCCTGAAAATACCCAAACCGACATTCAATGTCCGTCAGCTTTTCGAACATGGTGCATATTATTTCTCTACCTTTTTATATTTATGGTACACTATAAAAATAGGCACTATTTATTTGTATCCACTTATTGGGTACGATAGTCCGATTTTTATCATGCAAGGGATTTCATGAAAGAGATTGGGTTCGTCTGTAGCATAATATCGGTTGTGTAGTGATGATAAATGAGAATGGAAATGAAACTATGCTTCGTCACTGAACAAAATTAATCCTGGGTCGACTGTTTCACCATTAACATTCTTCAAAATCCAGTTACATAAATTTATCCGACTCTGGTAATCAAGTGGCAGCAATTCATGAACACAGTAACCATGTATGATTTGACTTGCTTTCCATGCTGAAGCCTTCAAATGTCAGTTTCTTGTGCAAGGTGCCTAAGGGGATTCTCGAGATGACCGTTCTAACGTTTCTTCGATTTCTTCTAATTTCTGCTCCGTAAGCGCATGCGTTTTTACTTCTCTTTTCCTATCACGAGTTGATCCCGTCTCCCTGAACTTATGTACAATCAAACGAATGGTCTTTCTAATCGGAACACGCAAGTCAGGAAATTTAATTTCAATTGCCTTACAACTTTCCTACAAGATGATGTAAGCATATACGTAGCGTACGTAAACACTCTTTGTTATATTGTACGTATACTGCGTTTGAGGCTTTTGGAAAATATTTCAAGCGAAACTAATTACTTTTAAACAGTCCTAATGTTATTCAATTGTCAACTGGACTAGAAAGGATATAAGACTGATGCACGTATGATTATTAGAACGAATGTAGGAAGTGCGCGCAAGGACATGCAGGGAAGATAAAAGGTGTCGTGAGCCTGCCGGTCAAGTTTTGTAGCGTATGTTCTGTACAAAGGGTTAACTATTATGGGTGCATTATAAGTTGGTGATTGACGGTTGAAGGAGTGGGGAAAGAGAGGGGATAGCAGCGTTGCCACTTAACCATCCCTCTCCACGTGCTAGGCAATGAAGGTGACGGGTAGAGGGGAGGTGGAAGTTCGGTTGCAGTCAGTTGCAGTAATGCACACGCACATATTCCTAGAAATTTGCATACTGCAGTATTAATCGTAAGATTGCCGTAAGACTGTCTACACGTTTAAGTGAGCAGTTACCTAAGTACAGCATACGAGTTTGTAACCGCGATGTACATGCCTGATTTTCTTCACTAGCGTATTTCTCTTTCCCTACTCTAACTATGGTATTCTTACTTACACCAACAGCAGCTGAGGTTCTGTCCAGTACTTTTGAAACGGGAATTATTGGACTCCCATTGTCTCTTTCATCCTCAAAATATTTTCTTACGGAACATACAATTTCCCTTGCTTGTCCTTTAATTGGGATTCCGTGCCCAAAAACATTTTTGTGGTCTTCGCAGATAGCTTCTTTCTGTCTGTTTCTGTAGCACAAGTGTTTGCGGTAGCCATGAGTAACGATTATTAGCTAAATATTAAAGTTGATCACAGAAACACTAAAGTTGATCACAGAAACGTTTAAGTTGATCACTGAAACACACGAATTATATTGCGAAAATGTAAAGCTGTTTACACTCTGTGAAACATTCACTACCTGAAGCAGTACACTCTTAGTTTGGCAGTGATGACAGGGAAAAATACCCTAAGTAAGGGTTGGTCACTAAACTGTAAAGGTTGGTCATTGACCCAGAAAACGTCATAAGCTATTCCTTGAAACTAAATCCACACCTGTTCCCTTCCAACAACGCATACCGTATCATAATAAAGGGCAACGAACGACGACGGTATTGTGATACTACTGATTCATAAGCGAAGCAACAATAGGAGCAGTGTCTGTTTACTGTAAACCTCAACATGATGATAGAATAGCGTCATGCATAAAGCACGTGATGTAGTGCGATAGAGTTGGCAACATAGGATAAGCGGCTCGGGTTGCTATGGCAACAGTTTACTTTTGATTGGTGGATTTCTGGTTGCTAGGTGACGGCAATGACGTGTCAGTGACGTGTTTATCTCCTCTCCTTGTTTTCGCAGCTGAACAGCACGTGGAGGCAAAACGCCAATCACCAACTTATAATGCACCCATTATAATATATCAATATTTTTGCTTCCTTAAAAATATATAATAATGGCGCCCTTCGTGACACAGTAGGTATCTAGGAGACACTCTGTTTCGGCCCATACTCGCAACAACATATTGTTTGTAATGGCAACAAAGTTACAATGGCAAAAGTTCCATCAAATCTCGAGGCAAAGACTGTCTTTGACGAAGCCCCACAAAATGAAGTCGCATGCTGTCATGTCCGGATACCTAGGAGGTCAGTTTAAATATATTTTATTATCACAATGAGTGTGACCTGTTTAGTGCTGTGGGGATTTTGCAAAGTAGAAAAAAATCTGAGATATATTACCTAACTTTTGGTACATAAAAATTCTAATTTCACACCGGTGGGTCCAAAAACATCGCTTCATAAAAATAGTCTTTTTCGTACCCCTGTATATAAAATGCACTTCATTAGGATGAACAGATACTGAAGTAATTGTCGGACATGATGTGAGTGCATTCAGTGGAAAGAGGAACTAAACAGTTACGGAGCAAATGGGCTGGGTATCGGAAGTGCAGCCAGTAAAGAAAACATCTGCACTTCCACGTGGCATTTACTAATGAGGCTGAGTTAATACTGCTTCACTGAACCCTGTGCATTTCTACTATCTTTTCCCCGCACTCCTCTCCATATCAAGTCTTGACGATGTTAAATATTGCCAATAGGACAGTGGTGTCCTTTTCCAAGTGGTACAAGTGATCCAATTGCAATATAAAGTTCATTGCATTCATTGCTATTCGTTGAGATCAAATCAGGCTAACTACTCTTTGTTCTAATTAAGCCTCTACTTCTTAATAAAAATTTCTATGGGAAATTTCGGTGCATATGTGCCAAATATTTCTTGAGATTAAATACTTCACATGGCCCGGCTTTAAGATATCATCACGATACACCACAACTCTTGAAGCGAGTGAAAATAGTTTACTGTTACATTGCGTATATTATCTCTTACTTGACACATTCAACTAACGAACGGGGTAAATAAGTAGTATAATTCAATTTCCAAAGCATTTACACATGAGCTTAAATACTTTAGTTCCATTTATTGTCACGTTGTCTATTTATTGTGCCCGATTGTTTATTCATTTGAGCGATATTGCAGAGCTATCTCAGAGCGTTCAGACCGAGTAGTTGTCAGGAAGATAAAAGCGACAAGCCTATAAAAATTAGTGAAAAAGCAACAGTACTGTATGTGATTAGCCTTTTCTTTCTACTTTGACATCCAGGTCGTGAAAAATGATACCAAATTTACGTCAAAAGCAACTGGCCTGTATGTGGACACTTGTTTCCAATTTGAGAGCAGAAATGAAGCAAAAAGTAACTGTTAAAAAAACACGAAAAAGAAAGGTGAACAACTATTTAATGCTTTAAGCCACGTGGATGATTTTATTTACAGGTTTCATTCGCCTTAAAATGTGTAGTTTTGTATAAACAACAGCCTCGTGCCACAGATAAGATGCTTTCTTCAATAAACAGATCCCAGATCTTTCAGACTGGTTATAAACCTGCACATTTCGAGTGATAGAATCACTTCTGATCATGAGATAGGTGCCTGTGACGACTCAGATTAACCTACGTTTTTACTCACAAAATTGTACGTCATAAATGTCCTTCAGTCACTTTTTCGAATTAGTTAAATTAGTTTATTTAGTTACAAGTGACTGCAATTTTAAACTCCGTGAAATGTATCACGATTATAACCTTAAATATGACGCACTACCTGGCAAAACGGTTAGGTATATTGGCCTTCATTGACAGAGCACTGCATTCGCTTATTATCTGTTTACTGGAACAGCGAAATATTAATAGCTTAGCATACAGTAACACACAAGTAGCACTTGAAAGTTGTGTGTGTCTGATAAGAAACGATGGGTATATGACACGAGAAAATAACCTTAATCATAGTAAATTCATTAAATATATAACTACGTAATGATTTGTTTTATTTTTAAAAGAAGGAAAATTAGGCTAAACAGTTCTATCTTCTGCAATTTCTATGAAAGAAAAAAATGAGAGAAAACCAACTAAATCAGTCACAACACTTTTGTAATTAAATAAGTTCTGCAGCTATAGAAAATGCATGGTAATAAAATGAATTTTCTATTGCCATCAATATGTGCAGCAGGAACACTTTCTAACAAGGTGATTTACTCAACTGAGAGAGGCGTAACGTGAAACATTTGACCAGCAATGTCCCATTATCGTTGTTCCTATCATCGTATAGAAATCAACTCCTGTGCTTCTTGTTTCAATAATCCATATGTTCCCAAAAGTCATAGTTACTTCTTTTAGTCTTCTCAGTAAAAAAGAAAGGAAAGTAAAGAAAATAAAAAGAAAGAAAAATGAATTTAACGGAAAACTTTTCTTATCAGTCACTGCATTTTTGTCACACCCAGGAAAGGTACATATAGTAATATAGCTATAATATTCTGGTGTGATCAATCTGCGCATGAGCCACTGACCTGATGCAAACCACGTGGTTTAAATGCATAGGAATGTTCACACACACACACACACACACACACACACACACACACACACACACACACACACGTTGACAAAAATAAATGAGCAGCTGCCTGAAACAAAGTTTGATTGGGGAACACCGGAAAAAATCGATAATGCTGCGTTCACAATATACGCTTTGAAAAGGTAGAGTCAGGCTGAAAAATTCAGTGCCATTTGAATCCCGGCTATGGCATTGAAGTTTACAGTCTGACTCTAACTTTCCATACTTTGGCCTACACACTGCTAGTGTGAAAGAACAATTAATTTTTCCAATATACGTTTTGATACCATTTTGGCTTCGTTTCAAAGCTGTGTGATAGATAGGGAGATGCTTTGCGGCTTGGCCGTTGCATGGTAGCCGAACGGTAAAACGCATGTGCCTCGCAAGTAGACCAGCATGAGTTCGAATTCTTGATGTACATGTTTCTTTTTATTGTTGTTACTTTAATAGCAATGCTTTATGTTTTTCTTGCAGAAGATAATTAATAACAATATTTTAAACACATTCACTTATAAAAATGCAAATAACATATTGTTATCGTTTTCAAAATAAATGCAATGTTACTAAAAAATTGCCTTCATGTTGGTTGTGTAAATGGTGGGGCTTATGCATCTGTTATGAATGGTGCTGTCATATAATGCGAAGTATCCTCTCGTGAAAATTTCACTATGCGTTTGGTCTCATCCATGCCCCGCAGAATGAGGGCAGTAATAGAAGCAAAGGGTTTAAACGCCCGTTGCTAAGTTAATTTATATTTTTATTTGATTTTACATATAGAAATAAAACATTTATTTCAATTAGTTTAAAAACTCAGTAGAGTTTTCTGGTTTTGTGTGTGAGCATAAATGCCTTAAAATCAAGTAAACCTTAGCAATTGGAAGTTATATTACAATGTGCGTAATATACATTTCGTATTTCTACAATAAAAAAATCAAAATGATGTGCGGGATTCGAGCGTTAGTAGGTTTAGCTCCTACATACCTACTTGTCTATAAACGCTCGGCTATCTGTGTACTTTTAGTAACTGAGACTCAATTATGAGAAGTAATTTTTCGCACATATTACGGTGAGCGATAAAAGAAATGATTCCTTATGTGAATATGCACGAAAAATATGAAACAATACACAATGTGGACATTCTCATTATTATTATAATTATGAGAGGATTTAATAGGACGAAGTTAAAGAGAGGTATTCCGTGACACCATTGTAAACCGGCCGTGGACACGATGTGGACTTAGAAAAATTTAGGCTTACAAAGTATATTTTTTAAAGGCTGTATATATTATGTATGTATATATATATATATATATATATATATATATATATCTATGTCTGTGTGTATGTGTGTAATTACTGATGCAACACAATATCACGTTAGTTTTTAATGATGAAACTGAATAAAATAGAAATAAAGAAATTTGATTGTCTCTTCTTTCTGCTTGTCACAATTCAATCACGTTATATACGAATTCCGATGTATAACACGTTGTCATCTAGGAGACATGATTGCATATGAAGAGAGTACATACACTGATGTTTAAGTCAGGACCGATTCTAAGACGGAAGGACAGCAAATCACGTTAGTAAAATGACAACGAGGACTAGGCGAATTTTCTGTGAAATCTGAACATCAAGTTAGTGAAGTGACAGCGCGGACTAGGTAAATTGTCATGAAAATTAAACTAGATCTCACTGGTGACATAGAAGTGGAAAATGCGCTGTCCCAATGCTAGTTCAATACGTGTCAGGTGTCACTCATCACTCAAGCACCGCAGATCGCTATTTTCCGTCTCATTGCTCGTCCCCAAAATGGAATATTTTAAGAACAAACTACCGCTTCCTGTGGCCAAGATGACGATAAAGTGTGACTACTGAGAGCCAGTACTTGAGGCTGAACTAACTGCATGTTCCGTTATAAATGCGCAACATTACCTTCCTGGCCTTACACTAACATATTGCTCGTATAGCTGTTACCACCATAGTGAAGTCCTCGCCTTTAAAGCGGTAACTATGTGTTTACTTATTTATGTAGAAAGAGATACATTTGAAGTTTTCTTCTACACAGTTGCAAGATATTTATCCTAAATCTTGGCGAAAACTCTACATTTTAAATCTCTGTTGGTGTTATAATCACTTTTCACAAGCGTAAGAATTAAATACGGTGATTTTAGTTTGCATGATAAATAATGTCATTATAAAAGTCTTATCCCGACAGTGGCAAATCTATTAAACTCACTATTTAGTAGACTTACTGACTCGTAATATGAGAAACTACCTATTTAAGATGTTACACTGAAAGTTTCACAAGATATATGCCTTTGAAGCACACTGATCCACTTTATCCAATACGCTTGTGCATTAAGGAATTATACCACATTTTCACTAGAATTTGTAAAAGAAAAAAAAAAACGAATTAACCGACCTTGTTACTAACACAAAAATAGATCCACATAATTTAGAATAGTTATTATCATTCTATAATGATCTAGGTGATCTGGTTTACAAGGTAGGATGATCACTCATAGAGGCCCCTCCATGAGGGTGTCACGCCGGCTTCAGGATGTAATGTCTGGGAACGTTGGGGATCCCGCCTGAGTCGGAGAATGACGACACTTTTACTACTTCGTGCTATAGGTTTCCTAAAGCAGGATAGGCCACGCCGTGGCTCAGTGGTTAGACCGCTAGGCTCTCACCAAGGCGGCCCGAGTTCGATCCCAGGCGACAGCAAAGTGAGATTTGTGGTGGAAAACACGGCGTTGGGGCGGGTTTTCTCCGGGACCTCCGGTTTCCCCTGCCATCTCATTCCACCGATGCTCCATCTTCATCTCATGTATCATCAGTGTCACCGCCTGCGGTGCTGTATGTAGTAAAAGCGGGCGTTAAACACTACACATTCATTTAAAGCAGGATAGGCTTAAGAGGGGTCTTCTAAGTAATCGCCAAACGCATGTTTTAACTGCTTCGAATACAATTAGTTGAACTTATTCTACAGTCCATTTCGGACAATACAGTTGAAGTGCGTTAAATCAGCGGTAATAAGGAGAAAGTTACGTCATAAGGCATCTCGGAATCTATCCGAAATTAGGTGTACACCTAGGACGAGGTCTCCCGCTGGTAAAGACAATGGCAGTTTTATGTTCACGATATTTATAGAAACGTAACTTGCGTTTTGTGACTATTGCCCCAAACTTAAGGCTGACGGAGGAAGTGTAGCTCCAATCCCTTTGAACCAATATGTATCTGTCTCTTGACATAACATACAAAATCTAGAACGATGCAAATACACAAATGATTATCAATTTAGCATCATCGCTATTTATCATTAATTCTGCTATTGTGTCGGTCTGGTGGCTCAGTTGGTTAGACGCTGTGCTTCTGATTCCAAAAACGTCAGCTCAAATTCGGCCCAGATTATTGATTTTTGAGTGTGCTTAAAAGCAACAGCCCCGTATCAGCAAATTTACTGGCATATAAAAGAACACCTGCGGGAAGAAAGTCTGGCACCCCGCCGACACTTGTATGATTCTAAAAATTGACAGCGAATTAGGAAACCAAATATAGGGTAGTTAAATTATAATTGAACCCATTCACGGTCTCTCTCTACTGTGCGAGACGCCCGGCAGAGGCGGAATTCATAATAGATGCTGGAAATGTTGACCTTCTGTTCTGAAACAACAGTATATTTCGTGTAAATATTCTTGCTCACTCACTGCAGTTCAGGAGCAGGTATTCTTGTGATTTCTTGTAGAATGCTTTCCCTAAGTTTCTGTAGTGTATGAGGGTTGGAACGATACTTCTCTGTTGAAACTTAAGCCTTATCGCTACACACATGTGCAAGCGTTAAAGCCTAATGATCTCGCGAAACATGTGAATTATTGTTACAGGATTTTTCCAATCCGTAGAGAGGGTTTTATTGACCCACAACCTTTGTATTTCACTAATGAATCTTGTTTTCATTCAATTGGACGTGTGAATACTCACAACAGTAGATAATGGGCTTCAAAAATATCCTGTGTTACTGAATGAAAGGCCTCAATATGATCAGAAAATTGGAGTGTGTGTCATGTGCGATAAGTGCTAGAAGAATAATAGAGCCCATATTCTTCCATGAAACAGTAAATGCAGAACTATATCAGAGGTTTACTCTGAGGTTATTTTCCAATCATTTCACAGAACAGAAATCGATGGTTGGTTCCAGGAAGACTGCAACGGCACATATGGCTACCGAATCATTAAATGCAGCAAGAGAGGTGTTTGATGACAAAATAAAATAGTGACCCCTCTTTCTATTGACCTAACGAGTTATACTTTTATTTATGGGGTTCTTTAAAAGACAAAGTGTATTGTTCCAATCCTCGCACACTACAAGAACTTAGAGAAAACATTGAACAAATAATCATAGGGATACCTGCTGCCAAGCTTCGGAGGGTGAGCGAGAGTATTTACACGAGATTTGCTGCCTGTTGCATAGCGTAAAGTCATTTCCAGCACCTATGTATTATAATAGCGGGATCATTTGGCTTTAACGCTTGTACACGTGTATAGCGATTGGGCTTCAATTTCAACAGACGTGTATCGTTCCAATCCTCATACCCTACAGGAACTTAGGGAAAACATTGTGCAAGAAATCACAAGAATATCTCCTGCACATCTTCAGACAGTGAGTAAACATATTTACACGAGATATGCTGCCTGTTCGAGAGCAGGTCAACATTTCCAGCATCTATTATAAGGTAAGGATTCTAGTCCGCCTCTGCCGGCGTAAGTTTCCCAGCGATTGCTGGCCGTCTCACGCAGTAGAGAGACGCCGAGAGTGGGTTCGATTATAATTTAACTACCCAGTATTTAAACTATGTTTTCTGCTAATGTATTAAAATCAACATCTTTATTTACAAGGAATGCGTTTCAATGTAAACGAGAAAAACATGATACTAATCTCTTGTGTTACATTCACACAACTTTCTTACTATAATTTATTTTTATGCTCTACAAGCCTTTCCCATGAAAGCTTATTTTTAATTCTACTTCAGAGTAATCGTAATCAACCTTTGCAGAAAGTTTCATTAGCCAATTCATTGTAGGTACAAGACGTTTACAGAAAACTGAATCGCTAATCTGGTAGGTAAAAGCAGATCGGTATATGCTGGTCTTGAAATTCCATACTCTTTCAATGATATTGCAGGAAACAATTGAGACGCACTCTAAGAAAATTATACAAGGGTTGTAGAATTTAAACTAAAGACTTCTCGAAAATGTATGATACTGCGAATGGAGTTATTTGAAATAAAGTGTGTGTTTTTATGAGATTTATAAGTTTGCGTAGGACAATTTTGTCTATTTCGTATCGTTGATCCGTTATGAACAAATATTCCTTTCGAATGAGGAATTTCTTCACAAGCTCTTCCCAAAAAAATAATTCAAAATATGTACTTCATTTGTCATATTAAACAAAAATTATCGCAAAAGGATCCATGGAGACTGAGATGAGGGATTTTCTTGAAAATCTTCACGCACCCTTTGGGAGGGGGAAAAAAAAAAACAACAACAACAACAACAACAAAAGCAGACTCTGGAAGAGCATACTTTTCTAAGTCCACATCGTGTCCATAACGGTTTGCAATGGTGTCGCGGAAAACGTCTCTTTAGCTTCGTTCTAATGAATCCTCTCATAATTAGAAGAATGATGAGAATGTTCACACATTGTGTATTGTTTCATAGCTTCTTGCATACCCGCATAGGGAATCACTCCTTTTTCCGCACACTGAATGTGTGCAAATAATTACTACTCATAAGTGACTCATAATTGACTCTCAAGTTACTAAACGTGCACAGATAGCCGAGCGGTTATAGACAAGTAGGTGTGTAGGAGCTAAACCTACAAGGAATCGAATTCCAGACACCATTTTGGTCTTTTTTATTCTGGAAATACGAAATGTGTATTATGTGCATTCTAATATAACTTCCAATTGTTAAGATTTACTTGATTTTAAGGCATTTATGCTCACACACACAAAAACTGAAAAACTTTACTCACTTTTTACACTAATTGAAATAAATGTTTTATTCCTATATATAAAATCAAATAAAAATACAAATTAACTTAGCAACGGGCGTTTAAACCCTTTGCTTCTATTACTACCCTCATTCTGCGGGGCATGGATGAGACCAAACGCACAGTGAAGTTTTCACGAGAGGATACTTCGCATTATATGCCCGCACCATTCATAACAGATGAATGAGCCCGAGTATTTACAGAACCAATATTAAGGAAATTTTATAGTAACATTGCATTTCTTTGAAAACGATAACAATATGATATTTGTGTTTTTATAAATGAATGTGTTTAAAATATTGTTATTATTTATCTTCTGCAAGAAAAACATAAAGCATTACTATTAAAGTAACAACAATAAAAAGAAACACGTACATCAAGGATTCGAACTCATGTTGGTCTATTTGCGAGGCACATGCGTTTTACCGTTCTGCTACCATGCAACGGCCAAGCCGCAAAGCATCTCTCTATCTATCGCATAGCTTTGAAATGAAGCCAGAATGGTATCAAAACGTATATTGGAAAAAATAATTGTTCTTTCACACTAGCAGTGTGTAGACCAAAGTATGGAAAGGTACAGTCAGGCTGAAAGCTTCAATGCCGTAGCCGGGATTCAAATGGCACTGAATTTTTCAGTCTGACTCTAACTTTCCAAAGCGTATATTATGAACGCAGCGTTATCGAATGCTTCCGATGTTTTCCAAATCGAGCTTTGTTTCTGGCAGCTGCTCAGTCTTCTTTTTATATTTTTATTCTTTTATTTTCTGATATAAGGCTGTTCAATATTTGAAAAAAATATGGAGGTTTGCAAGTTCCAGGGCTTTTCTTTTTTGGGTTATCTTGTACATACACAAATAGACCAACCGCTTTCTAAAAATATTTTTTGTTTCGGGTCTCACTGAGCCCCAAACATGTATTTTACCTGAAGTTTCAACATTGAATTCTTGGTGGATAATAAGACGTATGTCTTCTACTTGCTGTAGTAGTAGTAGTAGTAGTAGTAGTAGTAGTAGTAGTAGTAGTAGTAGTAGTAGTAGTAGTAGTAGTAGTAGTCTACGTAGTCCCCGTAGGGGAGGGTATCCGCCCCCTTCAGCTGCCGTGGTGCTGGAGCTGCGGACCCCTAGCACTCGTGGTAACTCTGACGTTACTAGAAGAACCTCGGGCCGAACATTTGAGCCCCTCCCGGATAGGGAGTTGTTCGGATTGGGTTGGACTCGAGGGGGCAGTGGTTCCCGATACCCGTGGGTGATCGGGTACGTCTCCGGATGGGGTTGAAGGAAGCCATTAATGTTCTCGCGTACTAGCCAGCATAGCTAGTAAAGTGTGTTTAGTTAACGCGTGTGCACGTCGGCCTCTGCCTTTGACGAACCCTTATAATCGTTTTACAAGACAGACCCTCCTTCTCGCAGTCCTTTCTGCAAGGTTGCCACCTTTCTCGATACGTCATGGGTAGGAGGTTTCGTCTAATTAAATTATCTTATGTCCATTACTGCGAAGCTTCCTTACTTTTGATATATATATATATATATATATATATATATATATATATATATGGGTGGACGCTCTCCCTTTTGCATAGAATCTATAAATTTTCGACGAATTAAATCGCATGTGAAATTATCTACTTTAGAGAAACGTTTCCTTTTGTTTTCGCACTTGATCGGCATCTTTGGTATTCCTTTCGTCACAACATTTCTTACTGAAATTTCTGTGAATACCCAGAATTTATCATCAGGTTCATTGCACGACCCCTTACCAAGATTATTTTTCAGCAAATATTTATGTGTTCAAAACAAGCGCTTGAATTTGCTTAGAAACAGTTCCCGTTATAACTTTGTTTTTTGAGGCTTTTCCAGTAATATAACTCGGCCCAGTTATTCACACTATTGTCTTCACTTTGATTATTTTCACTTGACTGAAAGTTATCTACTACTTCATTTGCATTTACCACTGCATTTCCCCCCTACGGTCTCCACATTGTGACGCACAACGAATTTCTGCACGTAATGAAACAGATCAACTGGAAATTGGAACTTTGGCAACTGAGACTCCACGTGGAGTAGACATGCGACTGTCAGTTCAAGAAAATCAGGGTTGCTATTGGTCCTCAACGACAGTGTTCCATTTCTGAAGTGTGGAGATAGATTTATGACGGTCATTAGTGGGCGGAAGGGTCAGGTTTCTTTGACTTCGAACTGCACACGCATTAACTAAACAGACTTTAGAAGGTGTGCTAGATCGCCAGGCGGCCCCACCGAGGTCATATCGGTAGCCTTCCCATTTTGGTGTTGGCGCGCGTAAGTGGCGTATCCACTTCCATCCCGTCTTGAGTCCACAGGACCAGATGGGGGGGCTTGTTAGTCTCTAGGTCTTGACCCAGGAAAGAGCCTCGGAGGCACCGGACGCCCTTTTGGGACGGCTCGGTAACTCCCTGGAAGAAGGAGGCCCGGGTCCTTGGTCCTACGGCTCCAGGATTAATGGGAGTAGATCCTCTGGCATTAACGGTAGTTACGTAGTAAAAAAAAGTAGTAGTAGTAATACTACGAAGTTAATGCGGTACAATTGAAGCTCATGTATACTACCATCGACATTTAACAATACAGGAATATTTTAGTGAATGGAACTAATTTACTTTTTTGATCACAAATGTGATAAAATACCGTTATAATTTAATTTTCCAATAATTATTTAATTTCATGTATGACTAGCATCTGCCTCTGTGACGCCTTATGAAGTAAGAGCGGCGGTTAAACACTGTTCAAGGAAATATCT
Organism: Mantis religiosa; assembly: GCA_030765055.1. Classification (NCBI taxonomy): domain Eukaryota; kingdom Metazoa; phylum Arthropoda; class Insecta; order Mantodea; family Mantidae; genus Mantis; species Mantis religiosa. Next base: position 129,952,745 of record CM060950.1, read on the forward strand.
TTATTTGTCTGTAAAACTCGTTCCGTGTTTCTCTGATGATACGGCACATGTTTGGTCGTTTCTGCTGCGTAGAATTGTTCTCTTATCGGACGTTAACAAAATTGTTTGCTGAGATAAATTTGTTTTCACGAAAGCTGTGGCAGCGCTCTTGATAGATATATTAAGATTACCTATCAGAATACCAGAATATCCTGCAGCTTGAAACAGCTTAACGAAAATAAGCACTTCTAGGTAAAAGATCGTGATGCAACAGTGGGTACGTGCGCGCAAGACTTCGAGTAATAAAATCAAAACATTTACCAGGTCCAACGTGGTATGTAGTCGCAACAGGGTATGTATACGCAAGACCTCATGTGCCAGTTCTTCAAGTAAAAAACATAGCATACCACGTGGCCCAACTGTAACTACGCAGTAGGGAAAGTAAAATTAACTATGATTATCCACGGACAAGTCGCATAAAAATTCATCAACTATTTGCCAATCTAAAAAGTGAGTTTATTCTCTCGAAAATAAAGACTGGAACATAAACGAAAAACATTCTAAGTCCTTTTCGGTTTATTACATTGTTCTTATCTATTATCATGGACTGCACACTCTAGTTCAAGCCTGGGAACTGCCTCTCTTCGCTCGCTGCACAACAAAATTCGGTCACGCCAATGACGTCCTTTTAACTGGATATATTCCTTTGCATTCTCTAACAGTTCTAACTCAGGAAGGGGTGTCTGCCTACGTGAAAGACGGAGCAGACGAAGCAAATGTCGCATTCGGTATGTTCACGCAAGTCTTCAGGTGGCAGTTCCTGAGTATAAAACATAACATACACCATGGATATGCAGTGGCAGCAGCATTTCTATATAATGCTATAAATAAGCATGGGGTAGTTATATTCTAACATTCCCTTTAATATATAGGTACTTAAGCATTTTTGCATAATATACTCATAAATATGCCATATCCTTGAACTGTCTAAAGTGTAAGAATTATTAACCTCAACTAAATTTTTATGTCTCCCTTCCTCACTGCTGGTGTTACGAGTCGCTTGGGTTCCCTCAGAGCGAGGGAGCCGACGTATATGGACCTGATAGATGAGATCAGGGTTGGGGGGTCGGCCAAACGCCTAGGAAGAATGAAAGATGAAGCAATTTGTGGAATGATGGTGGGGGAAATCGGAGAACCTTGAGGAAACCCACCCCAGTGCCATGTTGTCTACCACAAATTCCATTTTGCGGTCCCCTGGAAACGAACCCGGACCACCTAGTTCGGGCCCGAGCCAATCGGTCTAACCACTCAGCCATGGTGCGGCCTAAATTTATTTTTAATATACCAGAAAACAAGTCCTTCACCGCATAAAAAACATCACACTACCAAATTGAGTGAGCTGAGTTTTTGATGGAGAACCAATGTGAATCAGCAGCAATATTTTCGGAAATGAATTTCTACAAGCAACGGCTGGATATTAACAGCGGTTTTGCTATGTGCAAATTAGTAGGTTTCATTTCTATAAATGTTAAGAATTTCTGAACAATAACATTTTAATTAAGTTTAAAACTACTTATGAGTATAACCACTACACTTGAACTTAGTTCCGAGAATTCCTTAATAGTTACATTCACACCGTGAGGGAACGGCTATGACCAGATAACGAGGCGATTCACTAACGTGACGTGAGCTACAATTACGTTGCGTTGCGTGGGAGCTACCATCAGAGTGGCCAAGTTTCAAGAATAATTTACTGGCAGATATTATTGGGAAATATTCATATCAAATATTACATTAAAATGAATAATATAAAATTATATTTTAAAACAAGCAAATATGCAGAAAATTTTGAAAAATACTGAAATATTACGCTTATTAACATTATAGCCACAATCTGCAAAATATGTAATATAGAATTTTGTTGAAATATGGCAATTTACTGATAGCTCAGGAAAAAGTGTGTATTTGTATTAAAATCTTGTCCCTAGTTACCATGTAGCGAAATAGAGGTTTTCTGTATTCGAGCTGCCAATTACACCTATGTTTATAACATTAATGCGTTAGTTTTACTACAGTATTTGTTTTGAACGCACTATATACATGTGTCAGTTAAGATTTACATTTTCGTTTCTCCTTTTATTTTCCCCAGCTTTCAATACTCTCTGATATAATAGGCTCTTCATGTTAATAGTATAATCCCCAAAAGAGAGATGATTTTGTCGGTGCCTCATAATAACAAGAGATTCACCTCGCCCTACACACGGCTAATGTGAAAGAAGAATCACATTCCATTGATTGATCTGATAAGGGTGTGAACTATGAAGCCCAGGACTTACAGCATTGTAAGTCGCCATTAAGTCATGTTATCTCATATGTATATGAGACCTGCTAGTGGTTTACAGGGTAAAAAATGCGAGTCAGTTAGAAAACTGAAATATCGTGCTGGCAACCGGACAGACACAGGGAGATCCATGGTTCAAATCCCATATGGTTTCCTACATAACCGAGGAAAGTATTACTTCGTACGAAAAACGAGTATCAGGAATTGAACACTATCTAGGGCTTAATCACATTCGACAACCATGAGGATCATAATTGCTGAGAAAAAAAAACAAATAAACAAAATAAAGTTCTAGTAGTTTACAGGAAAAAATGTGAGTCAGTTGGAAAACTGAATGTCATGCTGGCATGTTGCCATAGTAGTTTAGTAGTTAAAGCAACCGGACAGAGACAGGGAGATCCATGGTTCAAATCCCGGGTGAGACATTGAATTTTTCAGTGTAACTCTACCTTTCCAAACGACAGATGGTTTCCTACACAACCGATGAAAGTATTCTTTCGTACGAAAAATAAGTATCAGAAATTGAAGACTATCTAGGACTTATTTCACATTCGACACCATGAATATCATAATTTCTGGGGGAAAATAAACAAATAAACAACTTAATGTTTATCAAAATTTTAAATTGCCATCTCTTTAAGATAATCAATTTTCCAGTGTAAATTTTTGCTGGTTAAAATTATTAAGATTAGCTATATTTTAAAAATGCATAGAACGGAAGTATTTGAAGTGCGCAATAATGGTAATCTACTTTATAAGAAACAAGAATTGTAAAGTTATAAAAAACTACTGTTATGATACTAACGATACCTCGATATTTGAGACTTCTGCGAATTAATGTGGGCCGTTTCTTGATCCGTTCAGAATATGCGATTTTCTCCGTTACAATAAACGTTCAATTAGCACTACTTGCACGCGAACAAAGATGATTTACTTATACTTAATATGTTTCAAATTGCCTATGGAGTATGATTCTGTACTTATACTGCTGTGGTATATACCAGTATTCAGTAACACACTCCCTTTTAGGTTACCACGACAAAGTATCACTTACTTTTAAGACAGATGGGCTATTCGAAGAATTACAGTTGACTGCTTCAACGTTCGCGGGCGGGTAATGGGAGATTTGCAAACACTGCCACGAGAATTAACAACTGCAGAAATGAAACACTGCTGACACTAGTTCGAGCCTCTTATGGACTATGTGTGTACAAGGAAGTAAAGAGCACATGGAACGGCATGGAAGTCACAATTATTTTATTCGGAAAAAGCTTCCAGTTTTCTCAAATTTCAGATTGTCTAAACGGACACAAAAAATTAAAAATATTAAGCGTAAATAATACCATTAACATGGATTTTACAGTATACAATAAAATGTAGAAAAGCAAGTTCGTAGCAATAGAAAAATATATAATACGAATAACATGAAAGGAAGGATGAAAATAAAAACAACAAAACTCATTCTATTATTGCGAAAAGCTAAATGAATAATAATAGTTCTCTGGTGACGATAAGCAATATATTCTTTATTACTTCACTGCTTAGGCCGAATCTCTAGAAGTTTACTAAGAAGTTGACTTGTAGTGGTATCCCTTGCAGGCAGTACAGTACTGTGGGCTCGTAAATCCTGGTCTTCCCTTCCATTGGTTCTAATTACATGCAAATCTCACCGTAGAGCCCGTAATGGATGCTCACGAAGAACCCCATTACGTCTCTCGTCAGAAATAAGGTGGACTTCCTTGCAAACACAGTGATTTCTACTTTTTATACGGCTTCAACAGTAGTGGATCCAACCTTGTGATGTCTCGACAGTCTGCCTTTCTAACACACGCGTCCAAAATACTCCAACATTTTCAATCTCTCGTAGACCCCAAAAAAACACACACTCGGCTCCGCGTTAATTCACAAAAGCAATAGAAGAGCTTATTTCCAAGGTGTGTTATATCCATTACAATGCAATCATCAGATAGTTCGTTTCTTATGTTTAGATAACAATTTCAGATTTATAATTACGTATATTATAATTATAATCATGATTAAAATCTCAGATTTCTACTTCTAACTTCATTGTTGATAACTGATCTGATGTCTTGCTAACTCTCTCAACCTTAGAAGCATTCCCATAACCTTATAAGAAGCTTTGCAGCTAAAAATAATTTATGATTTATTACTGTTATTAGAATCTCACAATAATTTAAATAAAGGATATAATACAGTTGGGAACATCATATTTTGAAAACTGGTACAGAAATATAAAAGTACTCTTCCTATAAACTATTTTAAAACATTAATTTAAGACACATTCGAAATAGGCCCTACAATTCTGCACGACATCATTTATCTTCATTCGGTTAACACTCATTAATTCATTCATACAACAATCAACCTCTGCGTGCTGATAGTTGAGATGTTGTAAGCAGTATCTAGCAGAGAAAACTATAAAATATATGTGTGTATGTGTATGTGGTTGAGTCAGTGTGCGCACATAAAGGTTCATTTGTTTGTAGTCATTTATGCTCACTTATACAAGTGCAATATTTTTGTTTCCAAAATGCACATGCAATTATTAGATGTTTTTAAAAAAACAATCCGGAATTTACAGTAAGATAGGGCATATAAAATCGTTTTAGCCAGAATGCTTGATAATTCACATATATTTAGCGAACTAGAAGTGTATGCCATGGTACTTCTATGTATTAAATATTCATTTTACTTGTAAATCATTAACGTATAAGACGAAAAAGGCGAGTCAGTTGTAGAAGTTACTGTCATGATAGCTTTTGCCATGGTTAGCTCAGTTGCTTGTGATTTCTGGCTTTATTTTTCTTTTTACCGTATGTACTTAAGACTCGTTTTGAGAGCTAGTCAACTTTTGAGGCAGTCAGCATGTCAATCCATTAATTGATAGGTGTTGAGACCAACACTCCTTTCCACAAACTCTAAGATGCAACAAAAATGGAAAAGCTTGTTTTATTTCTTTCTGTAATCTTCGAAAAGTCAGTGGTGCTCTGAAGATCAAGTTTGGATAGGCAGATGTTACACGACTGCTCTTCGCCCACCGAAGTATTTTCCAAGTATTAATATATCGTAAACAATAGTTCTTCTCATGGTTTAAGGTAGTATACGGAGCATTTTCATTTATGAACGCTCTTTAGCTCAGAAGTCGCTTTGTCAAGCTTGAGATACCTTTATGCACCGTAAATGTATAGCATGAGACCACGGGCTTTACTTTCCTTCCAAAGGAAGTTATGATAAGGATTTTAGCCTGAAAAGATCCATCGACTTGCGTCAGGTTTCGGCCGCGCTGTGGCTGAGCGGTTAGACTGCTTGGGTCTCACCAAGGCGATCCGGGTTCGATCCCAGCCGACCGCATGTGAAATTGGAGGTGGAAAATACGGCGCTGGGGTGGGTATTCATCGGGATCTCCGGGTTCCCCCGCTATCTCATTTCACCGGTGCTTCATCTTCATTTCACGTATTATCAGTGTCGCCACCTACGGTGCCACATGTAGTAAAAGCGCGCGTTAAACACTACACACATTCATTCCGTCGGATTTGAACCTGCGACCTTGAGACCAGAGGTTAGCCGTTGCTAGCATATTATCCTATAGATCACAGAGGGCGATAATGTATGAAACTGATCGATCATACAGCAGAATACATTTCAGCTGACTTTCCAACAAATTTGCAAGCACGTGTACAACTTTTAAACTATTCTATGCTCAGTGATGGCACATAGCTATGGAGTTGGAATAACTAACGACGAGGGATTTATCACAATTGTATTAAACATATCACTGGAGCTATATTTGAAATAAGGCCGAATGCTCCTTATGCGAACTTCAGCATGCAATTACATCACAATGTGGACGCGGTAGCCTAGGTCGTTAAGGAAAGTATGTGGTTCAAATAATGCTAGAACTCTCCTTCTTGAGGTTTTTTTCATGTTTTCCTCAGTCAATATCAGCAGGAACCTAAACTTTAGTCTGGAACGCATTTTTCCCAATTAGCATTTTATTTCATGTATGACCAGTGTCCACCAACTTTTCTACAATATGCAGTAAAAACAGGCGTAAAAAACACCAAAAATATAATCAAAATATATATCATGTAACGTTCCAGGATTTTCCATACTTCAGGCAGATTTAAAAGTGTGTTTCAAGATATTTAAACGACGTAAGTTTCCTTATTACATTCCTTTTAGTTTGAAATATTTTTCACTAAACATACCTTGCCCGCCTCGTTATAGCGTGTGCCTCACGTTCAAGAGGTCCTGAGTTCGAATCTCGGTCAGGATGTTACCTGGATAAGATTTTTTCCGGGGTTTTCCCTTATCCTGAAAGACGAATGTCGGGTAACTCTAAGCTCTATGGACCCTGGGATCATTTGAGCATCATTTCACCCATTCCATTCAACGTCCGATATGACACTTAACGTTGGAAGACATAAGTTACACACACACACACACACACACACACACACACACACACACACACACACACACACACACACACACACACACACACACACACACAAGTAAACATACCTACAAAGCAAGTGTACTGTTTGTTCACAGCAGGTCTATGTAAGAGTACTGAGTAATTACCTGCACCTTTTCAGAAAGTTTGGTTGAAATGTGGCCGAGATCCCATTATTTGACATGAAAGGGAAGCAGAAACAAATTCAGGCTCCACCAGACAAGTTGAGAACCGCGCCCACGGCACACCATCTGACACTAGCTTTCTTTTTCTTTTCGAGTTTCTACACCTAGATCATAACAGACAATGAAGCGTACGTAAGGAATGCCCTACTGGCCGCTATTATAACGTCAGTCTCGGTGGCATCCAAAACTCACTTTGAAACTACACAGCAAGACTTCCACCAGGCGATAATGTCGCTGACCCTTATTCGTGAGGAACTGGGTTCTAATCCCGGAGCCCATCAATCTGACTGGTTTTTTTCGTGGCTCATCAATCAGACTGAGGGTCACGCCCCTGTGATTTCCCCTCAGTCACTAAGGTAAATACCGGATTGCATATTAATACCAGTACCCAAAATGCCATCTTAAGTTTAAAATATTAGTAAAAGTGAAAATAGATGGTAACAGCGAACATTCTGGCATTTATCCACAGATAATAAAAACAGGCAGGTTGGACGACACCCTAATGCCACCTCCCCAGCACATAAAGAGGTCTAGTTGCCTTGTACTAAAGCCTTTCTAGACACAAGTCGAAGCAGCCATCTGGCCGTAATCTGTACAAAGGTACAGTTGCCTAGCCCTAACGCCTATGTGAACATTGACAAGCTACCATTTTCTCGTCACGAAGGGATAAGTTGCATAGCACTAAGAGATACAGTTTCCAAGCACTAAGGCCTTATGAACACTGGGGAAGCTGCTATCTAACCGTCATATATAAAAATAGTGGTACAGTTGCCTAACTCTAAGGCCTTTGTAAATACTGATGAAGCTGCTATCTACCTGTCACGCATAGAAGAGAGGTATAGTTTCCTTGTACTAAGGTCTCTATGAACACTAGTCGAAGCTGCCATCTGACCATGACGTATAGAAGGAGAGGTACGGCTGCCTAGCACTAAGGTCTCTATGAACACTAACCGAAGCTGCCATCTAAACGTGACGTATAGAAGTAGAGGTACAGTTCCCAGCACTAAGACCTCTATGAACACTAATCGAATCCACCATCTGACCGTGATGTATAGAACAGAGGAATAGTTTCCTTGCACTAGAACCTCTGCGAACACTAATCGAAACTGCCATTTGACCGTGACGTATAGAAGTAGAGGTATGGCTGCCTAGCACTAAGGTCTCTATGAACATTAATCGAAGCTGCCATCTAAACGTGACGTATAGAAGTAGAGTACAGTTCCCAGCACTAAGACCTCTATGAACACTAATCGAATCCGCCATATGACCGTGATGTATAGAACAGAGGAATAGTTTCCTTGCACTAGAACCTCTGCGAACAGTAATCGAAGCTGCCATCTAAACGTGACGTATAGAAGTAGAGGTAAGGCTGCCTAGCACTAAGACCTCTATGAACATTAATCGAAGCTGCCATCTAAACGTGACGTATAGAAGTAGAGGTAAGGCTGCCTAGCACTAAGACCTCTATGAACATTAATCGAAGCTGCCATCTAAACGTGACGTATAGAAGTAGAGTACAGTTCCCAGCACTAAGACCTCTATGAACACTAATCGAATCCGCCATATGACCGTGATGTATAGAACAGAGGAATAGTTTCCCTGCACTAGAACCTCTGCGAACAGTAATCGAAGCTGCCATCTAAACGTGACGTATAGAAGTAGAGGTAAGGCTGCCTAGCACTAAGACCTCTGCGAACACTAATCGAAACTGCCAACTGGCCGTGACGTATAGAAGTAGAGGTACAGTTCCCAGTACTAAGACCTCTATGAACACTAATCGAAGCTGCCATCTAAACGTGACGTATAGAAGTAGAGGTACGGCTGCCTAGCACTAAGGCCTCTGCGAACACTAATCGAAACTGCCATCTGACCGTGACGTATAGAAGTAGAGTACAGTTCCCAGCACTAAGACCTCTATGAACACTAATCGAATCCGCCATATGACCGTGATGTATAGAACAGAGGAATAGTTTCCCTGCACTAGAACCTCTGCGAACAGTAATCGAAGCTGCCATCTAAACGTGACGTATAGAAGTAGAGGTAAGGCTGCCTAGCACTAAGACCTCTGCGAACACTAATCGAAACTGCCAACTGGCCGTGACGTATAGAAGTAGAGGTACAGTTCCCAGTACTAAGACCTCTATGAACACTAATCGAATCCGCCATATGACCGTGATGTATAGAACAGAGGAATAGTTTCCTTGCACTAGAACCTCTGCGAACAGTAATCGAAGCTGCCATCTAAACGTGACGTATAGAAGTAGAGGTAAGGCTGCCTAGCACTAAGGCCTCTATAAACATTAATCGAAGCTGCCATCTAAACGTGACGTATAGAAGTAGAGTACAGTTCCCAGCACTAAGACCTCTATGAACACTAATCGAATCCGCCATCTGACCGTGATGTATAGAACAGAGGAATAGTTTCCTTGCACTAGAACCTCTGCGAACAGTAATCGAAGCTGCCATCTAAACGTGACGTATAGAAGTAGAGGTAAGGCTGCCTAGCACTAAGGCCTCTATGAACATTAATCGAAGCTGCCATCTAAACGTGACGTATAGAAGTAGAGTACAGTTCCCAGCACTAAGACCTCTATGAACACTAATCGAATCCGCCATCTGACCGTGATGTATAGAACAGAGGAATAGTTTCCTTGCACTAGAACCTCTGCGAACAGTAATCGAAGCTGCCATCTAAACGTGACGTATAGAAGTAGAGGTAAGGCCGCCTAGCACTAAGACCTCTGCGAACACTAATCGAAACTGCCAACTGGCCGTGACGTATAGAAGTAGAGGTACAGTTCCCAGTACTAAGACCTCTATGAACACTAATCGAATCCGCCATATGACCGTGATGTATAGAACAGAGGAATAGTTTCCTTGCACTAGAACCTCTGCGAACAGTAATCGAAGCTGCCATCTAAACGTGACGTATAGAAGTAGAGGTAAGGCTGCCTAGCACTAAGACCTCTGCGAACACTAATCGAAACTGCCAACTGGCCGTGACGTATAGAAGTAGAGGTACAGTTCCCAGTACTAAGACCTCTATGAACACTAATCGAAGCTGCCATCTAAACGTGACGTATAGAAGTATAGGTACGACTGCCTAGCACTAAGGCCTCTGCAAACACTAATCGAAACTGCCATCTGACCGTGACGTATAGAAGTAGAGTACAGTTCCCAGCACTAAGACCTCTATGAACACTAATCGAAGCTGCCATCTAAACGTGACGTATAGAAGTAGCGGTATGGCTGTCTAGCACTAAGGCCTCTATGAACACTATTCGAAACTGCCATCTAAACGTGACGTATAGAAGTAGAGGTACAGTTGCCTAGCACTAAGACCTCTATGAACACTAATCGAAGCTGCCATCTAAACGTGACGTATAGAAGTAGCGGTATGGCTGTCTAGCACTAAGGCCTCTATGAACACTATTCGAAACTGCCATCTAAACGTGACGTATAGAAGTAGAGGTATGGCTGTCTAGCACTAAGGCCTCTATGAACACTATTCGAAACTGCCATCTAAACGTAACGTATAGAAGTAGAGGTATGACTGCCTAGCACTGCCATCTAAACGTAACGTATAGAAGTAGAGGTACAGTTGCCTAGCACTAAGACCTCTATGAACACTAATCGAAGCTGCCATCTAAACGTGACGTATAGAAGTAGCGGTATGGCTGTCTAGCACTAAGGCCTCTATGAACACTATTCGAAACTGCCATCTAAACGTGTCGTATAGAAGTAGAGATACAGTTGCCTAGCAATAAGATTTCTTTGGACACGTGACGCAGCAATATGAAGTGGCATGGGAATGAGACCAGGAAGGTTATTGTCCCTCATACACTAAGTCACGAGGTAATCTTCTAACAGACCAGCCGCGATATGAACACGTAGTTAAACAGACATACAATAAATTGGGGGTGGGAGAACTGGACCACCTAGGATCTCTGGATGTCCTCACTGTTCTGTATAACCATTTCTTAGCTCCAACACCAACCATAAGCCAAAAGCAAATGTGCCATATTTTCACCATAATAGTGAGTGCTCTCTGGTTTTTTTCTGGTGACAATCTATTTATATAGTTGACAGCATGTGTTTCTATGAGAAATATATGCATGGCAAGGATATGGCCGTAGCCGGTGCTAATGGCAGCTGTTGCGTTAGCAGTACAGACATTATAGTACAGGACGTCAATTGCTAATTGATTGTGTACGTGTTCCACGTGCGCTTATATTTGGAATAGTTTTAGTGCTTACATAATTGAGCCACGTTTTTGAACTGTTGATTTTTACAACGCAACTTCCCATTAAATATAATGCGATGTGATATTTAGCTCTGGGAAGTGATTTAATGAATTAGAGTAGTTTGGAAACAATGTTTGATTTACCGACTGACTTGAAACTAATTATTCCTATTGTAAATTCGACAGAGATTTAGATTAGTGTAAAGTCGGCCGTTTAAATTCTTGGGAACTTGTTCCCGACTGTAGCTTGATTTATTTTTCGGTGTTTCCTGAACTAAAGTCTCCCAGTACACACTATGCAATCTTAAGTTGAACGAGTAGACTCCGGGGTAACGTGTAAGGCCTGCACTAGGAAGGATTCAGATTCGATTTTTGTTATACTGTGCATTTTTTGGTTTTCTTTCGCAGTTGGTAGGCGAATTATAAGTGCTGCAAAGTTTCCTGTCCTCCAAATCTTGTCATTTCATATGCTTATTATTTTCCAGGGTCGAAGGATCAGGCGAGTGGACGGCAGTGGAGTTTGCTTTATGCAACTGTCTTTTACTGCGTTTGATGTGGTACGGGCCCTCACTGAGAAGAAAGAAGGTCCGGTAGCGTCAGGATGTAATATTTGGAGATGTCAGGGAACCCACCTGTGCTTTCGCTTCACCCGTTCCTCCTGGAGGTTTCCAGGAGCACATCAGGGACTAGGTATGCCTTAAAAGCCAAAACCCTTTGCTTCCTTACAAGCGTAAACATATAATCAAAGGAATGCTATGACTGAATGGTTAGTGCAGTTAGTCAAAGTATCAAATTTAGAATTCGCTGGACTGTTAGGAAGAGGTTGTCCACATTCCACATATGTTCCTAAGTCATTAAAAGTGTCTTGCTTGTGCATTACAATAAATTGTTTGAGAAAAGTGCATTTTACATATTTTTAAATATAAAAAAAACACTAGGATTAGGGTTACTACGAAGGATTCGCACCGAAACTTGTGGTTTATTGCACCTAAGCCCCAAGGGGGGTGTCCCCGGTAGGAAGGATGAGGCGAGAGGAGACAGAGGGCGGCCGACCCAGGGAGTCACGACAACGCCGAGACGCCAGCCGATACTTCTACCCTGAAAGAGACTACCAGATGAGAGATGATGTGAAACGATAATGGAGATGAAATGGAGGGACAGGAAATTCGGGAGATGTAACAAACCTATCCAACATTCGCCTGACGACCCGCAAAAACCACTGAAAAATCCATGGGTCAGGTAGGACGGCCACAGGAGTCGAACCCGGAACATGTGTATTATAAACATCTAAACTTCTAAAGTAACACTTAGAAAGGTTTCTCTGTAGTAAAGAAATGCCTATAGCCAAACAAGTAGCTTATCATGAGTATCGGTGTCAGTGACTTACGACATTTCACTTGCTAGTTCGTTTGTTTTTTTTTCTTTTTTTTTTCTTTTTTTTTTTTTTTTTTTTGCAATTTACGTCCTCCAACGTTAAGCCATGTCGGGCGATGCATGAATTGGGTGAAATGATGCTCAAATGAGTCCGGGGTCCATGGAGCTTAGAGTTACCCGACATTCGTCTATCAGGATAAGGGAAAACTCCGGAAAAAACCTTATCCAGGTAACTCACCCTGACCGAGATTCGAACCCGGGACCTCTTGAACGTGAGGCAGACACGCTACCATCTACGCTACCGAGGCGGGCTGCTAGCTCGTTGATATCCCTTTTCCGTTCAGTAGGAATCGATTCATATCTAGCTTTAGCCAATCAAACAGCAGAATATGTTCCTCACGCGGAGTAAATTGAGTGATAGGAGCTGGTTTTCCTTTATTGTTAGGGACACCTTACTTCTGATACCATTCTAACTATACAAGGGACTAAAGGACACATTTTGTCTTTTCATTTGATACCATTTCTTGACATTATGATAATGCAGTTCCCAAACCCACTGTAAGGTTTTTGTTGTATTATAGTATTTCCATCTGTTCAGGTCCATGCACGCAAAAATGTTCAGTATATTAATGGAGGCTCATATATTTTCGAAAATATAGAATGGTGTTTTACAGTCAATGTGGTATAGGAAATATGGCATAGACTTTAAGAAGTTATGGACTACTGAAGTAGGTAAGAGAGATCGTGAGGCAGCTAAATTGGTTACACTAAACATTACAACCGCTTTCTTTTTCCTTCACAATTGAAATAAGAAGGCCTAGCTTTCAAAATACAACTTCAAAACAATCTGTAAAACCTCAAACTAAAAACATTACTGCGCGCCACTGCACAAGTCTGTTATTGTTGGTAACAACGTCGTGATGATCCTGCTTAACCTCACCCCCTCTCCCAATGAAGTCGGAACAGCGGCGTGCATACCTTTCAAAACTTTCGTATTTAATTTCAACCTTTATTCCTGTCTCATTTAACATCGCACATAGTTACAGCATGCAAACATTTCACCGCTTCCATTAAAATTCAGTACGTGCAGACATGTTAACAATGTTAAAATGGTTACATTGTGCAGAGGTCTTTTACCGATTTAAGGGAAACAGTGTAATATGTATTTCTATAGTAATATATTTGTCGCAGAAAAACTAAATAGCTTTCATGGAGAATAAACTTATTATTCGTTCATACTTTAACGAAAGTTTATTTTGTTGCTTGTGTAAACATCTTCTAAAAGGGTAGACATTTTCTTTGTTATCGGGTGATGTTCAGCTGTTAGTTAAGTCCTATAATGAATTGCTGGATGAAAGAAACAAACCTTTAACATTTTAAAAGTATAAAGGATGCCATATACTTCATATAGTTGTGTTTGGATACCACTTGATACTTTTCTAGTGCAACTGTATACTACTATTTCTGTCATTACGATTTTATTCTCTAAAAAGAACATTGTTAAATTTTTTGTACATAAAATGCTCCACATTTTAACTTTTCTTCACCTTTAGGATAAAGTGATAAGTAAAGATGCCAAAATAGGGGAGATCCAACTGTAAAGTCCCTTTCTTAAATGTAATTTCGAACTAACTTGGAATATTACAGGAAAGAAGAAGAAGAAGAAGAAGAAGAAGAAGAAGAAGAAGAAGAAGAAGAAGAAGAGGAGGAGGAGGAGGAGGAGGAGGAGGAGGAGGAGGAGGAGGAGGAGGAGGAGGAGGAGGAGGAGGAGGAGGAGGAGGAGGAAATAGAAGAAAGGAATTGTAGGGGCAAATATGTGAGTGAAATATTTTCTTTCAATCTAAACTGCAAACATAATGATCATATCTCCCAAACTGCAAGCACAAGAAAACAAACTGCGTATAACTGAGAAATCATCTTCTCAGCATTTGAACATGATTTCATCTCCAAACTAGGTGCTCTTACAGATGAATTTATTAACACAGAGGCTAAGTAGGCATTTATTTCTAGTATTAAGGTAAGTTCAAAACTGGTTTGTGTAATCAAGTTTTGGTTTTAAAAATAGCATATGTTATTATGCGCACATTATTCAGAAAATTTTCTTATAAATGGTTGTTTACTTATATCAGAATTACTGTAAAACATTTCATTCGTAGCTGAAAAAAGTCTCACACTTTTCAATGAACAGTTTCAGCAGAAATTCTGCTCTGGTATTTGCTTTTGAGATATATCCTACATTTTCTTTGAAGTTTACATACATTTTAATTTGAAGATATGAATAATATTTTAGTTTGAAGATCTGAAGAATCTTTTAATACATCGTAAGGTGTATTATGATACCGCAGTTTTATTGTTTATTATAACTGGTTGTTCAGCAATAATATTTTTCCCCCTTGAAACATTAATAGGATGAGAGCAGTTCACCTTTTTCACAAGTAATGTAGGATGAACTAGGAAGTGTAGCGAGAGAAACTTGGCAACACTGCAACAGCACACAGCACAACTTGGCCATGTAAGGAAGTTGGATTGGGTGACGTCACGACTAATTCTGTGAACTCTTCGGTTCACTTCAAACTTGTTTTGTATTCCCTGGAACGTCTGGTCCAGCGAGCCTAGCTGGCAGGTCTTTAACGGGTTTTCATGATCATAGATGTCGTCAAAACACAGTTATTTAGCAATTATTCTGCCTTTGTTATCTACATAAGCACCAAAACTTATAATTTAAATATAAGTGCTTTGTACGTAAACAAATGAAACTTGCATGGATATTGCCAATGCTCTTGCATCTAAAACTAAATAAATAATCTAATGCCATCTTACAGCTAAATAATATTGTGTACTAAGAGTCAATTAATTCCTACTAGAGATAACGCAATCTCTTTTCATTTTTAAGTGCGTTCATTTCTGCGGAGCTTGCTTTCATGGAAGAAACAATCGCTGCTAATGCAGATTTGAACATTTAGAGGGTTAAAATAAACCTTATTCACACTACAGATTTTATGTCGGTAACGGAATAGTTTTTAAGGCTACGGGTTTTGGTGAACCATTACAAGATGAATATTTTTTTGACAGGTGTAGACTTTTGTTAAAATTGCTGCAAAACTAAGAGCATTTTCTAAGGAAGGCTTGGTAACATTTAGAAAACGTTCAAGGTTTCCTAAGCCTTTCATAAACAACCTATTTGAACAATATGGCCGCATTATTTCCCCTCATAAAGTGAATGCACCTCTAAATTTTAACGCAATCCGTACATTTAGTATCTTGTCCAAAACTGTTTCAGAAATGATCAAAGTTTAACACAAAGCTTATTAGCTGTGTGCGCTTCTTCAAAGTATGTAAAAAGTTCATGTTCCAGAACATATTAAAACGTGCTTCATTAGGTACGTAAGTTCTTATTTACAAAATATCTAAAGAGGAAAATGTCAGACCTACAGCCGACAATTGTACGTGCACGTTCTATGTCCCGTTGTAAATAAAAATAGTTGTGGCGGCGGGTATAATTTGAAGTATAATTTATAGATTTATTTATTTTATAGTTTTTTGTCCCTGTGAATTTCTCTTCTATGTCCCTGTGCAATTACACGGGCATCTTTATAAAGTCTTCAGAGCCTTAGGTTCGCCTCCAAACTGTTTCACATAAAACAATTTGCAATGCAATATTCGGCAAAATTGCACCACTAAAGCACGTAGCGCAATGTCTGCCGACAGGCCATATATCGTGTAAACAAACAGCACCTCCCTCTTGTAGAGGTGCCTTCAACGCGCCTACAATGACATTCAATCTCTAAAAATGCTCTTGCTTTAAGACATACGTCTTTTCTTTGTGGACATTGTGAAAACTATCGTCTATAGCTTCTTCCTTGATTTTGCTAAGAAAAACTATGTCATCGGCATAAAAGATTCTTGGTGCTAAACTGTGAATGAGTAGGTTTAAATCATAAACGCGTTGTAACATAATTGAATGAATAACTTTATATATGTCGGTTCCCTTTACAACATTAACTTGAAATCGAGTCCCCTCACACTGATAAGGTTTTGCTTCTTAACTCGACGACGTCCATATACAAAATGAAATGTGTAGTGTTTAACGCCCGCTTTTACTACATACGGCACCGCAGGCGATGACACTGATGATACATGAGATGAACATGGAGCACCGGTGGAATGAGATGGCGGGGGAAACCGGAGATCCCGTAGAAAACCCGCCCCAGCGCCGTGTTGTCCACCACAAATCTCACTTTGCGGTCACCTGGGATCGAACCCGGGCCGCCTTGGTGAGAGCCAAGCGGTCTAACCACTGAGCCACGGCGCGGCCGTCCATATACAGAATGATCCTAACTCAGGCTAACCTGAAATTAGTGAATTTGCCGTTGCTATGGCAATTCAATAATTTCTCATTGGTTCACGTCATCTTTCGTGAACCTATATTTCATTACCACATTACGTAATTTACATAATCTTTTGTTTAAATTATATTTAAATAATTTAACATTCAAATAATATTTTTTATAACTTTAGACTACTATTGTCGTCGTTAAACTCATGAATATTATTCTTTTTCCTTCGTTTATAACCATTCAATCACAAGTTTACCTTTAACTGTTTCTTAATCTCGTTCACTTTCCACTTTCATCGATTCGTCTTGAATATTAATATTTTAAACTCTAAATAACACTATCACATAAATAAATAATATTGATTTTTTGGGTCAAATTAAAATAAGTATTACAATTTTGAAGTTAATGTGGTGGTCGTAGGCAGCTCATAATCATAGTTCAGAATTCCTCTCATTGAGATATTGTGCACATTTGTAACGTAACTGAACTGTTTGCATCATATTTTATGATACTTACGCCAAAATACAAAGTAAGGAACCTGAACAGTCCGAGTTATTTGGTTGGAACACCAGGCATGCGCATACAACTACAGTGGCCGACATATGTATTCGAACGTAAACATATTTATTACTTATATCATTTTAAAGCTACGCAGAGTAAGCATACGTAAACACAACTTGTACAAAGTAAACTTGAGTCTTCCATTAAACATATAAGCTCATAAATAGCAACTGAAACTTATTTGCACTACAAGGAGAAATAAAACGCTTACTTTACATCTGGACATAAGTATTCGAACAGAGAACAGTTAGTATTTAGTTATCATCCCCTTTCTTTGAATTACTGCTGAGAATTGTTTGGGCATTGTCTGTGTGTGTTGTTTAGTGACTGCAGAGTCCATATTTCTCCACTCTGTTTAAAGAAGTTCTTTCAGATGGTCCTTGCTTCTGATGTGATGCTTCCTCACACGCTCCTCGAGTTCCTTCCAGATGTTCTCCATAGGATTTAAATGGAGTGTTGTACACGATCCAAAGACTTACAATTTCAGCAGTATTCTTCGGATCGTTGTCGTGCTTGAAGTAATAATCATGCCCTAGGCCCAGCTTCTCTGCACTTAAGATTGTTTTCAAGAATCCTCTTGTATTCAAATTTGTCCATGATTCCATCTATGAACACCAGTTCCCCAAAGCCAGATGAAGCTATACAGCCCCATACCATCACACTACTGCCACCATGTTTCACTGTAACTACCATGTTCTTCGGTTCCCATTCTGTATTTGGCAGTCTCCACACTTCAAGACATCCATCACTCTTGTATAAGCAGAATTTGCTCTCGTGCGATCAGAGAACCTTGTCCCAGAATTCTGTTGGTTTCACCGCATTCTGTTTAGCAAATTCTATACGCTTTTTCTTATTCACCTTATTAACATATGGTTTCTTCCTAGGAACGCGGGCATTGTACCCAGTACTATTTGAAACCCGTTCAACTGTTCTAGTGTGAACCACAGTGCCAGAATATTGCTCAAGGCATCCTCTAATCTCAGATGCAGTGACTCTCGGATACAGCTTTACCATTTTTGTTATTTACCTCCTATCTCTGGTGGTGAGTTTAGAAGGAGCGCCATTCCTAGGTTTATTTACAACAGCATTTGTTGGTTTGAAGCGTCGAATTATGCAGAACACTGTAGTTTTGCTTCTGTTAAAGGTTTTGGCAATTTCAGAGACAGATTTGTTTTGTTTGTACATATTTATCATGATATTCCTCTCTGTCACCGTTGTCTCCTTACCTTTACGTCCCATATTACCAGTGAGTTCACAATCGGCTGAATAACTTTGAGCACACTGTCTTGAGGCATAGCATAAACACAACTACTATATGGTAGGGGCGTGAAGGGTACGTCCAACCACCTTTTTCTCTGTTCGATTGGGTACGTTCGAATACTTATGTCCTCCAATAAGAGGGACAATAGAATAAATACAGTACAGATCGTGTAATAAATACATGCAAAGGGATATTTTAAATATTGTTTTCGAGACACAAATGGTTAATGTTTACATGTTAAACAATTCAATGCTGCAATATAAATATTACAGTATTTATAGTACGTGCAATGTTACATGTTATATTATTCGAATATTTCTGTCGGCCTCTGTACTTCGCTCAGACCCTTTCTTGTTTACTACAGATAACGTATACCAAATATTCTGCCGTAATGTCGAATGTATCTTCTACGGTCCATAAAGTGTAAAATACTACCACTACCACCGCCACCGCTGCCGTTACTACCATTAACACCACCACAAACGCTGCTGCTACTACCCCTGTCGCCACTACAATTTCCACTACCTCTACTAGTATTACTACCACAGCTACTGCTGCACTACACCCGCTACTACTATCGCTACCGCCACTACATTTCAGTAACGGTACGCCCCATCACTACCATTACCACCACTACCACGGTTACCACAACCAACACCACCATAAACCTCCACTACCACTATCGCCACTATCAGTAGGTATTACCAATATCGCTACTGGTGGTAACACAGCTACAACGTGTACCACTGCTATCGCAACCGCCCGCCATAATCAGTATCACAACAACAACAACAACAACAACAACAACAACAACTACTACTACTACTACTACTACTACTACTACTACTACTACTACTACTACTACTACTACTACTACTACTACTACTACTACTACTACCACCACCACCACCGCTGCTGCTACCTTTAGGTATTATTATTATTATTATTATTATTATTATTATTATTATTATTATTATTATTATTATTATTATTATTATTATTATTATTATTATTATTATTATTATTATTATTATTATTATTATTATTATTATTATTATTATTATTATTATTATTATTATTATTATTATTATTATTATTATTATTATTATTATTATTAAATCAGCTATTTGTCTTCATACATTTGTGTTAGGACAAGTGTGAGGCCATTCACAATGATACCTAAGCGTTAACTTGAAATAAAATTTAAGATTTAATGACCGATGAAGTCCGCAATATTCCAATTGTGTGATAATACATCCACAGCATAAATTCAAACTATTTCCTCTACCAATTCAAGCTATCTCGCATTTCTAAAGCAATTCTCGTGTACAAAAGTCAACCAGCTTTAGTCAGCAGCACAAGAAAAGAAAATCTGACATGATCAGTATCCAAACTGATTACCCTACGCATTTTCTGTGTTACGCAAAATGCACTTAAAACGTCATGGGCAAGAAGTAGCGTGATTGTCAAGCAATCCAGGTGTTCCACCTGTTGAACCCCGCGGTTATTTGAGCCCTCATCGATCGTTTTCTCTGTAGATATGTTATTTGGGTCATTAAAGCATAGATTACACGTTTCCAGTCTGATGGTACCGTAAGTGTAAGACTCCTTACCTTTGCTGGCTAAGGTTGTCAATCCTTGTACATGAACCGTGCATCTACGTTGGACTTTTAAAGCTGTCACTAGTTTTTGTTGGTCTTAGCCTTCTCTTTCAGATTTTTGAATGCACTGACAGCCGACAATTATGCTGTCTATTTGCTGAACAAATTTCAGGGACAAATGTGGTTCGATAATGAGAAGTAGGCTTCTCATAGAGTTAAAGCACAACTTCAAGTAAAAGTGAGTTTAGTATGCTACGTAAATACTTTTTCTATGCTGTACTTGATGATAAAGAAATTCTAGCATGCACACCTTCAAACAGAAATAATCAAAATCATACATGTTATGTCCTTCCATAATAATTAAATCAATATGTCAGCAAATAAAAGTTTTATTCCCTTAGAATTAATTGCAGACACTAGATATTCAATATTTCTTTTTAATATTTGTTAAATATTTTGCTTGGCATGGCACTAATTTTTGTAAATTGTAACGTGTGTCATTGCAATAAGTTCTCCGTGTTCTGTAATTTGATAGACTTGTGTAACAAAACAACCTGTTGATTTACAGATGGTGAAAGCCTGCTCATGTTCACGTTATGGTGTGTCCCTCATTTTGATTAGGGAGGTGGTCACTTTCCTGCCTCCCAGAAGTGTTAGTTAACGCAAGCTCTTACTTTTTGTTTTATGTTTGGGAATATTTTGACTACGTGCAGCGTAAGGGCGTTGGTATTTGACTACAGACCTCTGTGACGTCAAGAACCTGTCAAGGTCAGAAACAAGAATCTGGAGGCACGGTTGTCGTGCAGTGACGTAATGTGAATGCGGAAAACAGACTTTACTTTGTTTTGCGATTCCAAAATATACTATATATTACGTTATACCACCTTATCTAGTGATTCTGCCAACCAATGAACCATTGTTCATCCACTTACACGAGGAACAAATTTGTGGGCACATAACATTACTTTTTTTAATTAATTGTATTTTTTTAACAATATGTATATAATTTATGAATCCATAGGCCTTTCCTATGCTAAGGAATAACCTCAATTATTCCCTTAAACTGAGTATTACACCTAAGAAGGCGCGAACTGTCTCTGCCCAAAACTGACAAAGGAACTATCACTATGCCCACACGTTTATTTGCTTGCGAGTTTGGTGGCATTATCTCTACTCTATGTGGAGCCTGTGTGACAAAAATCAGGTGCGGAGTATAGCTGAAAGTACCCGAAAATGAGTCCAGAACACGTTGGAACATTTAGGCATAACACAGTATTGTACTGGAGGTATTGTTTATCCCTGCGGGCAGCTGTCTACATATGGTATACGTAAGGAGCGCCAGCGCAGAGCTCCCGAGGAATTTTGCAAATGCTCGCATGCGGCAGCTTTCAGACTTCAATTTTGGGCAATGCGGTTCTACTCCGCAGCAGATTTTTGGTGCACATGGTTTATATATAGCGGAAACTATACCATCAAACTCTCAAGTGAATACAGGTATGGGCATAGTGATAGTTCCCCTGAGAAGAACTGTATAGTACATTTGCTACAATTTCTTTGAAAATTAAAGAAGTAGGCCAGTCACTTAAGAACCCAAAACATCAAAGTTCAGAAATAACTGGGGTAAAACTAATTTTCATCTTACTGTAGACTACCACCAGAGGAGAGGTTCTATAGATGTCCTCAAAAATCTCCCCGAAGGCCCTATCGCCGACACCTCACAAAAATTAAAATGCCAAGTTCAATTGTTGGGGGTATCAAATGGGTTGCAATAATGGTCCTCTTCATATTTACTTTAAACTCAACTTTTTATACGTTTAAGAAAATATGGCCAAAGTTTCTCTTTGTTTTAACTTTGAAACGTTTCATTTTTGCACTATATTATTATATAAAGTAAAACCGCTTTGTGTAGAAGTTAAATCCTTCGGATGTTTTAATTTACTGGTATAAATGTAGCTTTATCTCTGGAGTACTGCCTAGTCACAGCAATGCAAAATTGGTTACATGTTTTTATTATTACAAAAACTGTTTCGCTGACCCACCCCCATTTGCAGCCTTCGCAACCTACTTTAACCTCTCAGTGTACCTTGGGAGAACAGTTGTTGAATGTCCCGCACAGTTGGTGTGCGAGTTCAATATCAAGAGACTGTTTTAAGTTCGCTTTAAGCACTACGTGCAGTGTTTTTAATTAAAACTGCCGTTAAATTACAGCTATTCCTGTACATAAATTGCACAACGTGCTTAACATGCACCATACTAGTTTTCAGTTTTTATGTGTTCAAGAATGTATTTACTGAGTAATTATAATTTATAAACGATTAAAGAATTTTCTGTATTTTAAGGTTAAAATCTGTACACTCATAGAATTAATTACTAAGGACATTATTTGTGCATAACTTTATTCTTCAAAAGAATCAGTGTTTTGGTCTAGTTTAACATTTTAATATATAAATTAAATAAAAAGCTTTCAAAATAAGAATTAAATCATTTTAGTATTATATTTTACAGCTCTAAAATTACACGAATACTATGAAGCCCATTTAACTAATGCTTTTTTGTAGAATATGAACAGTAAGAACTTTCTGTGAAAACAAGTTGGAAGGCGATGCAGTCTATGATGAGAAGGGACTAGAATCAATTATTCAAGCAGGTTTAGAACTAAAAGATGGACACCATGACAGGTTGAGAGGAGAACCAAAAGAATTACTGTTCACAAATCGTGCAACCAAAAACATATTCGTCCATCTACAGAGCCTTTGTCTAGTCGCTGACCCTATTACTGTCAATTGCTTGTCCTGCATTGCGCTGTTTCTGACCCGTTCTGCCTCCCTCTCCACTTTAGCTGCTTCCTGTGTATCGGCAATCAGTTGACGCCAATTCTCCGCTTTTTAGAGGTTGATACCTGTGAGACCAGTGTTTATGTTATAAGGTGTTATATACTTAGATATAGAATGTTTCGATGTATCAACAAACTCCTGTAGAGATGTGGGACTGTGGTGCATAGATTCCCTGGCGTTCGTGTACCTCACAGAGAAACGGTCGTTAATGTTTTTATTAAATTTTGGGAAACGGGATCTATTATTGATAAGTAATCCAAAGAAGATGACCATTCTCTCACAAAGAAAAATGTTAATGCTGTCGGAGGAAAGTTACATCGAAGCCCAAAGAAACCTTAGAGTAAGCTTGCACAGGGATAAGAAATGTCACAAATCTCGGCTTAAACAACCAAAAAACTTTCAAAACTAGAACCCTAAATATCTGTTGTTCTGGAATTATAACCCCTGAACCTATTATTAATCTTGAACAAGACCTAAAGCTTTCATTGAGATAACACGTGTTATTGTGAAAAATGTACCACAAACAAAGAACGTGTTCTTTTTTCTCCTAATATTTAGTCATCATTAAATTGAATATTATTATATTAAATACTGACATAGGCATTCCCAACTCAGCACTATAACGATAGACGTGAGCTCTATTACACGCGCTTCTATTATGTGTATTTAAGTCTAACGTTAGCAGTTATTTGAAAATATGAACAGCTTGCTCTCAGTTTGGCTGATGAAAGAATTTAATTATTTCATCATGATAAAGGTTTTATGAAACATTAATATCCTGCTTTCCATTCATTTATTCATAAAAATAAGAGCTAAGATCAAAGCAAAAAATGCCGAGAGAATACAGATTTGTTATACCATGCAAACATTAACGTCGTTCAAATTTGTCGACAAGCCTGTTTACTCTGCTAAATGTTGTCATAGCTCTGACATTCAAAATAAAAGCTTAATAATGCACATTTCTCTCAAAAAGTCTGCATCTTTAATGTTGCCAGTGCACATTCTTCTGAGAGTACGGCTAAATAAGCTATGTATTGACGACGAAAAAATAAAATGTCTGGAACAAAAGAACACATTTTAACGCCCTGGTTTTTTTAGATGTAAACCAAAGGAAAATAAGGTTTATTGTCTCCTGAAACCTGGATAAATTACTACCTCCTGGTATCGAAGCCAAAGTCACTTGAGGTAACCTGAACATAAATAACTGACGTGGGAGTCGTGGTGTTTCATGTTTCCTTTTGACGGATATTTTCAGATAATATTGCCGAACATAATGTTGAAATATTAGGTGACCTGTTAAAAATAAAAATAACCCGATGCAACAATGGAACAAATACCTATAAATAAGATCAAATTTAATTTTCACGATGCGAAGCACTACACCCATCCAAACCTTCTGCCAACTATATACAGACACAGAAAACGTCGTAGAAAAATGAAATTAACACCTTCACGGTACAAAATCATAGTCCCATCCAGTTTAACTCCACACAAGAAACAAATCAATTCCTTCGCGGTGCAAAATCATAAGCTTAGTCAATCCAACTGCACTGCAGAAACAAATGAAAACAAATGAATTCCTTCATGCTGCAAAGCCATAGTCCTATTCAATCTAACTGGCACAGCAGAAACAAATGAATTCCTTCATCGTGCAATGGCATAGCCTTAAGGCAATCCAACTGCAAGGCAGAAACAAATGAATTCCTTCATGGTGCAAAGACATAGTCCTATCCAATCTAACTGGCACAGCAGAAACAAATGAATTCCCTCATGGTTAATATCATGGATTTAGCCAATCTATCTGCTCGGCGTAACACAATTAATTTCCTCACGGCGCAAACTTGTAGTTCTAGGAATCTAATTGCACAACTGAAACTGTGTATATATGTTTAGTCAATCCAATTGCACGGCACGGTGCAAAGACTTAGACATATCCAATGTTCCGTCAGCTATGACCAGGCATAATCAACTACTTGGCAGAAACAAATGAATTCCTTGCCTGAAGGAAATCACAAAATAAATAGCCTGACTTTGTCTACCGGAAATCAAACCTGCTCCCTCCGGGACCCGTAGGCGGGAGAGCATATCCTTAAGAAATGAAGCTAGCAAATAATAAATTAGTCAGAGCATACCAAAAAGGGTAAACATGTTTTATTTTTTTTTTATTAACACGATTCCCAAAACAACAAAAACTAAATACGTGCTTCCTCAGAACAGACTGCTAGACAAGACAAGTAAGCTTTTAGAGCTTACCTAATGTGTTAATACATTCACAGCAAACCAATATTCAAGTTCGGCAGTTTGCCTAATCGTGTAGTTCCTACACGCACTTACAATATACTTTATGCGGCTGGATGTAAAAGATAACTACATGATTCTGTGACAGTTACAAGTTTGTTTCGAATCTGTGAACAGTGGGATCAATCTCATATCTTGACAACAGAAAACTGTGCACTGTGCCTGCAATTATAAGAAACAACCATGGGATTTATACTATTTCTGTACATAGAAGCATTTAAGGATTTCCTTGAACACAAACCATAATTACCATGCTATTTGCTGCAGAGTTGAAGGCATTGCAGCCTCTTCCCCCCCCCCCCATTTATACCCCGCCTTTAACTACTATGGTCATATCGGCGGCCGTTCTCCTTTGGAACATACCGCAGGTATGTCGTTATCTTTTGGTTTTTATTCATTACATCACGCACACATTCACACTCTCATTCATACTTCCAGACTCTGTGGAAGATGGGGAATTATCTTGGACGGAGAAAAATCCCCACTCCCACTGCCAGGAATCGAACGTGGGACCCCTAGCACGGTAGGCAGGTACTCTACCGACTGAGCTACGGGGCCAGCCATTGCAGTTTTTGTCTGCATAAACTTTTCCCCTATTGGTGGTCTCTGAGAATGGACCGCGCAGTTAAACACACTGGACTCGAGTAAAGTTGCATAAGGCAACGGAGATATGTGTTTATCCCACCAATTTTGGGAGTGAAGGCAAGGTATTTACAGTCCTTTTACTGCCTGCGCATTTGGAAATCTCCATTAACAGTGTTAAATGGCTTTTAGAATTATCAGCAACGTATTACGCAATTCCATTGAAAGCAATGACTGTACGACAGGGCACAGACAAATTGACAGCTTATATCACCTCGGTTTATGAGCATTTTCGCCATTGCGGAAGGAGTTAATAAAGCAACACCCAGGAATAAGCACACGTATGTGAATGGCAGGCGTTTCTGTGCTTTGTCTGTTTGCGTATGCAGATGAACAAGTACGGAGAGCGGAAGCATCTCGTTTTAACACCGGAAATGACCACAAAGCGCCGTTTCCAACAGTTCATAAAAATAATAACTAACGAAGCAACTTAAATCAGAAATACGAGTATATTACTCTAGGTTACGCCCTGGCCACCATTATCGATAATGTGAAAGTACTATGCAGAGAAAGATAAATGTGAATTTGGAAACAGAAGAGAACAGCTGGTTCTGGACAGCCGAAATCTTTGCACTGTTTTTGTATGTATTTTCATTTTAACAGTAAAAAAAAAACAATAAATATTAATATGCAGAACGTTCACATCCCATATAAGCCACATCAATATAGTTTTACAAAAGCATTTTGGTAGGTCTTGAGTTAACTGTTCAAGTGCCCCATTATAAAGATACAGTATGACTGAAAGCATATTGGAAGAGAGGCTCGATTTTAACTTCCTAGGAAGGAAAATGTATCAGAGAAAGGCTTCATGTTGGATGTTCTGCAGCCCTTCCATTAACAGCTAATCAAATGTTGAGGAGTATCATGAAAGCAAAAAGTAGGCCCTGCATGTAGAATAAAATCCAAAGGTATCCGGAGATTTTTTTTTTTTTTTTTTTTTTTTTTTTTTTGTAATTTACGTCCTCCAACGTTGTCATATCGGACGGTGAATGAATTGGGTGAAATGATGCTCAAATGAGCCCAGGGCCCATGGAGCTTACAGTTACCCGACATTCGTATTTTAGGATAAGGGAAAATCCCGGAAAAAGCCTTATCCAGATAACTCGCCCTGACCGAGATTCGAACTTGGGACCTCTTGAACGTGAGGCAGACATGCTACCATCTACGCTACCGAGGCGGGCACCCGGAGAATGTCTTTGCCTTCTTGCTAATATATATAGATATTGCAAGAGTCCAAAGCTCTTAAATGTTACCGAAATAAATTGATAATGTTATCAGTAATTTTAGAATACCCGATTTTCGATTTTTGTTATTTTTCCTCAGCAGGAATTAAAGAAATTCAGCAAAGTCTTTACTTTTGCAAAGGTATGTACGTAAGCGATTTGTTGATGTAATGTATGAAACTGAATAAGAAAATAACTAAAGAGAAGGATTTGCTAAATTTGGACTATCCACAGTGTTACTAAGCCTCAACACAAGCTTTTGTGCTAGCTAAGTCACGTAATCCGCCTCTAACTCGGAAAGTTCGCCGGATGTCCTTCGTTGACCTCAGGTTCAACCTTCGAACTTAAGACGTATCACAATCAAGTGTGTGCGCTTTTCCGCTGGTAAATAATGAGCTCCCCTCCAAAGTGCTTGACGACGCGCTGTAAAATGTATCTTGTTATTCCAAAGGTCAAAAGGTGGGAAAGAAGTTATAGCAAATATTCTGCAATTTCAAGGTATAAAACGCCAAAACAATAGATTCTGGACTGCATCCTGTCAACAGAATCCATCAGTAAGAAAGCTTGATTAATGGAATAGGCAAAATATATTATCTATATCAAAAGCTGTTCTGTTAACCTTGCATCACTAGGCAAACATTATTATTCATGCTAACTTTCCTCACTGACAGGCAATAGCACCATTTAAAGTGTTAAACAGAATGGTGCATTAGACACTTATAACCAGAAATCTGAGCATTTATGTCCATCTCCAGCATCTGTAATTCTATAAAACATGGGATAGAAAAGCAAGAGACACGTTATCGCCATAGCCGCCTAGAAGTTTTGTCATCTTCAGCATTCTGCAACTTTGTGGAAATTTCCATCGGTTATAATACCTAAGTGAGCTTTCCCGCCGGTGAGTCAGTCAATCTTGCGAATTAGGTTCGTGAATATGAGCAAGTGCCCGCCTCGGTAGCGTAGATGGTAGCAAGTCTGCCTCACGTTCAAGAGGTCCCGAGTTCGAATCTCGGTCAGGGTTAGTTATCTGGATAAGGTTTTTCCAGGGTTTTCCCTTATCCTGAAAGACGAATGTCGGGTAACTCTAGGCTCTATGGACCCTGGGCTCATTTGAGCATCATTTCACCCATTCCATTCATCGTCCGATATGACTTAACGTTGGAGGACGTAATACAAAAAAAGAGCAAGTAGGCGAGCTAGCAAGTGCGTTTCTGTTGAAGAAAAAATAATGCTAATTTTTTAGCGACATGAGAAATGAGAATTGCAATGCTATTACTACAAAGGATTCCCGGACTTCACAGCGAATGAGCCGTCCGGAAGAAGAGGCTACGACGTGCTTTTTTACCACGCGGAGAAAGTGAAGTGACAATGTGAGCTAAGCGAATTCTCAGCGAAAGCTAAACTATTCACGCGACAGTGGAAACTGAGTGAAGCGACAGTTGGAAACAGGACGAAGTCACTATGTTTGTCGTGCTCCGTCATCTAGGGGTAAGATGCTAGCTTCCGGTTCCCGAAATCGAGGGAGGGCGATGGATTTTCAGGCGTAGAAATACTTAGCATGGCTTCCTTCGGAAGGGAAGTAAAGCTGGTTGTCCCGGTCGTAGATTTACGGCACGTAAAAGAACCTCAAACGTAATGAGGTAGACTCTGAACAAAAGTAAGCGGTAACTCAACCCAATATATGAGCTTTTTATTGTGTATTAGTGACTTTGACCTAGTTTATAACTGTCACTTTACTCGTTTACAGTGTCACTTATAAATCTGGTAATCTATTTGCACTTTTGATAAGAGTTCGCTGAGTCCACCATGCATCATTGATGCTAATGAATAAATATTCTTTAAGAAAAAATAAAATTGCGGGTTAATTGTTTATCATGCCTCCTAGATTCCTTTCTGCCATTTAGAATGTGATAAAACATTCTGCTTCCAGAAAAAAAATCAAAAGTTGTTCTCGTAGATCTTAAACAGAATATCAACTCTGAAAATACGGCAGAAAAATAGGTTACAACCGATAAAATCATGTTATAAATATTCCACAGAATACCGCGTCACAATGGTATTTGAAAAATAATCAGTTAATTTTATTTGTGGATCATTTCAACAAACTGATTTTTGTGGCTTTGAATATTGTATTCTCTTAGGGTTCCTAATATATTCTGTGCTGTAATTATGTGGACTTTCTTGATTAAAATAAAATATTTTCAGTAATAAAATAGGTTGTATTATGTGTCTATGTGTGAGTAAACAGACAAGAGTCAATTTCTTATAGTTTATGAACGCATTTCTCAAGAGCAGATATTGAATATTCACTTACCAACAAGTTCCCGGCTTTTCAAGTCAAAAATGTTCGTGTTGGTGAAATAAATTTAAAATCAGCAAGAGAGACGCGGCAATTTGAATGACAAATTATCTTGATAACGGTTACGAGCAACAAATCATTGTTAGTTTACCTTTGATGTCTGTTCGAAATCTACTGAAATGTATATGTATTGAAGAACTGAAAATAAGTGCTATCTATTGTAAATCTAATATAAAATGTTGAGACGTACTGTCAAAAGCAAAGTAAAGGTTAAATAAATAAATATGGAACTACCAAACTGTATTAGTATATACACATTTGCTAGTTTCTAAACTGACGTGAGTGTTTGACTTTCTATCATATATAATTATCCCTTTTTTATTGCTTGCATGTAATGTCTTTTATGTTCAATATTGAAGTATGTATGCTATCAAACTGTACACCACTTTGACATGTCCAACGTTCACGGCCTTTGTGGTTATTAGTGAATTCACTGAATGCAAATCTAATCTAATCTAATATAGACTAACTAATCTAATCAAACTGATGCATTGCAATATATTACCCTTTAATATTCGGCTTTGAAATTAATGCAGATATTTAATAATTATTTTAGAAAAATGTTTACCAATAATTGTATTACCAAATAACACTCTTTAAATCGCTTTTTTCGGTTGCTACGCCTACGAATTCCATTGGGTCAGACTCAAAGGACGCTTCAAAAGCACAACATGCTTCTTATGTCTTTGCATTCATGCAAATGTGATGACCGCTGGATAAGTTTTTTTTCTAATTAATTCCTATCTATTTACGAGTGTAGAGCCTATGTTGGAGTTTCTGGTTCACCATGCATACATCAGTGCAGATCAAAATTAAACACACAGTGCGTGTCATATGGTGGAAAAATTTCAAATCATCATTACAAGAAACATAACTTTAGTAGCATACTGCTTCACATCCGCGTGTTCTTTGTTCTTTTCTTTACACATGTCTACAACTTTAGTATTCTCAAACTAAACGTTTTTCTATCCTTATATAGGTTTCCAGGAATGTTTTTTCTCCATGACTTCTAGCACTCCATAAACCATGTACATCTGCATCCCACATCTCCTCTTCTTGCTCGGAGGATTCCATCGAAAGGTCCTCTTTGCTAATCCTCCGTCCTTCGTCCTTCTTACAAGAGCAACCCGTAAGTTTTCTTGTTTTATTCTTATTTTTTTAATTTCATCTGAATGTACAACTGAAGAGATTGAACTATACAGGAGCTTTGGATATTACATAAAATAGTCTTGCCTTTCATTATAAATGACCTGAAATCGTATCACGGCATTGTGCATATATGTAATTTTGCTAGAATCTAGGATGTGAATTACTTCTAATTAATTAACCTATAGTCCCACATTCTTCAGTCGCGGCCAACGACTAAAACGCCTATAGAATTCAAATTACTTTCTTGATATCCAAGAAGACTAAGAAGCGTTTTATATTCCCACTTGATGAAAATGAGGTGGTACAAACTGAAACTATTTACAAACTATTAAATATACTATACGCATCCAAGAACACTAAGAAACGTATTGCACTCCTATTTGAAGATAATGAAAGTACAATGGTTAAAACTGAAACTACTTAGATATTGCCTGAAAGTGCTAAATGCATCCGAGGACCCTAAGAAACGTATTACATTGATAATTGCTAATTTAAGCTGAAGCTGTTTACGAAATATTTAATATACCAAACCCATTCAAGAACACTAAGAAGCGTACTGTGTTCTCTCGAGGGTTATGAAAATGGAGTGTTTCATATTGAAGCGGTTTAGAAACTATTGCACACACACTAAACGTAGATTTCCATAACCCGTTAGGTCGAGATACCATGTAACATAAGACATCGAATCACTGTCTGCCCTCCCCTCTTCACAAAATGTATGCTGGTTCTTAATTCGGAATCAGACTGGGATGAAAAAGAACAATTGATTCAAAGCAGTGTTTGTAATTTAAAAATTTGATTCCAACAGTTTACGATTTTTTAAAAATGCAGTGGAAGGAATCCAATCATTATCCTTATATGAAATTAACAGTATCAGTAAAACACTTTCTCTTCCCCAAGTACACCTGCATGTGGTAAAGTGAGTTTAATGAGTTATGAAAATACTACTGAGTAGAGAAGGCACACCACAAGAAGGAAGGTTCAGTTTCAATTTGGAGAAAACGATGGTTAGTGTCAGTGGCTTCCGCGGTGGTGACGTAAGGTTAGATGTGGGTGGTATTGTTCTTCCTCACAATTCTGGTTTGTTTTGGAAAGTAACCTAAAAACATGTTGGGCGGAACTGGGTTACTTCCTGGACGGACCTATGCACCCCATGTGTCAAAATGCGTGTAAGACTTCGTTGTCACCAGCTTCAACTGCTACTGGTGGTTTACCATCTGCCGACCGTCTCAGCAGGAAGTATACCCTCATACACGGGTATTCGCTTTCTGAATATCGATGTTCTGAAACCCTCAAAGTAATTCTGAAAACTTACAGCCCGTTTTCTCTGTGGGAAAATTTAACAGCAAGGTGATGGTTTTAAAGTGCTATTAACACTGGGAAATGAGCATATGGTTTACGTCTGTCACCTGTTTACATTTGGTATGCACTGAACCATTGTTTTAAATTAGTAAGCCCATCATTTTGCTGTTCTTCAGCGTCTTCTTTCTAGGATGAACCAAATCTGCTCCCAGAAGCGGATTTGTAAATTGCAATGACCACACATTAGTTAAAATCACATAGGTAAGTTATGGCTTACGTTTACCATTGTTCTTGGGGAACCTGTAAATTGCGGCTTAAAAGGTTTACTGCCTTTCTAGTGGAACACTTTCTCTTCACTATTTATCTGCTATTCTGACACTGTAAATGCGATGTGAGAAAAGGATATCCATAAATATATGGTATACTTGCCTTTACTAGAGAACGTGCGAACATTTACTTTCTTTCTTGGAGTTTTGTTCCACATTCACAACTTGCAGATTTGATAAGACAACTCTTATGACCCAGTAGGAAAGGTCAAGTTAAACTATGGATTTAGATAATCATTAGTAAAGAAGTTATTATTAAAATATACTTTAAATGTTTTAAAGCCACGTTCCTAAGGTAAGCAGCCATCGTTATAGCTTTTAACGGTAGAGGTTTAATGTTTCAATATCTATTGAATTTTACTGTCCATTTTCAAACTGTTACTTTACGTATCTTATGGGCCCACTAAGGCTTCTTTTTGTAATGAGAACATTTATAAAAGAATTTTGCCCTTAGTAACTGCTTTTTTGTTGTTGTTGTTGTAATTTACGTCCTCCAACGTTAAGTCATATCGGACGATGAATGGAATGGGTGAAATGATGCTCAAATGAACCCAGGGTCCATAGAGCTTAGAGTTACCTGACATTCGCCTTTGAGGATAAGGGAAAACCCTGGAAAAAACCTTATCCAGGTAACTCACCCTGACCGAGATTCGAACTCGGGACCTCTTGAACGTGAGGCAGACATTCTACCACCACGCTACCGAGGCGGGCTAACTGCTATTAGAGGTTATTTACTAATATTATTTATTCATATTTATTGCAGTTCATTTTTATTTATTACTTATAGGATATAATTATTATTTATTCACTAAATACGTATTTCGCGCTGAGAGAACACGCCATTGTTGACAACGATCGAGGAAGTTTGTAATACCTGCGTTTTCCTAAAGTCAGCACTACGTTTCATATAATAATAAAGCAGTGGCTACTTAGCACAATAAAACCTACGGTAAATGGTCAACTACGAAGAAGATTGATCTGCGACTGGGTAATCCATCATGTTGGTATTAACTCATACGCTGGTTTTACTGTGCTCTACTTCCCACGCGAGTTAAAAAAAAGAAATGGCCTAAGGATACTAGTTATTCCATTGCAAACGCAACAACAGCCGTTTAACAATAACTATAAACAAGCGTGTGAATGTAAGAGTATTGAATAGTGAAATTACTTAAAACCACATAACAAAACAGAGTTTGCCATAAAAATACCCAGAAATTGCAGAGTGCAAGTATAAAGAAATAATGGTTGCAGTTCACTTTAGTAAATTTAAGAAGTGTATGTTACTACTTGACATTTCTGCCATGACAAAATGCGTTTCTACGAAGTAAATGAATAAATAATTGTGCACACTTCAATGCTTATCACTGCCGATCGTGCGTACATTAAAGGAGTCTTTTAGCATGTATGCCATCAAGTAATGCTAGTAATCATGGTTACATTTATTTTTCTTTTGAGTTTTGTTTCATTGCTTTTTCCAGTTAATGGCGACTAAATCTGAGAGACCTGTTTTGGATCTGGGATGTTTAACAGAGTTCGAGAAAGTTTATTTCTGTCAGTAATCTCACTTTCCAAATAGGAGAAACACCTTATCGCTTTATACAGTAGCTCGTGGTAGGTCAAAGGGAAGCTTCAAAGTCCAATCCCACATTGTAAGATTTGCTAAACTCATTATCTATTATGTCACACACAGAGAGCGGACTCGGGATATCTTTGCGGCGGCAATAGGTTGGCGCTACAGTTTGATGCAAATGTAAATAATGGGTGTTTAGCTCAGGGTAAAGTAATGAGGTTTATCTCCGGGTATGCGTGGATATGTGTGAGAAAGATAGTTTTAATGACATTGGAATGCCCGTTTTAAACTGGTTTACTGACTGCTCCTTTTTATCAGAACATCAAATTTGTATTTGCCGACCAAGGGTTACCAATATATCACTGTTACTAAAGGCGGAGTGCTTATTACTCGATAATACTTAATTAGTTACGTATAAACCGACAAATATCTTCTCTCATCACTTCTGGTCTGCCCTCGACCAAGACAGAAGAAGAGGACTGCCCTAATCGGCCTCACGCCTCGGACTGACTGTCCTCACAGCCGCACGTGGATGTCTAGCTTTCACTTTCTCAAGACCCTTTATACACATAAAGATTCCCTTTGTGACAATTTTGTCCATTGTCATTATTAGGGTCCGAAGAATGCCTTATTCAACAAAGTCAAGTGCTATCCCTTAGAATTCTGTTTTTCCCGTGTCTTTTGTTACACGACTCAACCAACTGCACCTGTTCGTGTCGTAACAAATATACAAGACTCCTTTGAAATCCATTACGATTCTTTATACATTGCATCCCTTAATTTCGGTATCAAGGTTGATGCCCAACGGAGCATATGTGACGTCATCGTAGGTACAATCATTTTCGAATTAAACATGATTTCTCTGTTGTCCGGCTGTAGAAACCGCACCTGAGCCGTCATGAGTACTACTTGGCAAAGCGAGAAGGCGTATCGGGAAAAATTCCAAACACAGCGATGTTTACCTAAGCTTATCGCACGTACACGGTGAGTACAGTGTATCTATACTCTGTTCAGATACAATATTGTCATACATCGGCAGGTGCGAGAAACCATATATAACGAGATTGAATATTGTGACAAGGAAAAAGAAGAGGGAATTAAAATCGCCGTTATTTTTATTTATATTTTCATTCAGATTCACCATTATTGAACAAACAAGAGACTGTATTTGATAATACCTAATATCTAAAATTATATACACATAATTTTGTATTCCTTCACATTGTGATGTATTTATATTGTTTATGTTACGGAAATGGCCTATTTGTATTTGTACAGGTTGATGGCGCTTCAGAAAATTGGACTCATATACTTCCTGAAATTATTTCATAGGGAAAGCTTTCCACTAATGCCAGATTTTTTAACTAGAAGACTAACAGAATTGATAATTATTGGGGAAAAGGGATGGATTACTGAAACAAGAAACTTGAGGTTGATAATAGGGACAATGGCAGTGAGACATCTTCCAGTGACGGAACACAGCTGATGATATGTTTGACATTTCGCATTTGCCAGTTGAGTAAATCACATTTTTAGAAATTATTCCCGTTGTACAGATTGATTACGCTAGAAAATTAGCTATATTATCGTGCAAATCCTATAGTTGCGGTAGTCATTTAATAACAAAAGTGTAGTTGGTTTTCTCTTTAGGGCTGTTCAGCCTCATTTTCATTCTTTGAAAAATATTAAAGACAATAATTAGCTGAATATATATTTAATGCATTTATAATCATTAAAGCTATTTTTTATGATTATACACCCGTGTGTATAATAATTGGCCAACCTTTCATACCGGATACATGCAGCTTCCAAGTGCTCTATTTGTGTTTCGTAGCATACTATACGCCAACCTACTAATATTTCGCTCTTCTAATCGACCAGATCAGAAACGATTGCAGCTGGTCACTGAAGGTCAATACGCCTCAATGCTTTGTCGATTAATATTTTGCGAATTCATAGCAAACAGTTGCCTTAGGTTAGTTTCGAGGTTACATGTCATAGTGTTTTCGTGTCCAATGTCGAAGGCAAAGTATTAGATTCACGAAGAGTTAAAACGAACAACTGATAAACATGGAAGTAATATTTCTGTCATAAATGAAAACAAAATAGTAGATATGTCAAATAAAAGTACTAAAAACTCGGGCGATTGTTAAGCAATGCAACAACAGAGCTTAAAAATGAGCATGAAAGAGAAGTTAACATGCCGTCAAATACAAGTATCGATAGCTCATAATCGGACACAAACATTTAATTACGATTTGTGCAATATGACGGCGTGTTTATATCCCGTTTAAGAAAATGAATAATCATTTCCGAGGCGTTCTCGAAAAATATATCTACCACCATTTACCAGACGAGCACACACTTCGCAAACAGACTATACTACTCCTGTTTACGTCTGCAGTTCGTTCCCAGTATCCGCGCGTGTACAAGCTATAGTCAATGCTTGCGTACACTGATTGCTTATGTATTACGTTCTTCTCCTTGCGGGCAATCATTTGCAGGACACATTTGCTTGCTTTCAAGTCTTGTTATAGAAAAACCCGACTGAGTCTGTGGAGAACGGACAATGTAAGGACAGAGACAAAGCGGGAGATAATAGTAATAAAAAAATAAACAATTAGCTCCTTGGAATATTCAAAGTATCACACATAAAGAGCAAGCATACCTATTTGATGTTAACAAGAAAGCTGAACAAAGTCAAGAATAGTAGAATGGTAGAATGAACAACAGCGGACCTCCAAAAGCAATTTTATCACATCGACCGATAGAGAAAATAACAATTAGAAGACCACAAAAAGGTGAAGAAAAAAAACCGAACATTCTACTAGACCTAACACTTGGAACGACAACGACGACGACGACGATGACGACGACGATGATGATGATAATAATAATGATGATGATGAATAATGCCAGCTTTTGATTAAAATTTATCAGCAACTACATACACTGGCGGAAAAATGCAACACCATCAAGGATTATTTAACATTAATGAAAGGTTGTACATCATGATAGCATCGTATGATAACTAATATGATAACTTAATCCACTAAGGCCGCGCCGTGGCTGAGTGGTTAGACCGCTCGATTCTCACCAAGACCACCCGGGTTCGATCCCAGGCGACCGCAAAGTGAGATTTGTGTTTATCAACACGGCGCTGAGGTGGGTAAAATATAATTGCGTGTAAATAACTAACTACTGAAGCTAAAATTACACCCTTTTTTCGTGCGTGCTTGGCCGATCATTCCCCTTATATCTGACATAAGCTTTAAGCTTTTAATAAATTATTAATATCTGAGCGTTGATCTAACAATTACAAAGCGAGGGTAAGCTAGTTCTGACTAGACAACTCCGTTTGGCCTGTGATGCACTACAACCGTGCTGAAGGTCATATACAGCAGTAATAGCAGTAATACCAACTTGTAGAACAGAGCATCGCCTAAAATGGACTTAAGTATATATCTACTCCAAAAGTGTGCCAGTGAGCATTGTGCTTACAACGATAAAATATATATCAAATTATAGGGTAATTTACCATTAATAAGAATGTAAGAACAACTAAAACTTTAATAGTCTGCCCTTGTGTAATGGAAAAGTTCAATGTTGCTTTACCTTTTCATTGGCAGCCACGAAAATAAGTTGTATTCCTTACTTCCTACCGTCATCTGCCCTTAGGAGTATTTGTGTGTGGTTCTGGGTACTGAGACAGTACAACTTATCCTACTTCGTTTCTCCATGATTTATTTGCATAATAGAGCGAAAGTTCTGTTTATTGTACAAATTAAAAATGTACAGAGAGAGAAAGGGAGAGGGAGAGAGGGCGGTTTTCTTCCATTTAACCGTTAAGTTAAATGACCACTTTGACGTAATGAACACTCATAGCCTATCTGAACAGCTCATCGATGTGACCACGTCATGAAACGAGCGACCTCTGCACAACTCTGTCGGCCGGCCTGCTTGGGTCTATAGCCTTCTTAGCATCATGAGTACCTCCTGGACGTGCTCAGCACAGAATATCCGCGTTGGACAGAGGTGCGAGCATTGATGAAACAGAGCTTGTGCTCTTCTCACTCTCCTTGTCGCGATAGCAAGATAAAGCGAGAAATGAAAACGTGACGTAAAAAGTACGAAAGGATCCTATTTACTGTCATACTTCAATACCCTCGATCCTTGGTTGTATCGACGCATATCTATAATGAGATAGATGCTCGATATGTTTTTGATTCTTGCAGCTGCGTAGGTTTTCTATTTCTACTCCAGATACCACTTTTGGACGTTGGAGGTTACGCTATACAGAACTGCAAATATTCGGGCTTGGAGGGGGTAACATGTTGGCTCTCCGGGTACAAACAGAATCGAACCAGAACCGCATACTGAGCTAACTCTTGTGGTACGAGTGTTCAACAACGCATAACTTCAGAATAATTACTTGGAGAAGTATGCTGTTGAAGCATGATGTAGATATTACTGATGTATGTTTGTTTTTCTGTGATTTGAACATTATTTAAAATAAAGTTTTCCTATATATATAATTACTTAAAACTAAAACAGATAGGCAGTATTATTATTATTATTATTATTATTATTATTATTATTATTATTATTATTATTATTATTATTATTATTATTATTATTATTATTATTATTATTATTATTATTATTATTATTATTATTATTATTATTATTATTATTATTATTATTATTATTATTATTATTATTATTATTATTATTATTATTATTATTATTATTATTATTATTATTATTATTATTATTATTACTACTACTACTACTACTACTACTACTACTACTACTAGCCGCACCGTGGCCGAGTGGTTTGACCGGTCAACTCTCAACAAGGCGGCCCGGGTTCGATCACAGGCGACCGCAGAGTGAAATGTCTCTGGTTTCCCCCGCCATCATTTCACAAATTGCACCATCATCCATCTTTCCTATCATTAATTTCACTCTCATACTATCATCCACTTCTCTCGCTCTCATCCCAGGCGTTGGCCCCTCAACCCTGGTTTCTGCCCGCTTCGGTAGCGTGGTGGTAGCATGTCTACCTCACATTCAAGAGTCCCGAGTTGGAATATCGGTCAGGGTGAGTTACCTGGATAAGGTTTGTTCCCGGAGGTTTCCCTTATCCTGAAAGACCAATGTCGGGCAACTCTAAGCTCCATGGACTCCGGGCTCATTTGAGCATCATTTCTCCCATTCCATTCATCTTCCGATATGACTTTACGTTGAAGGACCTAAATTAAAAAAAAAAAAAAAAAAAAAAAAAAAAAAAAAAAACCTGGTTCCTCTCTGAGGCTGAGTGCGACTTTCCGGACTAGTGAAATCCTCGTCCCTTAACACCGGTATCGGTGATATAAGGAAGAAATAAATAGCTCTTTTAATATAAAATTAACTTTCTGCGAATTGTGGAATACATGGCAGTGATAGTCACAGCATCATCATTATTATCGTCATTATTTTTTTAAGATTAACGCCATTCAACGTTGTAATATCATACGATGAATGAAACGGATGAAATGATGCTCAAATGAGCCCAGGGTCATAGAATTACCCAATATTCATATTCAAGGATAAGGGAAAACCTCGGGAAAAGAACTTATCCAGATAACTCACACTGAACGAGATTCGAACTCGGGACCTCTTGAACGTGAGACTACCTACGCTACAGAGGCGGACACATCAGTATCAAGAGCCAGTCTGTTGATAAATGTTTAAAGGCCATGTTACTTAGTAAAGAAGCCAATGACCTTTAGATTTATTTTTAATGGAATGAGTGTTGAAAAGTCAATAACGACAAAACATGATATCGTTCCATCCCATTAAGAATGTGTCTTAACAAGGAGGTGCATTAACAAATACTGAAGCTATCACCTAGTTCGTAGTAAATGTTTACAATGTTTGCACTGTAGATCTCCTACTTAGTTTATTTTATTGAATGTCTGTGTCCCTTTCTTTCTTTTAGCTCGAAAATGGGATGCGATGTTTTCTATCGTCCGTTGATATATACGTTTCGCAATTCACGCTTTCTATTGCAAAAGTAATAAAATTACCATAATAACTCAAGTTTGCATATAGTGTTAGAGTGCTAAATGTTAGTAGTTCACCAAGTTGTAAGAACAATAAACGAAGTCTATATTACGGAAGACGGAATGTGAATATAGAAGCAGAAAAGGGAACTACACGACAGCAACTCCAAAACACGACCAATGAACAGAAGATTTGGAATACGTGATTAGCACATGTTCTTGTATGGGCTTATTACTCATTTGAAACAGGAAATAGCTTATTAGTATTATCTTTATTTAGAATTCCGAAAACAGGATATGTGATGTAATTAATTTCATGCCAAGATTCAGCTTTACTGGATGAGGAAATTCACCCACTGTAATTCGTTTGATTTTAGTAGGTTCCCCCCCCCCCCCCCCCGCGTTCTCCTTTGGAACATAGCGAAGGTGTTAACTCTTGTTCGGTTGTTTTTTTATCATTACATCACGCACACATTCATACTTCCAGACTCTGGGGAAGATGAGGAATTATCTTGGACGGAGAAAAATCCCCACCCGCGCAGCCGGGAATCGAACCCAGGATCCCCAGCAGGGCAGGCAGGTGCTCCACCGACTGAACTATGGGGCCACCCTTTTGTAGTTTTGTTTAAGCATTTGATTATGTTCGATTGAGAATACAATACTGTAGCATAATGCAAACACGAATCAAAAAGAAACAATCATTTCTTACCAAATTAGCGATTACATATTCACTAAAATAGATATCAGAATGTCCTGTTTTGGAAATACTTGGTTTCTAAATTAGGTATGACATTTCCGAAATATTTAAATGTGTTTAAAACAGTATTTCTTCAGAAGAAGACGTGGAATCGCGTATTTATTAACTGATTTTTGAAAACATTAGGGTTTCAAAATGCAAGCATGTACATATCGAAATAAATCTTAACCTTGGAGCTATTATTCGTGCATCTATTGTACCATCGTTTGGTAGCAACGAGTTGGAATCTCTTGTTCATGTGGCAGGTACTACGTGCTGGCAACAGCACCACCGTCATCATCTCTTGGCACAATTCCACTTGAATGACCTTAAGCCCTTGAGGAGAGAAGGGTGTGGGTCAGACAACGTATCTGGCTGATCTTCATTTTGAGAGATGGCACTGGTCTTCTTGATTCTTTCAAATGACTTTGCCTGACTAGTAAATTGTAGCAGTAAAAGTTAATAAATAAATAAATTAATAATAATAATAATAATAATAATAATAATAATAATAATAATAATAATAATAATAATAATAATAATAATAATAATAATAATAATAATAATAATAATAATAATAATAATAATAATAATAATAATAATAATAATAATAATAATAATAATAATAATAATAATAATAATAATAATAATAATAATAATAATAATAATAATAATAATAATAATAATAATAATAATAATAATAATAATAATAATAATAATAATAATAATAATAATAATAATAATAATAATAATAATAATAATAATAATAATAACAACATAAACTTTCAATGTCTTAAAAGATATTCATTCAAACGCTATTTTTTACATTTTCGCTGATGAATCTCTTGGAGGTTGAGATTTCAATAGCCTGCCTGGTCTGGCCATGGAATGCTCCATGTCGTCCCACTTTATTTTACAGACTTACCCTGATAATCGCTATATCTCTGTCTCTCTCTCAAAAAAATTAAATACATAGAGCACCCTATCTAACTTAAATTGTGATATTCACCGAAGAGCATACTGCTACATAAAATAAAACCATTAATTGCAACCAACATATGATCGAGGATGATCTTTCTCTGTACACCAAACACAACATCTCTTGAAAGTGTATCAAATTAAGGAGTTCCAACGCGTTTTGGCACCAAAGGGAATGGAAAAGCACAAGAGGCTACTAAAAAATCCAACCGCATCTCCTAGAGATCTCAATATCTTCCTTCACCATATCAAGATGTTACAATATTTACTAAACAATTTATGACTGAGAAATACAATAAAGAATGGCTGCCATTAAAAAGCACACTCTATGGTGTCCGCCCCGGCTGCACAAGTATTTTCAATCTCATTTGGACATCCTGATAAATAAATTAGTAGTTTTCTCGGCTTAGAGTCAATTCCTATGCATTTGTAAAATGGTTTTTGTCACACAAGAATTGGAAGAAGCTTCATCAATTGCAAATAAAACTCCTAATAATATTATGGTTTATTCTGTTATATCAATATACAAACCGTTCTCAAACTGGAGGGCATAAGCGATTTGCAAGGGGTAGCAAGAATGCTTATACGAAAGAAAATCGAAATGTTATCTGAAAACAGCCTATAGAGGGCCAAGGCCTGCCAAACCGACTGCCAGCCTCACGCCTACATACGCAAGGTAGAGGTGGGCGATCAACCAACCGACACGGGACCAACCGAGATGTGGTCAGCATCACTGCACCCCAGTCGGAAAGTTGGCTTTCTTGACCAGGGGCGCTTACCTATCGTAAGCTCCTCAATTTCTTCCCGATGCTGAGTGGGCACCGGTCCTATACCCAGGATTTAAAATCCGCACCCCCAGGGATGGGATCGAAACCGGGCCATGTTGATCTGATAAACGCATTTTATAAACCCTTAATATATTAAGATGGATGCAAAGCTTGTAAGGTTTCAGATTTCAGGAAACACTTCTTTGGGATATGTGGCTAACATTTGGATAGGCAGCGTAAGACTGAAAAACTCAATGCCATAGCCGGGATCTGAACCAAATCTTAGCTACAAACGGCTAGAATGGAAGAACGATTATTAATTAAACTAATAGTGGTAACTATGAAGCCTGGGAGTTAAGAACATACGGCATAGTAAGTCGCCACAAACGGTTCGTATCTCATTGTATATGACAGCCCCTATTGGTTTACCGGGAAACATATGAGTCAGTTGGAGAATTTAATGTCATGTCGGCATGCTGGCCACGGTAGCTCGATGGTGAAGAGCAACCGGGCGGAGACCGGTAGATCCTTGATTCAAATCTCGGTTATGGCATTGAATTTTTCAGTCTATTCCCATTCTTTCTTATAAACATCTGACTTCTTTTTTAGACGAATTACAGCTTGCAGACCCCCATATAAAGCGAGTACACGTTAATATTTCAGTGGAATAGGTATATTTCGACAAATAACTGGAGCTGAACCATGCCTAAATCTATTGTTTAAGCATACATAACAGTGGCGTATATTATGGGCTAT
Organism: Mantis religiosa; assembly: GCA_030765055.1. Taxonomy (NCBI): domain Eukaryota; kingdom Metazoa; phylum Arthropoda; class Insecta; order Mantodea; family Mantidae; genus Mantis; species Mantis religiosa. The sequence goes on from CM060950.1 coordinate 129,996,091, forward strand.
CAAAGCTATCACCCAAGCCCATATCTAAAGTAAATTAGAAATTAATAAGCAATATTAATAATAATTGCAATACCAGATAGTTTCCCCCATTAAGAATTAGTGCGTAGGGTGGAATATCTGTCTTTCCCTAGCACTGAATTGAGGGGCTAACAAGCAGAGCTTCGAAACTACTGTTGCAGCCTTCTCTCAGGTAAGGGGCAGTGAGGGACGAGGGGAAGGAATGCAGGATTCAACATGCCCAAGCTTCGGAACCTTGCATCGCTAGACTCATACGAGTTTCTCCGAAATGTGCCGTACGAACACGACTAGCTTTGGAATTCCGCATAGCACGTGGAGTTAAGGGCAAGAAAGAACGTGTTTTCAATTATTGTGTGATTGTTACGGTCCTCAACAGCCGTATTAGTATTGTTTATTTCATAGTGTACAATGTACCAAGACAGGTGCTAGGGCTAATTCTTCGAAATGGGTGAAGAATGTGTAATTAAACAATTAGTGCAAATACCATTCTCGCAATTTAAATACGAGGATAAGTTACTGTCCAGCAACGCAAAGAAGGTCCCTGAAAGGTATGTGGTGCCTTACACAGTGGGAAAAGGACAGCGAATGTGTGGCAGAGAATGCCTGCTACACAAGGAGCATACCGTTAAAAACATGCGCCCTATTCACTCTGTACACTAAAATCGAGAAGATTCTTTCACAGAGGTAGAAGCCGTCAGAATGTTTTTGAATGGTCTATAACTGTACTGACATGGGGTGTCATAAACCTGTCCAGGGAGGGTGTGGGAACCTCTGCCAACCCCCGTGTGTCTCAGGCCTCGGAGACTATCTATCCTGTGGAGGACAGTAGTGATAATAAAACAGGGAAGGCCTACTCCAGCTCTCTGGGGGTCTCTTGAACGTGAGGCAGACACGCTACCATCTATACTACCGAGGCGGGCGAACGCGTGACGATTGAGGAGGTACGATTGGTAGCAAATCCCGGTCAAGAAAGCCAACTTTCCGGCTGGGAGTGCCGTGATGCTGACCACATTTCCCCGTATCGGTTGGTTGACCGCCCACCTCTGCCTTGGTGGGCGTGATGCCGGCAGTCGGGTTCACCGGCTCTGGCTCGCTTGTGGGCTGATACGCTGTGGATTTATTCCCCATGTTCTAAATGTTTCTCAAAGAGAAAAAGTGCCCCACAGTGATTAAGGTGAAAGTATTGTTTTTCGTATACCAAGATTTATTTCGGGCCCATACGACCTAGCTGTAGAATGCCTTTAAACCTATCTTGCTCATATATAATCATTTATACGGAATATGAAATAATGACGTTTGTGAATACTAGCTTAAACAAATGTGAATTTGTTTTAAAATTCAGTGAAACATCACAATTAAAAAAATGACTTAACTCATATATACACAGGTATTTGTACAACATACTCACTGTAAATAAAGTGACGTATGTAGGGAATAGGAGCTGGAAGGCGCTGGAGGAGGAGTAGGAGGAGGAGGTCGAAGAGGAGGACGGCGCTGGAATTGTATGATCAAAGGAAATAATAAAAAGAATGATTTTCAGATTTACAAGTTTTTTTTTTTATTTATAAAAATCCTTTCTGTTACCTTATACCCCCCGTAGGGGAAGGGATCCGTCCCTTTTAGCTGCCAAAGTGCGGGCGCTACGGACCCCTAGCACTCGTGGTACCTCTGACGTTACTAGAGGAACCTCGGGCCGAACATAACGAGCCCCTCCCGCATGGGAGTTGTTCGGATTGGGTTGGTCTCGAGGGGGCAGTGGTTCCCGCCACCCACGGGCAATTGGGTACCTCCGGCCAGGTCGCCAGGGCCGCCCGGAGGGGGCAGAGGGTTGTCCTATAAGTCCCGGGGACTAGCCTGCAGAGCTAGTAGCTGGTGAGCTAGACACTGGCGGCCCTACCAAGGTTATTTGGTAGCTGGTTCATTAAGGACTGGCGCGTATGTGGCGTATCCACATCCGTCCTGTTTGCCGTAAGGCAGACGGGGGGGCAGCTTATAAAATAGGTGCTGTCCTAATGGAAATAACAGACGAGGCCCGGGTTCCCGGTCCTACGGGGCTGGGGCTTATGGGAAGTAGACCTCGGCACTAATGTTACCTTATACCATTACTGATATCCTTTATATTACTTTGATTCGTTTAAAAATAAGATTGATATTAATAAACTTCAGTATATTTAGTTTACGAAAGGAATCGAAAGTATGACGAAAGTGAAGCAAAATATAGCCAGCGAGCTTCATGTCCATGCCAGAAGAAAGTTCTTACGTAGAAAGATTATCGGGAAAAGGCTACATGATCTGGTACAGATCCACAGGGTTGAAATGATACCGCATGGAAGAAAAAAACAAGAATTTCAAGTACGTCCTCATTGCAATCACCTTCTATTCTAAATTGGCATATGCAAGACCATTTACGGCTAAAACAGGGCTTCAAGTTACAAAACATGAGAATGATCACCAAAAGTATGCAGAGTAATAACGAAAAGAATTTTATAACAAGCCCTTTATACACCTAATGTCAACGTATATCAACCACTACAGCACTGATATATAATGTGCAAGAAGCAGTTGTTGAAACATTATTAATATATAATTAATAAAAATATGCCTTGAGAGATTCTAACCCAAGATCTACTTACTATAAAGATAGACAAATCTTTTACCTCGTAGCATTGCAAAATACAATTACACTGCTTGACCATTTCTATGAAGCTTGGAAAAATGAAGAGCAATGAATAAATGAAATTTTGAAGACAGATTTACAGTTAACTGGAGTGTCGAAATCTCTTAAAGTTGCCAGTGTAAACGTAAAACTCCTATCACATGCATTCTGAAACTTATGTGTGGTGAGTAGATAAAGGGATTCTTTTGTGTACACGAATTTCGCTCTACTCTCTTAAGGTAATGTTTATTTGGTAGACAAGATGTTACGTACTCAAGAATTTACAGTAGGAAAAAAATACCTAAGAAAGAGTATAAGAACAGCTATTATTTTATTTATCGTTTCAATATTCTGCTCGCCATAATGATATTTTACAACTTTTTAAACATTTCATGGCGAAAATATCCATACATTTTTTGCTGAAATAATATGCTCATATATACAACTAATTACTTATTCTTAATAAATATAAAACCATTCTTATAATTACAAGATAAATATTTTTAGCTAATACAAATTCATATTTACAATAAATACACATCTAAGGTTCAGCTATATCCAGACAATAGTGACCCCATGCAAATATCCCGTCGGAGTGTGAACCAACTTAAGTTTAGAGCCTCTTCCACGATGAGAGACCTCGGGACCAAAACATCTAAATGTGTTTATTTGAAAGAAAATCCCAATTTCATTTATGCAGCATAAATAGTGTTCGAAATGTATCCTGCGATTTACGGTTTTGTTTGTGCCTTTGACTTCATGACACTTAGGTCCTCGTACTTGTAGGCATATAATTTGGACCTTAGCTCCATATAATTCTAATACAGGCCTTCCAGCAAGATCATCCTCGAACACTCCAATTACTTGTTTATGTCGGGGTTTCATTTTAAATATTTTGTCCTTTTCAAAGTTTTGAGGGCGCGTGGTAGCCTGATGGTTACGGCACTAGACTGCAAGCCAGGTCACGGGTTCGATTCACACATGACAGTGATCGCGGACCTTCCACCTTAAACTCCTTGCATATGTGGCAGTGACGAGAATTATAGAAATGATGTTATATCTTGAGCAGTCAGGAACACTTCTTCATTGCACTTATATTCGTCAATAACCATACCTGCTATTAACCGAAGCTCAATGAACAACCTTTCGATTGCTTCAGAACCTCTGTAAACTTAAATCTCGATGTTGATTCATCATGGTGACCAGAATCTTGAGCGGTATTGGTATAGCTTTATGGTGTTCGATAGCCAAGTCCAACTCTGGTTAACAGACAGCTGATAGAACTGAACTCTGGCGAGCACACTATCAATATTAGCATATATTACACATTTCGCTATTTAAGTGTTTCATGCAGGCTCACAAATCGAGTGCTCGTTCCTTTCCTGTTATCTATAAATGGCTTTTATTTAACAGTAGTGTACCAATTCACTTTTCTGTATTCTAAGTAGCTTAACTTTTAATGTCTTAGTTTTTCTGGTCTGGCATAGCGGGATAACTGAATTCAAGACCGAATGCAGATACTGATGTCTGTTATTTAATTCTCCAAATTGCCTTATTTGATGGAGACTAATATGGAATTTAGTTCCATTATAACTGAAGGAGGCGAATATCTACCCCTTGTTTCATCGTTGCTCTTGGCAGAATACTTCGCTGCGAGCAATAATTAGCATGCAAAATAGCATCCGTCATTACTCTTAATGTGTATGATACCATATTTACCTCTCACTCAGGCAGGTAAATAGCTGTATTCAATGAGTCATAACAGCTAGCGCCAACGACAAGGGCCCAGACTGAGAGCAAAGCTTTTGAACCTTTCCTTCCTTTCAAATTGAAATGTTTCACAGGATTTCATAGCTGTAGAAATCACCTAAATTAGTAGATCGAATGCCAAACTTAGTCTTGTTATTGAAAAAGGAAGTATCAGTGATATTTCTTCAGGAGATCGAATATCGTATGTAAGCTCACAGAATTCGTAGATTTTGAACCTTCATAGGTTTCCCTTAACAACGAAACCATCTCTTCCAACACATGTCTTCTGCATTTCTACAGAAATCAACAAGGTTCAACTACATCTTGAACGTTCTCTATTCTTCTATTGAAAGTGCACCTATAAACGCCGAGTCAATAACCTTACATTCTAGCTGTGTATGGCTAAACCTCAGGTTATTGTTTGATGTTTGCTGCTCCTGCCCAGTGCCTGATTGACCCGCTTCAGCCTGGATGGTTGATGAGGAACCTGAATAGTGAGGTGCTGTATTACTTGAGGGTACTTATGTCCTGCTACACGTTGTCTCTTGGATCTCCGGAGCAAAGCTAGGTCGCTCATCGACTCAGACTTCGTGTTCAGTGACACTGGTTCAGAGACTGTAACAAAAACAAAACAAAATTATATACAAGTTAATACATATAAGGACACATGAATAAAAGTTACAGATAACAGAAAAATGATTTTATTTGTAAACATTTAAGCGATAAAATGTAATATATACAAATATCATATGTGAAAAGCTTAGTAATAATAATAATAATAATAATAATAATAATAATAATAATAATAATAATAATAATAATAATAATAATAATAATAATAATAATAATAATAATAATAATAATAATAATAATAATAATAATAATAATAATAATAATAATAATAATAATAATAATAATAATAATAATAATAATAATAATAATAATAATAATAATAATAATAATAATAATAATAATAATAATAATAATAAACTGATAAGCTCACATCCCTTTCGCTAGACATCTGAATGAGGACAGTGAATGAGGTCTTGTATGCACAGTTCAAATACATAGCACTTCGATGGATAGAAGTATATCCATTCAGAAACCCACAAACGGGAACTGGATAACATCCTCCAATCCGGGCGGTAGTGGGGTCATTTAAAAATCACCAGAAAATATTAGTTACATCAGGCGACTTGAATCGAGCATTTGAATTGGTGCAGGTAAGCAAGAGTCAGTAACCATAACAAGAGAAACAAAAACTAAAATTAGCTAAAAATTACATTCGTTTAAAAAGTACTGATGGATACAAATTAAAGGTAACAAAAGAATTTTTATATTTAAAAGTTATAATGGAAACAATGTTATACCTGGTTGTTTATTTAACAATTGAAGTGTAGTTGCGTAAACTTAAATTCGAGTTCGTATAGATAGGAAACAAAAGTTTCATTAACTTTAAATTATAAAAATAATGAAATCTGTGAACATTTAAAACGTTAATAATAAATCGATAGCTAGACTCACCACTAATTTTGGAAAGCATCTGAAATAGCGCAGTCTTGCAAGCACAATACGTTCAAGTACATTGGCCTTCGTTAGTCGTATCTTCAACACGAGTTGGTAAGAAGCCTTCGAATCCAGGAGACGGCGTAATAATGTAATCAACCCCAAAAAAGGTGGACGACGGGGGGCTGATTACACCTTCGGGAATGCCTGGATAGCTGGTGTTGGGTTTTGATGTTGACGAACCTGACGCGAGGGACTCTGGTGCACTGGGGCCAGCGGCTTCTGCAACTGATGGCTGTCCACTAGGCTTTCGAGTTGTTGAGCTGAGGCGAGATTGTGTGCATAACTTGAAGGTACTTCCTGAGCTAGTGGAATTGTTGTTTGTCTTGTTATCTGCAAATAGCAGTTTAAATATATAATTTTATTTAAATAAATTAAGTGTAATTTGATGTTTTCACTGGGTTAGCTGCATATTCTGAAAAGAATCTGTCCAGATTTTGACGTATATCACGGTTCAGTTTAAAAATGATTGCCCAAATATTTCGAATTTCATGAAAACTCTTATGTCTGTAGCATAAACAGAAAATCACTTTGAATGTGTTACGTTATTTTCTATTTCGATTCTTCAAATATTTTGGTAGTTGTAAGATATATTTCAAGATGCCGCAAGCAACTGTTTGTTCTGTTAAACCTAAGTAGAGAACGACATACGTCTGTGCTACTTATTTTATATTTCTGTTCCCCAAGTATGTAGTTGTTGTGTAACGGTTACTGAATTTTATGACTTGGCAAACAGCTGTATTTTGGAAATTAGTTGTTATTTCACACTAGCCGTTTGTAGGCTAATGTATGGAAAGATTGAGTCAGACTGAAAAATTCAATGCCATAGCCGGGATTTGAACCACGGAACTTCTGGTTGCCGTCCAGCCGCTCTAACACACGGCTAGCGTGAAAGAACAATTAATTTCCATTAATTAACCTAATAGTGGTTAACTATAAAGCCCGGGCCTTAAAAGTACTTACACGATGTAAGTCGCCATTAAGGTAGTTGTCTTATGTGTTTATGAGAACTCCTAAGTGGTTTACCGAGAAAAACACGAGTCAGTTGGAGAATTTAATGTCATATCGGCACGTTGGCTTAAGGGTTAGAGCGGCTGGACGGCAACCAGAAGATCCGTGGTTCAAATCCCGGCTATGGCAGTGAATTTTTCAGTCTGACTCAATCTTTCCATAGCTGTATTTTATGTAAACGGGGACTAAAGAAAACACGTGACTGTGCTATGTAGTCCCCAAATATTTAGTTGTGTAACGAGTATTGAATTTTATGATGCCGCAAGCAGTTGAATTATCTGCAGAAAATGGAGTACAGAAAGCATGTATTCGTACTACCTTAATTTGAATTGAAAAATATACAATAAATGCTGTATATGATATAATTGCTCGCGTTAATATTCGTAGAATATCGTTTAAGAAAGCCATTTCGACTGACAATTTTTACCATGAAGAAGAGTTCAACTTAGGTATATACATCTGTTATGATTATGTACTAAAAAAAGATGTTAAACATTATCTGGAGTTAAACATTTTCAAAGAGGCCATTTAATATGAAAATATGTAACAAATTAAAATTTAGTTTAAGGAATGTATAAAATAACGGCAATTAATTTCATTTTCGCAACAAATTTACTTAAAGGTTAAGTTAAACAAATGAAGAGTCCTTATACATATACATAGTCAAAGAGGAAATATATTTGGAGAAAATCTGACAGTTACTGTTTGCTATATGCATCCATAGCCTGCCTGGATACATTATTCCCTTGTGTCTTTTTATCCAGCTGGATAATCATTCATAGCATTTATCTTGTCTTCTCCAAATTATATACATGCTCTTGCATTTAACCCTTAAAAGTGCAACGCCAAAATGTTAACTGAAAATGTTAAAGCTCTATTTCCTGTAACTGCTCCTTTTGTTTTCTAATTATTTTTATCCATATACATCCATTGTAGTGGAAGCGATCGATAATAATACTGTGACTTTGTGAGTTCCACTCAAAATGTTCTTTATTTCCACCGAATTACAGTTGAACACTTGCCGATTACACAGAATTACGTAATGCACACAATTACAATTCACCAGTTCGTCCGTTACAGTTCCACTGCACGCTCACAGTTACGTACACTCTTCCGATGCACGTACACAGTCTGTTCCCTCACTGGGTGTTCCTCACGACTGCTCGACAAGAACTCACTCTCCTCCAGCCCGACGCGTTGCTTATATAGGACCAACTGGTCAATCTAGAAGGTTCCGGATTAGATGAAATATCCCGTATGTTCGAGAACTCAGGTGGAGTGGAAAGAGACGGCACAGTGATGTTTTTCCAGCCACCCCTCGTTACCGCTATAAGACAAATGAGTGGGCGTGACGAACGCCTCCGTCTCCTGCTGCTGCTGCTGCCGGCCGGTTCTATAGGGAGTTCCGACGTTCGGGTGACAATACCAATCATAAACCTAGGAAAGATAGAACTGATAGTGTGACAAAATATAGACCTATTAATCTACTGAACGTAGGTGGAAAAGTTCTGGAAAAGCTAGTGATGGCACGATTCTCCATCACTCTAACAATGGGAAACCACTGAACAACAGACATGCGGATTCAGGCCTCAGAAAAGTACAACAGATGCAGCAATGACAGTAAAAAGAACTTTGTTAAACCTAATTTAAAACAACAGGGCTACGTCATATTAATAAGCCTAGATGTACAAAGGACATTTGATGCTGCTTGGTGACTAAGCATTCTTAATAATAAGAACTTATATGCCTTATCGTTTGACTATTTCCCGAAAATCGTGAAGGGATGCCCACAGGAATCCTGATGCGGACCGGGCTTTTGGAATGACCTATATAATTCTCTGCTAAATCTTGAACTAACTCACAATCAAAACTGAAAACTAAATCAATCTGGATATAAAAATACAATTGCACTATGGTGCCAAGGATAACAAGATAAGACAAAATCTAAAACAATCAAAAGCTATACTCATATTCAGGAGAAAGAACAGCCAAAATGAGAGGATAAAAATATCTCTCAGTAACAAGATTCTAAAACCAGCGGCCGAGCTACGAGTAGCAGTAGTCAAAAAATACACAAAAAGAGCATCTATTACTGTGAAATAGAGCAAACGACCAGTGAATTACCACAAACAATTCTTAAATAGCTATACTGATATGCCGAAATGTCTTGAAAGACAGTTAAGCCTTCAGAAAGTCTATCGGAATACCTGAAGAGCTTGTGAAATAGCTGTGACTAAAGAATTTCTACAACTATATGATGCAAAATGCCTAAACTGGCAAAAAAACTTCTAAATTTTGCATATAAATGATAGCTTAGATCTACATCGTGGTGGACATATGGTTAGGTTAGTCTAAGCGGACAGAATAGATGACCAGAAGATAACGGTTGCGCTTATATGTAGTCAGCATAGAAAACGTCTACGCCAGGCGTAACCAAGTACATAGAATAACATAGGGCTAAGATTCACTGCCTTAGAAATTGTGCTCAGAATCATCACTGAATATCTACATCAACTTGCTCTGTCTACCACCTCACATAGCATTCCCTAGATTACGTTCGGTTCTGTCCGCTATGTTTCCTTAATCGGTGGCCTCGCTTTCCCCTAACACACCGACTTGTGGGTTTTGCTATCGGTGTGTTAAACAGGATTTGAATGCACAAATAAATGGCTTAAAAATACACGTGCTTACAGAAATACAGAATAATCGATAGCCTCTGAACACTGGATAAAGTTGGAGAGCCGGGCTTAAGCTATATGACCACACACTTTAGTAGAAGCTCCATATAAGCCTGCTGTGAGCTACAACTACAAGATACTTTATCGGAATCTTTGAAGATAGAATATTGGTTCGTTAAACTAAAGTCCTGTACTGGGGTTTATATAAGCCGAAGAGAGAAACCTTTGATCTCTTTATTGAGAGCACAGGGTGAAATATGTGAGGTGGCAAGCATAGAAGAAAATCGAACAATGGAAAATTGTGGAGTGGGCGATAGCTCTATGAAGATAAAACGGGAAACATAAGAGAACCTTGTCATCGGTATACAACGTCGTACATGTCGACATTTAACTGGGAAAAACAGATATGATGTTTAAAAAGAGAGGGAAGAATTTCATCATATAGAACGCCAATCTTAGCGGGTCGCAACGAGGATTCGAAATTCATTTATGCGGATCAAAATACACCGATCTCTGAGTAAGATGATAGGTGATTGTGTAAAACAACGAGAAAGACATATGCAAAGAGATTAATAACTAAAATTATCACATCATCTACACGCTAACAAAGGCTTTGCAGATATCTAAATATCTTCTGTAGAAGAGTGAGTGAGTGTGTAGTGTTTTAGGGCCCGTCGACAACAAGGTCATTTGGGCCCGATCTTCTGTAGAAGATATTGTAGATAAATGGTATACTGAAATGTTACATAGTATACTGAATAGTATACTGAAATTCTGCAGTCTTTTTAGTAAATATTCATACTAAACCGTATTGGCTTAAGTACCTAAAAATACGCGACAATGCAATGATTTGGGGCTGGATACGAGCGTGACGATTTACAGCGTTTTCTAATGCTTCCGGTAAAGTGGGCGAAAAACTTGTTAGCCTGTATCTGGTCGTTAAATTCTTAAGCTTGGTGGGTTTATGGAATAGAATGATTTCTGCCAGCTTCCATTTCTAAAATGGAAATATCGAGCCGAAGAGCCACGTTTGAAATGGAAGATAAACAAATCAGTGTTTTGGTTAGTCCAGACCCTAAACCTACCAGTAACATGAAAGGGGCAGCGGAATAATAGCAAATGAAGGAAAAGAAGTTCTTGATAGCAGAGGAACTACCGCAGCACTCTCCTTGGCAGCCAGGGAAAACATGAAAAACCTAGAGTCAAAGTAGCTGGCCCCGGGGAATCCAGCGCGAAGCTCTCGCATTACCACGGAATCTTCTCTCTGGACAACCTTAGCTACAAAACAAACATTTATTTCTTTAATTAATTAGAGCCAACTGAAAAATTCAATGCCATGGCCGGGATTTGAACCACGGATCTACTGGTTTCCGTCCAGTCGCTCTGACCCTTGAGCTACCATGGTCAACGTGCCTTCCTGACATTAAGTTCTCCAATTGACTCATCATATTTCCCGGTAGACCACTTTAGGGTTCTCAAATTTTAGACAACCACTTGTGGCGACTTACTATTGTAAGTACTTAATTACCAGGATTTTTATCGTAGATTATTTTTAATGTAAATTTATATTGAGGAATTAATCCTTAAAGAATTAATCCTTTTAAATACATTACTCCGGTATATGGGTGATTTTTGATTAATTAGAGCCAACTGAAAAATTCAATGCCATGGCCGGGATTTGAACCACGGATCTACTGGTTTCCGTCCAGTCGCTCTGACCCTTGAGCTACCATGGTCAACGTGCCTTCCTGACATTAAGTTCTCCAATTGACTCATCATATTTCCCGGTAGACCACTTTAGGGTTCTCAAATTTTAGACAACCACTTGTGGCGACTTACTATTGTAAGTACTTAATTACCAGGATTTTTATCGTAGATTATTTTTTTTAATGTAAATTTATATTGAGGAATTAATCCTTAAAGAATTAATCCTTTTAAATACATTACTCCGGTATATGGGTGATTTTTGATTAATTAGAGCCAACTGAAAAATTCAATGCCATGGCCGGGATTTGAACCACGGATCTACTGGTTTCCGTCCAGTCGCTCTGACCCTTGAGCTACCATGGTCAACGTGCCTTCCTGACATTAAGTTCTCCAATTGACTCATCATATTTCCCGGTAGACCACTTTAGGGTTCTCAAATTTTAGACAACCACTTGTGGCGACTTACTATTGTAAGTACTTAATTACCAGGATTTTTATCGTAGATTATTTTTAATGTAAATTTATATTGAGGAATTAATCCTTAAAGAATTAATCCTTTTAAATACATTACTCCGGTATATGGGTGATTTTTGATTAATTAGAGCCAACTGAAAAATTCAATGCCATGGCCGGGATTTGAACCACGGATCTACTGGTTTCCGTCCAGTCGCTCTGACCCTTGAGCTACCATGGTCAACGTGCCTTCCTGACATTAAGTTCTCCAATTGACTCATCATATTTCCCGGTAGACCACTTTAGGGTTCTCAAATTTTAGACAACCACTTGTGGCGACTTACTATTGTAAGTACTTAATTACCAGGATTTTTATCGTAGATTATTTTTTTTAATGTAAATTTATATTGAGGAATTAATCCTTAAAGAATTAATCCTTTTAAATACATTACTCCGGTATATGGGTGATTTTTTATTAATTAGAGCCAACTGAAAAATTCAATGCCATGGCCGGGATTTGAACCACGGATCTACTGGTTTCCGTCCAGTCGCTCTGACCCTTGAGCTACCATGGTCAACGTGCCTTCCTGACATTAAGTTCTCCAATTGACTCATCATATTTCCCGGTAGACCACTTTAGGGTTCTCAAATTTTAGACAACCACTTGTGGCGACTTACTATTGTAAGTACTTAATTACCAGGATTTTTATCGTAGATTATTTTTTTTAATGTAAATTTATATTGAGGAATTAATCCTTAAAGAATTAATCCTTTTAAATACATTACTCCGGTATATGGGTGATTTTTGATTAATTAGAGCCAACTGAAAAATTCAATGCCATGGCCGGGATTTGAACCACGGATCTACTGGTTTCCGTCCAGTCGCTCTGACCCTTGAGCTACCATGGTCAACGTGCCTTCCTGACATTAAGTTCTCCAATTGACTCATCATATTTCCCGGTAGACCACTTTAGGGTTCTCAAATTTTAGACAACCACTTGTGGCGACTTACTATTGTAAGTACTTAATTACCAGGATTTTTATCGTAGATTATTTTTAATGTAAATTTATATTGAGGAATTAATCCTTAAAGAATTAATCCTTTTAAATACATTACTCCGGTATATGGGTGATTTTTGATTAATTAGAGCCAACTGAAAAATTCAATGCCATGGCCGGGATTTGAACCACGGATCTACTGGTTTCCGTCCAGTCGCTCTGACCCTTGAGCTACCATGGTCAACGTGCCTTCCTGACATTAAGTTCTCCAATTGACTCATCATATTTCCCGGTAGACCACTTTAGGGTTCTCAAATTTTAGACAACCACTTGTGGCGACTTACTATTGTAAGTACTTAATTACCAGGATTTTTATCGTAGATTATTTTTAATGTAAATTTATATTGAGGAATTAATCCTTAAAGAATTAATCCTTTTAAATACATTACTCCGGTATATGGGTGATTTTTGATTAATTAGAGCCAACTGAAAAATTCAATGCAATGGCCGGGATTTGAACCACGGATCTACTGGTTTCCGTCCAGTCGCTCTGACCCTTGAGCTACCATGGTCAACGTGCCTTCCTGACGATAAAAATCCTGGTAATTAAGTACTTCCAATAGTAAGTCGCCACAAGTGGTTGTCTAAAATTTGAGAACCCTAAAGTGGTCTACCGGGAAATATGATGAGTCAATTGGAGAACTTAATGTCAGGAAGGCACGTTGACCATGGTAGCTCAAGGGTCAGAGCGACTGGACGGAAACCAGTAGATCCGTGGTTCAAATCCCGGCCATGGCATTGAATTTTTCAGTTGGCTCTAATTAATAAAAAATCACCCATATACCGGAGTAATGTATTTAAAAGGATTAATTCTTTAAGGATTAATTCCTCAATATAAATTTACATTAAAAAAAATAATCTACGATAAAAATCCTGGTAATTAAGTACTTACAATAGTAAGTCGCCACAAGTGGTTGTCTAAAATTTGAGAACCCTAAAGTGGTCTACCGGGAAATATGATGAGTCAATTGGAGAACTTAATGTCAGGAAGGCACGTTGACCATGGTAGCTCAAGGGTCAGAGCGACTGGACGGAAACCAGTAGATCCGTGGTTCAAATCCCGGCCATGGCATTGAATTTTTCAGTTGGCTCTAATTAATCAAAAATCACCCATATACCGGAGTAATGTATTTAAAAGGATTAATTCTTTAAGGATTAATTCCTCAATATAAATTTACATTAAAAATAATCTACGATAAAAATCCTGGTAATTAAGTACTTCCAATAGTAAGTCGCCACAAGTGGTTGTCTAAAATTTGAGAACCCTAAAGTGGTCTACCGGGAAATATGATGAGTCAATTGGAGAACTTAATGTCAGGAAGGCACGTTGACCATGGTAGCTCAAGGGTCAGAGCGACTGGACGGAAACCAGTAGATCCGTGGTTCAAATCCCGGCCATGGCATTGAATTTTTCAGTTGGCTCTAATTAATCAAAAATCACCCATATACCGGAGTAATGTATTTAAAAGGATTAATTCTTTAAGGATTAATTCCTCAATATAAATTTACATTAAAAAAAATAATCTACGATAAAAATCCTGGTAATTAAGTACTTACAATAGTAAGTCGCCACAAGTGGTTGTCTAAAATTTGAGAACCCTAAAGTGGTCTACCGGGAAATATGATGAGTCAATTGGAGAACTTAATGTCAGGAAGGCACGTTGACCATGGTAGCTCAAGGGTCAGAGCGACTGGACGGAAACCAGTAGATCCGTGGTTCAAATCCCGGCCATGGCATTGAATTTTTCAGTTGGCTCTAATTAATCAAAAATCACCCATATACCGGAGTAATGTATTTAAAAGGATTAATTCTTTAAGGATTAATTCCTCAATATAAATTTACATTAAAAATAATCTACGATAAAAATCCTGGTAATTAAGTACTTACAATAGTAAGTCGCCACAAGTGGTTGTCTAAAATTTGAGAACCCTAAAGTGGTCTACCGGGAAATATGATGAGTCAATTGGAGAACTTAATGTCAGGAAGGCACGTTGACCATGGTAGCTCAAGGGTCAGAGCGACTGGACGGAAACCAGTAGATCCGTGGTTCAAATCCCGGCCATGGCATTGAATTTTTCAGTTGGCTCTAATTAATCAAAAATCACCCATATACCGGAGTAATGTATTTAAAAGGATTAATTCTTTAAGGATTAATTCCTCAATATAAATTTACATTAAAAATAATCTACGATAAAAATCCTGGTAATTAAGTACTTACAATAGTAAGTCGCCACAAGTGGTTGTCTAAAATTTGAGAACCCTAAAGTGGTCTACCGGGAAATATGATGAGTCAATTGGAGAACTTAATGTCAGGAAGGCACGTTGACCATGGTAGCTCAAGGGTCAGAGCGACTGGACGGAAACCAGTAGATCCGTGGTTCAAATCCCGGCCATGGCATTGAATTTTTCAGTTGGCTCTAATTAATCAAAAATCACCCATATACCGGAGTAATGTATTTAAAAGGATTAATTCTTTAAGGATTAATTCCTCAATATAAATTTACATTAAAAATAATCTACGATAAAAATCCTGGTAATTAAGTACTTACAATTGTAAGTCGCCACAAGTGGTTGTCTAAAATTTGAGAACCCTAAAGTGGTCTACCGGGAAATATGATGAGTCAATTGGAGAACTTAATGTCAGGAAGGCACGTTGACCATGGTAGCTCAAGGGTCAGAGCGACTGGACGGAAACCAGTAGATCCGTGGTTCAAATCCCGGCCATGGCATTGAATTTTTCAGTTGGCTCTAATTAATCAAAAATCACCCATATACCGGAGTAATGTATTTAAAAGGATTAATTCCTCAATATAAATTTACATTTATTTCTTTGTCAATATCAATAAACAGTCTGAATGTGCCCAGAGATCCTTTATTGTTTATGAATTTAATTAATAATTCTTTAAAAATTAGGAGAGAGGCGAGAAGGAATATTGGACAGAAACATAAGCCTGGAACAGTGACTGATGGCCTGATAGCCTTTGTTCCAACATACATGGGAGATAGATAATAACCGCCGACTAGTCTCTTTTGCTGTTTTCCAAGTTGAAGCTCGCCCGCCATGTATTTAAGAGCGTTAAAATGTCACTATTTAACATTTTGGTAATAATAATAATAATAATAATAATAATGATAATGATAATGATAATGATAATGATAATGATAATGATAATGACAATGACAATGACAATGACAATGACAATGACAATGACAATGACAATGACAATGACAATGACAATGACAATGACAATGACAATGACAATGACAATGACAATGACAATGACAATGACAATGACAATGACAATGACAATGACAATGACAATGACAATGACAATGACAATGACAATGACAATGACAATGACAATGACAATGACAATGACAATGACAATGACAATGACAATGACAATGACAATGACAATGACAATGACAATGACAATGACAATGACAATGACAATGACAATGACAATGACAATGACAATGACAATGACAATGACAATGACAATGACAATGACAATGACAATGACAATAATAATAATAATAATAATAATAATAATAATAATAATAATAATAATAATAATAATAATAATAATAATAATAATAATAATAATAATAATAATAATAATAATAATAATAATAAAACCAGCATTGCTCTCAGCAAGGTTAAGGTTCTGCGTGTTCGAAAACTTGCATTAACACTGTAAACCTCATGGAGATATGTTTCACCTAATTCAATTTCTAATCCCTGCCTAGAAATTTGGCTACATCAGTACGCAAAATGCTACTTTAACTTTAAACTATGTGAAAAACATAGAGAAATATATTTGTTTTATATATGCACCATGTTAATATTCGGTGATTTGTTTCAATTTTCTTTAAGAATATATTTTTTTTCTAAAAAAAAAGTTAAAAATCCAATGTTTTGTGATGTCTTGCACAGGCTTGCGAGGTTACAGACTCTAAAATAATAACCATTACGATTTCTTTGATAGGAGTTTCTATGTTTCTTTCGTGTAGGAATACAAATTTAGGCTGACAATGTTTTAAAGTTTGTTTACATGGGTTACCTATTCTATACAATGAGCAACTGTGACAAATGACCAAGTGAGTTTTGTGCTTTTCCCAAAACGATGAAAATGCCACTTTGTATTTGCAACAACTTGGAATAATGCCAGAGAGTTTGAAAGACCAGTTATAATTTAATGGGCAGTTTTGCCAAGGCATTAACGACCAGAATTATGACTATTTTGAAAGCAAATGTCTGCCGATTCCACGTTTCATGAAGCCCTGGTATTCATTGCAATTCAGTTATGAGGCTCACATAAACTAACGTGTTCTGAGTAAATTGAGATGACGAGGTATAGTAGGTGCTGGAGGAATGAATAATAATTACATTGTATGGAGCTAAATGTAGTCATTTGTTATTCTTGAAATGTTTGAGATACATACCAGATGTGAAATATGATCTATAATACTGAACGAGACTGCCTATGTGGTCTTTTATTTATTTATTTATTTATTTATTTATTTATTTATTTATTTATTTATTTATTTATTTATTTATTTATTTTTGTAATTTACGTCCTCCAACGTTAAGTCATATCGGACGATGAATGAATTGGGTGAAAGAATGCTCAAATGAGTACTGGATCCATAGAGCTTAGAGTTACACGACATTCGTCTTTCAGGAAAAAACCTTATCCAGGCAACTCACTCTGACCGAGATTCGAACTCGGACCTCTTGAACGTGAGGCAGACATGCTACCATCTACGCTACCGAGGCGAGCCTATGTAGTCTGATGGTCAGCATGCTAGTTTCCAGAGGTCCCAGACAGGAGGAAAATGTTTCATCAGACAGAATTATTCCCTGGAGTTTGGTAGCATGATTGAGAGAATAAACGTGTCTAGGTGAATTTAATATTTGAAAAGAAAACTCAATCTAAAAAAGGAGGAAGAAAGAAACAAAGCCAACACAACAGTCAAGTCTGTGAACTCATTGCTTGTGAGCAATTGTTTTAAGTCAAAGCCACTAATATGAACTTAGATGTTAAATGGGACATATAAATGGCAGTGGGAATGGTGGCTTTCATCAAAGGGAGAGGACAAAGGTTTGTTAAGAGCAAACACACAATTGACAAGAAAACAGTAGGCTATAAGTATGTTACATTCATATTACTCTCTCTACTAACTATCGTTTACTTTTATACAACTTCCACAAGTATTCTCACGAAAGTTAATTTTCTAGGCATTTCACATTATGGAGAAATAGCTTCATTATACATTTGTTGAAGCCACAAGGGATAGGCGAAAGCAAATCGATATTCAGATTTTTAAAAAACGGGTCACCATATATTGGCCTAGAAATCCCACACGCTTTCCATGATATTGCAAGAAACAGCTGAATATTGAAACTACTTAAAATTACAATATATTAAATAAATCAAACCAATAATGTATATTTCGAAAATGACGTACGCAACAAGCCATTTAAATAAATTTCTGCTTCATGATTTTCTGTGTGATAAGTCTTGATCTGTCCCCTATGGTCTACCAGTCTTACAGAATTATAACATTCCTTCCGGATGAAAAGAATGTTCTCAGAAAATTCACACGTTTTTGTTGCCAATTAAGTTAAACATGCGGTATTTTAATGAAAGTTGTGTCATTTTTCTAAAATGTTCCATATAAAGAATATTTTGGAGTGGAAGGGTTGGAAGATTCTGAATCTAAATACCAAATGTGGTGTTTTATAAGATATTTCGGTTTTGGTTAAGCTATTCACTAGCATGCACTGTACACACGCGGAACTCTTCTAAATATACATTTAATTACTTGAAATCTAAACATCGAATTCTTGGGTAGACCACCAAAGGCCCGCTTATCTGCTATAGGAAGGTAGAAGGGATTAATATCGAATACAAATAATGTGTTAATATTGTGACAAGAATGACAACACGAAGTTGCACCAATCACGTTATTTGTCACTAGAATCGTTAGCCCAATCCTATTTTACAATCAATGTTACTTTTTACAAGTACACAGAGTAAGCACTGTCTAATACTCCTTTATGTCACTACTGCACGCACCACTTGCGCTGCTCGAGCTGTTCGATGTACACAGAACGATTCTCCGTTACACTGGTCTTCCTGTCAACTCTGACATAACTCCGATATTCACAGGTCAGCTCAAACTGGCAACTGAACTGAACCGACTGCACTCTTTGCAGATCGATTCACAACTGCTCTGCTCTCACTACTCATTTGAGGCTGGCTTTTGCACCTCCTTTTATATCCTAACGGTCACGGCGAGAAGGCCGTGGAAGTTGAATCTTCTAGGTTTCCGGAAATCGAACTACCTGGAAAACATACCTCACAGTAAAAATAAGGCTCGCACTCTCGGCTTCATATCAGCTAGTGGCTGTCCTCGGGTGTTCCAATTTTGGCTTCTTTTGTCGGTAAACAACAATTTGATAGAACGGTTTGACTCATACTCAATTTCCCTAGTGCAGGCATTCGCTGACAAGATGAAAATATGCTCTTGGGAACATCTTAATCCATGTTCCATATTTCGTATGATCCGTGTTAAATCAAATGCTGAATCAATCGTAGTTGCTTTGGAATGTGTACGGTTTCACCGAGATAATCACTAAATCATAAATAGCTAAAGAAATAGAATCACTTCAACTTAATGTATAAAGGGCTATTCACTAAGGAAAATGTAATGCATTTATCCAGCTACTTTTATTTGCATCCGCTTCCCGTTTGAATGCTTACGTTCACATGGAACTCGATCTCACTTTTCTGCTCAAGCAGATCTTGTTTGTGCTTCATTCGGATCTGATGCATTTATGAATTGCAAGCTTTCGTAAAATGCACATACAGTAGGTAGTAAGACACCATACTGACCTAAAACAAAAGCTTAATCTGTCCCTAATAAAGATACAATATGAATTATTTGATTCATCAAAATTTATCTTTAATATATCCTGTTATTTAACTTTGTCCTTTACTTTTACCTCTGACATTAATTACACTAAAGCAATGTCATGCCTTATACAAGCGCACCA
The DNA here is from genome assembly GCA_030765055.1 of Mantis religiosa. Classification (NCBI taxonomy): domain Eukaryota; kingdom Metazoa; phylum Arthropoda; class Insecta; order Mantodea; family Mantidae; genus Mantis; species Mantis religiosa. The sequence continues at coordinate 130,016,052 of CM060950.1, forward strand.
CTCAAATTTCAACGGAAAGTAATTGGGAACTTTCAGGAATATTTTCGAATTGAATTTATGAAACTATTAATGGTTGAATATTCCCAAATGCCTTCCTTTGTGTAAATTAGGTTATATTAGAAAATTAAATATATGCTTATTACTTAAGCGTAATCACAAGGATTAAATTAATTTCAAGAACTGTTTGACAAGCCATCTCCATACCGCGAGGGAAAAGTTACGACATTGGATGCATATTCACCAATGTGACGTGACCTATTGATTGCATTGCGTGTGATATAGCATCAATGTCACATAGTTTCTAAGATTGGCTCAAAGCTACACATTACTTAGTTATATCTTATTTCTAAATCAAATATAGGGATACGATTTATAAAATAAGAATATATTTATAAAATGTACATGCAAAACAAGCAAACGCAGCTACTCTTTATACTAATGTAATAATTCATAGCAGCTGATCAAGTTCGGAGTAACGCAGTTTGTTAAGCGCGACTTTATCACATTCGGGGAATGTGAATTCCTACAAACTCGAGTTTAGTAGAATTTAGACATGTGAATTCCTACAAAGTAGTATGTGAATTTCTACAAAATTAGAAGTTAAGTGAATTCCTACAAAGTCGCAGTTAGCATAATTAAAATCACTTCAAAACTACAAGATAATATTAGGTATCATGAGCCAGTTTGTACGTGCCCTAGACAAGGACAGTGAGTGTTTTAAGTACATATGTACTGTTTATAACAAAATGATCCTAGATAAGCTCAAAGCAGGTGTATTTACTGGATCACAGATCAGAAAATTAATGTGTGTCCTCAATTTTGGAAATAAAATGAACCAAACAGAAAATCGTGCCTGGTAGAGCTACAAGGATGTTGTAAACAACTTCTTAGGAAACACAAGGAGTCAAGATTACAAAACTAAAGTGCACACCATGTTGGAGAACTTGAGAAAACTTGGTTGTAACATGAGTTTGAAGTTGCATTTCCTCCATGCTCACATTGACTATTTTCCAGATTGCGGTCTTGGATTTTACAGTGAAGAACACGGCTAACGTTTCCAACACGACGTGAAAGACATAGAAAGAAGGTATCATGGTGGATGGAGTGTTAACAGTTACCATGATGGCGGACTATTGCTGGTCTCTGAAAAGGGAACGTAATCTTGATACACATGGAAGATGTGCAAAAGGAAGAAAATTTCTTTCTAGTTAGGTCACTGTTTGTTTCTATCTAAAGTTTATAATACTTGTAAAACGTGCATATATTGTGTTTAAAATGACATAATTACATACTTCTTGATACATACCATCTTATTGAGCATAATAGTAATAATAATATAGTAATAATAGTCATAATATAGTAATAATAGTAATAATCTTGTAGAAATGTAGAAATATATAGTGCTGATAGGTGATTATAGCATTTTTGTTTTCACTTTTTTGAAAAATCTACACGTTGTACAAGAAAACGGTGACATATCTGGAATCAGTGCCCCCAAAATTAGGGGGTAATAGCATTCAGAACCAAAACAACAATAAAAAAAAATTAAATTGTAGAGCAGTGTAATTATCAAGCATAAAATAAACGCAATTCGAGAGTAAAATTAAAATTTAAGCATTGCACTTATCAGACAATGAATTCAACTTTCAACTGGAACCTCATATAATAAAATGTATAATTTACTACATTGTGTTGTGCTTAAACCAATGGAATCTGCTCCTCCTTTATCATCATCATCATCATCATCATCATCATCATCATCATCATCATCATCATCATCATCATTATTATTATTATTATTATTATTATTATTATTGTTGTTGTTGTTGTCATTACTGTAATTATTGTCAACATCATTACCATTACCATTGTCGTTGTCGTTATCGTTATTATTGCTAGGTATACTGTAAAGGTAGCATTAATCGTTATTACCTATGTCACCCACCTGCTGTGGTCGGTGGAGGGGAATGTTGTTGATAGCAGGTAAACCTGAGCTTTCCTCTCACTAGGCTAAACTAAACGATCTTAGAATTTTGTTCCCCTTGCCTCTCCAACCCCCGCGTCCATCGCAAAACTTTTTCACGCTGATGTACAAGCCTGCCTGGAGTACTTTGTTCTGGGGAGGCGGCCTTCAGTCTCCGAACAGGCCTCATGAATATTTCGGGTCCACGGCAGGTGGGCTGCTGATTGTCCTAAACCAACCATCGGGGAGTTTCTATTTGGTATAGTGTAGGGACCTCGCCCTCTGTATTGTAGTGACTCATTGGAGTCGGCCGCCCTCTGTCTACTCTCACCTTATCCTCCATCCCGGGGGTGACCCACTTGGGGGCATAGGTACAAAAGACCAGTCTGGTCGAGGTGCCGAATCCCCTCCGAATAATCCAATCCAACATGGCAGTTAACCGTTTTTTTTTTCCCCTCATGTCACTACTTTACATACATATTCGCAGAAAAATTCTTTAATAGCTATTATACACGCTACGCCCAAAGAACGGACGGTGTACACACAGAGGACTACTAGGAGCCGAAACACCACTTCTTGACCCAGGGAGAGAAACGATTTGATTCTCCAGGGGTTTTCCAGTAAGGCACTTCCAGACTACCGAACATCCATTAGGACCGCCAGTGATCTAAAACATCAGCTACTAGCTATCCAGGTTAGCAGCAAGATACTCGGGGCATCTTACAATTCCGCTGGGCGGCAATTCCAGCCAAGCGTACTCAATACCCATGGGTATCGGGAACCTTACCCCGCCGAGACCGACCCAATTCGAACCTTCGCACAAATATTCAGCCAGGCGTACTTCTAATAACGTCAGAAGTACCGCGAGTGCTAGGAGTCCGCAGCGCTCGTCCACAGCAGCTGAAGGAGTAGGAACCTCTACTCTACAGGAAACGGAGGGAGTACTCGAACCAACACAAATTTGTCGTACTTATCACTCTCAAGAGGGACGGATGATGTGTAGGAAGTTCAGGAATCTAAAGGCCGGCCGATAGAGACGTGCAGATATTCCTAAAGTTTCTAAACTTGAGGATACAATTACACTGCTCAAAGAAGGCTGCTCTGGCAGGGCCGAGTATACGCGCCATCTGTCCCACACCATCCAACACTGCGCAGCCCTTAAGCCTTCCTGAAACATGAAAACGGAGGTGACATGATAGGAATTCCCAGAAAGGTCATTCGAGGTAGAAGAGAAACCACCTCGAGATTCGCCAGGGAAAAACATGAAAAACGCGTGATCAGCGTGGTTGGCCCCACGAACGGAACTCAGGATCTCAGGATTGCGAGACATGCACGTTACTGCACAGCAAAGCATATGTACTATAACTCCAAAGGATGACTAAATAAGTTCTGCTCAGTCATAAAATGAAGAATGTAACTAGTTTGAAGGCTAAAAAGGAATGAACTTGTCAAAGGGGTTCAAAAAATGGTGCCCGTCGTCGCGTCAAATCGATTCCCAGTCACATTCGTCATGTGTGCAACACAACGAACTGGATACTATGTTACTTCGTACTCATATCTCAGGACTCTCGTTAGCATACCAAATCCTCTTGCGCCCACCTCGGTATCGTGGTGGTAGCATGTCTGTCTGACGTTCAAGAGGTCCCGAGTTCGAATCTCGGTCAGGGTGAGTTTCCTGGATAAGATTTTTCCGGGGTTTTCCCTTATCCTGAAATACGAATGTCGGGTAACTCTATGGACCCCGGGCTCATTTGAGCATCATTTCACCCATTCCATTCGGCATACGTTTACCTCTCCAGCTATTGATTTTTACTTTCTCTATCACATTTATGTAGTAGGTAAGGACGGCACAACATTCCATCCAAAAATTCATGCCAAAATTTCACCGTAAATACATGTTTTGATATCCATTAATCTAGAAAAGCAGGCGTGTGTTGTATGAACAGCATAACACCAAAACGCAAAGCCGTATAAATAGTTAACTTGATATTTAAGTCGAGCATGTGCTAAAAATTCGACATGGAAGATTTTCAAGAAAATCGTATGCCAATTACCCTTTACACGAAACATTTTTAGAAAACCTTTCCTAAAAATTGGCTGTAATTATTTTAATGAACTATCATACATTAAAGATATTTACACGATAAACAAAATGTGTATACTTTAAATGACTTTTACCGTAGCAAATATCACTTTTATTTCCGAGACACCTAACATTAACGGTTTGAATTGTTCCTTCTTAATGTTAAACAAAAATAACATTCAAAAGAAGAGCTTGTGTACCTACTAATACACGATATATTTTCTTTTATAAACGGCTTATGTAGAATATCAATGTTATAGCATGTTTAATTCTATATTTCAGAGAAGAAAGCAAAAGAGGCAAAACAGAGGTTATCTTCATGCCTCAGGCTCTGTTTTATCAGATGTTCCATTTTAAACAAAGCTTCCACTCTAATTACTCATTCCTTGCAGGCATCTTCAATACACTCACAACACACTGAATTCAAAAGAAAGTTGCACACCATTCCATTAAGCGTTATCTAGAAAGGGGAAAAAATCTGTTGTACGTGCAAAGAAGCTGTTCACCCGCAGGGGAGAATTCTCAACCAGCCGCACTTGAGTCGCAGATGTTTAACGTGGGGGCAAACTCTAATCTCTAATGCTTCTCCAAGTAAGATAATCGAGTGAACCATAGATATCTGTTGCATGTTCTTATCAAGCAGTATGAGAGTTATCCACATGTGTACTACTTTAGTTTGCCAGAATTATGTTCATCCAGTGTGCTTTCCATTTAATGCAAATATTTTAGCACTTTTAATGCGGAATGTGCGTAAAGGTCCTAATTTTTCTGAAAAATGCATTTTTTTTTTGTAAAAAATATAAAATCACTATTTTATCTATTGCTGGAGTTTAAAATCCTAATGCACTCGTAACCTTACGAAACAATGTCAATGTCATTTTAAAAAGGTGATCTATCCTAATTAATTTCAATGTACACTTTTAAATTGTGGTTTCCATAGTTGTCTTTTTGAAGCAGTTTCTACATTCAAAATCTGTGTTCTCCTACAACTGCATACACTAAACCCGCAATTTTTACTGAATATTCTATAATAGTATATTATGCAACGAGACTATAATGGTAGTAACTAAAACGCGAGTATTTATTATTATTATTATTATTATTATTATTATTATTATTATTATTATTATTATTATTATTATTATTATTATTATTATTATTATTATTATTATTATTATTATTATTATTATTATTATTATTATTATTATTATTATTATTATTATTATTATTATTATTATTATTATTATTATTATTATTATTATTATTATTATTATTATTATTATTATTATTATTATTATTATTATTATTAGTATTATTAGTATTATTAGTATTATTATTATTATTATCATCATCATCATCATCATCATCATCATCATCATCATCATCATCATCATCATCATCATCATCATTATTATTATTATTATTATTATTATTATTATTATTATTATTATTATTATTATTATTATTATTATTATTATTATTATTATTATTAACCGAGTGTTTTAATTATCATTACAGTCAATTTTCATACGACTGTTTATGCTCGATCATGTATCTAAATTAAAGGTTTCATTTCAAAGAATTCATTTCTGGTTTGAGTAATATGTTACAATCGCTATCCCATTATCTAAAGTGAGATGTAGTACATAGCAACGCAAAGAAAATCCCTGTAAGGAATGTGCTGTGGGACAAGGACAGCGAATGTGTGTGGCACAATGTGTGTGCTATACAAGGAGCAGACCGTTAAAAAAACATGCGCCCTATTCACTCTGCACATTATAGCCGAGAAGATTCATTCACAAAAGTAGAAGCCGTCAGAATGTTTTTGAATGGTCTGTAACTGTAATGACATAGGGTGTGATAAACCTGTCCAGAGAGGGTGTGGGGACCTTCGGCCAACCCCCTGCGTCTCGCCCCTCGGAGACTTTCTCTCCTGTGGAGGAGTATACGTTAGGCACAGAAATATTGATTACTCCCTATAAACAGCTGTTAACGCGTGACACAGTTTAACATAAAAAAGTATAGACAAACTGGAACTACTTGATTTTATTGAAATATAATTTGCAATTAATGCTAATGCTAATATGAACAGAACTGATTTTGTTTCAAATAAAGGTTATTTATTGTACAATTAGTGAAATGAATTTTTGGGAATGAGCTTTGTTGAATTGTTGAAGTTAAAGTGAATTGATGTTAATTTGGGTGCTTTCTTATTCTACTGATTTTAGTGTATGAAATTTCAATTTTATTTTTAGTGTCAGACATTTTGACTTTTAAACTGGCGCTAGTACCGTTGTCGATCGAAACGAGAGTTATCGATACTTTCAAAATGTTACGCGGCCACTTCTTAGTGGTCGAATACCAATACTTTAATTAACAGGTATACTTTAATGAGACCCATTAAGGTACTGCTACCAGTCGTATAAGTACTAAAGTTTGGCATGGTCAAGCATAAAAGATATTTAAAGTATGCGACTTTTTTTTTACGTTTTATTTAGTTCTTAGAATAAAACATCCGATTCTACGGTTCTGCAGCAGTTCACAATGTTAATGTTTAGTGCATTATCTGCCTTTTGTACTTACCTCAGTAATAAAATTACTAAATACCTTAGTTTTATAGAGAAATGAATGGTACTGCAGGATATGTAAAATATTTTGATCAACATTTACACTAGAGGAATTTTAAATAGGCCTATGTTTAAAAAATAACTAAAAACTAAGTAATCCCACAAATATTAAGCTTTACCGTTCAGATGGTAATGCTTGGGGTTCCGTGTTCTATTCCCAATGCCCAACCTACATGACTTAAGTTTTTTCTTTTTTTCTTCGTGATTTTCGTTGATCACCAGACAGTGCTGGGTTGGATACTTCACGTTCCCCAAATTCCCTTTTCTCAATTTTATTTCAAAGCGGTGTTATTTGGATCAGAATTGCCAGCAATTGAGGATGTGGTGCTGCCTTTTGCGAACTAGCAGTTTGACTACTGCTCTTGTCGTAGGGATGACGATGCAATCGCCCTTCTTGCTGGGGGCGGACCGCTGTCGAATCCCGTGCGGGTAGCGGTTGTACGACGAACTCTGAAACAAAAATGTCGCTGTATCTCGGACCCGTGCGTGACTCGCCTATCGATTCAGGTAGTGCTTTCTATTGCAGTAAATTGATGGATATATTAAACTACTGTAAAATGGACAGTTCAGCTGTATATTGGAATTTGTAGCATTTATTATTAAATTATGATTTAACTTGTAGGGGTAGTGAAATATTTAAGAAGAGCGGCATCATTTACCAGAGAAACTTGCTCATACCCGCTAGTACGTTGCCAGGGTTCAGTTCTTACCCATGTTGTGTATTAGTGTAGCAACGAATGAATAGTTAGCCATTCATGGCTCCATGCCAAAGAACCTTTCAAAGCTCACGTTTATTCACGGGAATAATATGCAGACTAGCGCAATGGGAGTTTTAATAGAGAATCTAAACATGTCTTGTTGGTTTGCCACTGTGAAGAGGATTTTTAGGGTCAAATTTTAGATGAAAAACGCGGTTATGTGCTCAAATAAGCTTTAAAAATAGAACTAAAAGGTTCTGTTTGATTTACTATTTCAATTTCTCTTTTCTCTATGCTAGTTTATTGAATAACAAACAAGTGCAACAAATTATCGTCATAAAAATGAAGCTGTTGTACTTCAACATATTAAGCATCTCTACAGTTTTAAAAGTAAGTCTGTTTATATTAGGAAGTAGAATGTCTATATTGATGCCAAAGCTTCTTCGACGAAAACAGTGGGCAAACCTTGTGTTTACTCATAATGCAACTCTACAGATGAGGCGAATTCCTCAAGTCCGGATACTTCTCAAAACTACAACACACCTACTTCATCTACTACTGTAGATTCAAGTTTGTCTTTGGCAAAGCCATATAGCTGCCTGCTCACGGAACTAAAAATATCCCACTGTTTTTGGTTTTCCAGGCGTTGTTATTCTAATCATTTAATAGCTGCTCTGGTATTTTAACTAAGGACACAATAATTTTCTGCCTGTATATTATGTACTTTTGTACACACAATTCTTTTCCATTGTTTCAGGTGTGCTTTCAAGTCCCGCAAGGCTGATAGGCTTCTATTTGCATGTTCACATCAAGCTGAGGAGGCGTAATGAAAGTTGAATATTTTATAACATCATATAGAATCATATAGAATCAAATCATATAGAATAAAATGGAATGCAAGTTAAAAAAGGGGGAGAAAGGGGATATGGACATGGTTGAGCAGAAAGGGAATAAAGATTCTAAAAAAGGGAAGAAAGCATTAGAAAGAAAATTCTTCTTTTAACAACTAGAAACAAAATTACACTCTGTGGTATCTTTCCGAAGAGCACACATTTGCCCATAGAAAATATCCTTAAAAAGTCCTAACCCTGGTAATGAGCCAGCGACCCATATAGTGGCTGCAGTTCAACGAACGTTATTGCCCGCCTTGGGAGCGTGGTGTTAGCGTGTATGCCTCACGTTCAAGAGGTCCCAAGTTCGAATCTCGGTCAAGGTAAGTTGCCTGGATAAGGTTTTTTCCGAGGTTTTCCCTTATCCTGAAAGACAAATGTCGGGTAACTCTAAGATCTATGGACCCTGGGCTCATTTGAACATCATTTCACCCATTCCATCATCGTTCGATATGAAACTTAAGGTTGGAGGGGGGGGGGGAACGAACGTTATAGAAGAGAAATTTGAAATTATGGGATAAGTCTCTAGGGTCAGATGATATTTGTGTTATTTATTTCCATTCATAACAGCACCACCTACGAAAATATCTACCTATTAAATGTGTTGTGAAGGATAGCTATTTTGTACCTATTACTTTTTATATATTCGCAGGAGTCCAAACTTCGAAATCTGACCAACTGCTTGCGAACTTATTCGCTGATTACACTAATTCCATCAAAATGAATTTAACAAAATTGACATCTTAATTACTGTAACTATACGAGAACTTTTTACTAGGGCTTTTGGTTACTAATTACTCGATATTAACTTTGCATTTGATAGAAATTCGACTTGTTTTGCAATTGTTGGAGCAAACGTGTTTGCCTCTGTGTTATTTTAAGCGGAAAAAGATAAGTGCTAAAGAAATCGAAGCAATTCATTTTATTATTTAGATAAGTATGTCAAGACCATATAAAGCAAAACTGCTCTTCAAACTACTATAGTACAATGATTTGTAGTGATTTTAAACTTTGATAATACACCTGTTATATAATTTATGTCCATAGTACTTAATTTGATACTTAACACACATCCTATATATATATATATATATATATATATATATATATTATATATTATATATTATAAGCAGGGCCCGGAAGTTGTTGACCTAAAAATGCTCTGAAAATAAGCTATAAAATATCCTTAAAATATTAAAAAATGCATAGAAAATGTAAAAAATGACCTAACAAATATTAACAATTCCTTTCATAACAATAAATTAATAACTGTCACAGACAAATAATGGTTCGAATAACCATATTTTAAAATTAACTTTCTTAGTAAATAGTGCAATTATTGCTACTAAATACTAAATAAACTCAACATTCATCCGTTCATATTCAATTTTATAAAATATGAAAAAATAAGTTACTGCATTCATTAGCCAAAACACACCTTACTTGGCGTTGCCGTACACTACCATGGTCATTTTCAAGTTATCAAAAGTAAAGGAACGACGGTTGTCAGCTAAAACTGTCTTATACTTTGAGAAACTTCTCTCCACTTCCACAGATGTTATAGGTGCATATTTGAAAAAAACTATGTGACTGCCTATTAAATCCTGTTCAAAAATATCAGTTCTGAAGTTTCCTTCTGACAAGACATGGGCAATCTGACAAACTGTTTGGTATCCTTTATTTTTGTCCAACACATTTAGTCTCTGTCTAATTTTGTCCCCAATTTCATCTTTTACATTTTGTATCCTCTTTTCTGCAATTCTCACTAATTCAATCGACTTATCCAATGTCATGCCACTTTCTTCAAGGCGGGTTATGGTATCCGACAAAAATGCAAATTTGATTTAATGAAAGATAATTTACCTTGGATTTGAGTATCAGAAAACAGATCCTGTGCGCTCTCAATTGCCTTAGAATCTACCCTAATCAAAGCTATTCACCACTTCTCATAATTGATAATTGTCACAGTGGTATATACATGCAGTTAACCATGTACTCGAGCGTGTTAAAATTGGTGCCGGGGGCAAGACTATATTAGGGGCTTTTTCTTTTAAATTCATAGTTCAAGTTGGCGTTTCAAAAATATTCCTTTTTCTGTAGAAATTAGTGCATCTACTTCTGGAAATGTTGATCTGACCTGCTCCACAATTCGATGAAAAGCATGGGCCAAACATGTAACATGCACCATCTTACTGTAAAATGATTGGATCGATTTTGCCTCCTTTACCATGTATAAGGCGGAAGGCGCCATATAAGGCTCCTTTACCATGTTTGTTAGGAAGAGGAGCACGTTGTCATGCTGTGTTCCACTAGGCCACAATAAATACGTGGATTTATCGAACAGTTTGCATATCTGACAGTGGTTAACAGCTTCAATAACCTCTGAGGTCAAAAGAAACATTTGTCCGGCACTAGTAGCTTCTAGTGTACCTATCATTACATTGGCTACACAGCGCCCCTCTGAATCGGTTGTCTCATCAATTGATACATAACTTTTTCCCCCATTCACACATTCATGTATTCGGTTTAACGTGTCTTCATAACATTTTTGTAGGTAATTTCTACGCAAAGTTGATTCATCTGGAATTGTATGACCAGTGTGACGTTCAAGAAAATCTTGTAATTTGGAATTATTTAATTTTCCTAGCGGAATATTTATTTGCACTAACAAACACGTCACATAATTCTGTATAAAAGGAAGATTACTTGTTACTTGACGTCGAAACAGTTTCTTTTAACAGTAGCTGAGATGCTTGTCTTTTTCCACACTTTGAAGAGCTTGCAAATATTTTCCCACCCAATTTGTTGTATGGTGAACCGTTTGTCTTCAGCTACTTTAATTTCGCACAGTTTACAGAACAATACATTTCCATTAGTAGAGAATATGTTTCCGCCAAACTCTGAAATATACTGTTTCAAGAAGGACGCAGTTGATTTTTGTTTTGGCATTTCAATTCCACAACACAAAATGTTTACAAACCTCACAAACTAATCTCCTTATTGCGACACTTCTAGCTCTTGAAGTCCTGACGAATCCACACGCAGTGCATGATGTAATAGGCGATTCCTTGAATTGATGCGTGATAAATTCACCAGCACTGTTAGGACGCTGACCTGTGTTAATTACATGTTTACCACAAACTTATTATTTCATAAAAGATTATATAAATGAACTTTAAATCACAGATTATTTTAACCCTCCCCCAAAAAAGGCCCATGGGTCAGGGTCAGGTCGGCCACGGGAATCGAACCCTGGCCACCCGAATGCAAGCTACAGATGGAAATGCCCAATAAATTTGTGAAAACGAAGGAAAATGACAAGAAAATGCATCTAAATGTTAAAACATGACTTACAAAATATGGAAGAAATGCATTTTGATGACCTATAAAAACCATATATATCTAATGTATTTGTTCCAGAATGCACTTAATTTCAATAAGTGTCGTCTGTGACTACTCAGAAAAAAGATGATTTTTCATCAAAATCCGAGCCCTAATTATAAGTAATCGGCGATTATGAAGGAGTAGAAGCAAGATCGAAATATTGCGTCTATTGTAAACACAGGATTGTCTGGTACTTTATCTGGTGATACATATATTTAATAACTCAAGTTAAAATGTTGTCGCCCTGACAGGCGGGTAGCCATTTTCGTTGTTTAGTAACCTGTGTAGGTTGCGTTCCTTATAATGATGCTTCATGGAGCAAAGTAGAGAAACTATTGTTTAAAATAATCAAAGTGTTTCATAATGGTTCTAGAGTACTTTATACCTTACCCGTTTCCTCTATTATTTCCTTTTATAAATTTATAGTTACCATTGATAACTACTTTTATTTTATTTTCTTTGTCACGTAAATACTCAAAGTAGAGGTAGTACTGCATGCAAACCAAAAATAATTCGATAACGAGGTTTCTTCCAAAATTCAGGGTTTGGAATACCATAAAAAAGCAATAAAATATCCGTATGCGCGCGTTGGCACGTTTGAGCTAGATAGCCTTACCAACAACTAAAACGTGAACAACTAAGTTTCATTGGTGAATTCAGGCAAATTTCGCGAAGCCGAAAAAGCATTTTAACCTTTTTAATTGCTGTTTATTTGCTGAAAATTGGCTTTAAACTAGTATAGGCCCTAGGGATTAAAAGGCAGTCGCATTACCCACACACTATTGTTGAATTTAGGAATTTCTTTAAGAATTATTAAAGAATTTGTTAAAGATTTTTTTTTGTTCCATTTATATCCCGCCTTTAACTGCTATGGTCATATCGGCAGCCATTCTCCTTTGGAACATACCGAAGGTGTTAACTCGTTATCTTTAGTTTTTAATCATTAGATCACGCGCACATTCACACTCATTCATACTTCCAGACTCTGGGGAAGATGGGGAATTATCTTGGTCGGAGAAAAATCCCCACCGCCACCGCCGGGAATCGAACCCGGGACCCCTAGCACGGCAGGCAGGTGCTCTACCGACTGAGCAAAGAATTTTTAAGCATTAAATTTGTAAAGTGCCAAATACCGTCAAGTGACCCCCGCGCAAGTTATTGCCCCTGAATAACTAAAGAAATTCTCCCCCCCCCCCCCCCCCCGTAAACAACACCTTATACTGAATCACACTTTTGAGCATTTCAGTTTGTAATAATTTGTTTTTTTAATGATTTGTTCTTCCAATTAATGCCTTTTAATATCATAGAGAAAAGCTTAAGCAGTAAAGAAAACAATGGAAATATACAGCCTACTTAAATAGAAAATCGTGGCATTGATAAATAAATAAGATTACAAGTAAATGGTGTATTAATGAATAAGCAGATGCATAAATAAACTTGAAAGAATATTTTACATATGATTATTTTAAGGTAAATGCATCCGTGAAATTACAACAAAACGTACGAAAAGTTCCTTGTTTACTCCCAAACTTTTATTTAGCATGTTTCTATTCTAAAATGCTCCACGCGATCAATTTCTGTACTAATTTGAATCAAAATGTTTGTTCTGCCCCTCAAACCAACGATTTTATTAAAATACTCAATATTAAAATATTTACAAGATTAATGAAATGTATATCTATAATTTTCTGTGAAGTCTAGTTCATTCGTAGAGAAATTTATATAATCCTGTATAACTGGTAATAAACGTTAAGAGATAGAAAAACAAACTAAACTAGCTTTTTAAAACACACAATTTATTTCAAATAATCTATTTTGAGATAAAAGGTATTTCAAAATATCCGCTATTAATCGTTATTCTCTAAAGTCGTGGCGAAATTCTCGCAATTGCATGGATGGAGTATGGAATTTTAAAGCCAGCATATGGTGTCCAGTTCTTAGACATTTCAACTTTGTTTCCTTTACATTCACAATGAAATGTGTAATGTCTACCTATTTCTGCAATTAATTAGGCATAAAAGTAAGCTTTCTTATACTCGCTTCCATTCCTGGCCTACCTGCACTTTTGGAAGCCATTCTACTGACCTTCACATTTTGAGTGTGTATAGCAGAAGAATTGGTTGATTGTCTACCTCTGCCTTGTGTATATGTGCGCGAGACCGGCAGTCGGGTTGGCAGGCTCTGGCCCGCTATCGGGCTGTTAGGAGGAGGAGGAGGAGGAGGAGGAGGAGGAGGAGGAGGAGGAGGAGGAGGAGGAGGAAGAGGAGGTGGGGGAGGAGAATAGCAGGCGGAGGAGCTGTGTACACCTGTTCATGTTTTCGCACATGCGATAGTGTTTTGTTTTACGTGTACAGTTCTAGATTATACACGTATCAATATGCAACTTTGAGCAATCACTTTACTCGTCATCGCTTATAGTTATCCTGTTTAAATATGTAACTGTATAAAACATCGTTTTACAGAATTTCTCCACGAAACGTTTTTAACGGCAGCATAATATAAAACTAAAGCAAATTCTATTTTTAACTCTCAAAGAGGACCCTTTAAACACAATGGCATCAAACAACTGAACTCGAGTTAACATCATTCCCTGTGGTGCAATCGCTCCAAAAGGCAAAAGCCGTCTAAAACAGCCTTAGTTCTTAAAGGCAAAATATAAATGGAAGAAATAATAAAACAACACGCACAGCCACTGCTTGATCTAAAAACAAAGGTAGAACGATCCACACACACACAGACACACACACACAATTTCCCAGCTCTGTATGCGCCGACTGAGAAGCTTGATAAAATGATAGACGAGATGGCATACATTATATGAAACCCAGGGTATTATAAAAATTTGTACCCTTAATAAATAACTCAGGGTAAAGAAGATTAAGTGAAACTAACACGTCAGATTTTAAAAAGTAATTCTCCAACTTTGATAAATAAATTTTTACCTTTTGCAAAATCATGAAATTTCGGGAAGACGAAAAAATAATGCTTTTCTAGATATAAATATGGAAAATATGACCAAATGGATATTTTTTAAATTCATTTATTGCAAAATCTGAATTTCGGAAGTAAACATGTTAACAACTGCTTCGTGTTGAGCGTTATTACAACAAAAAATTTACACAATAAGAAATTAATATAAATAACCATGCAACTAGAATTTTGAAACACTGAAAAAACATTACTGCTATTCGATATACTAACTCGCAACAACTTCATTCAAAAAGGAATCTCGAACCCAAATTTCGTGTATGTATTAATTTAATGAAAGTTTGTTTGTTTTTGCATAAATTTATTTTTACTTTCACTATTACGAGGCGTTGGGCTGATCACTCATCCCAAATCTCTCTGATCAGGAGATAGTTGCCTACGGGACTCGAGGTTTCGCGGTTCAGAAGGCCCTAAGTTCCGCTTAAAGGAAATACAGAAATTAATTCCTTCAATCATGTATTCACTATTATAAATTGTAAGTATGATATTGTTAACAAAAAGTTCCGCTCGGGCCTGTGTGTGTGTGTGTGTGTGTGTGTGTGTGTGTGTGTGTGTGTAAGTGTGTGACGGTGACACTGATGCTACATGAGATGAAGATGGAGCACCGGTGGAATGAGATGGCGGGGGAAATTGGAGATCCCGAAAGAAAACCCGCCCCAGCGTCGTGTTCTCCACCACAAATTTCACTTTGCGGTCGCCTGGGATTGAACGCGGGCCGCCTTGACGAGAGCCGAGTGGTCTCATCACTTAGCCACGGCGCGGCCTGTGTGTGTGCGTGCGTGTGTGTGTGTGTGTGTGTGTGTGTGTGTGTGTGTGTGTGTGTGTGTAAGTGTGTGGCGGTGACATTGATGCTACATGAGATGAAGATGGAGCACCGGTGGAATGAGATGCGGGGGAAATTGGAGATCCCGGAGGAAAACCCGCCCCAGCGCCGTGTTCTCCACCACAAATTTCACTTTGCGGTCGCCTGGGACTGAACGCGGGCCGCCTTGGCGAGAGCCGAGTGGTCTCACCACTCAGCCACGGCGCGGCCTGTGTGTGTGTGTGTGTGTGTGTGTGTGTGTGTGTGTGTGTGTGTGTGTGTGTGTGTGTGTGTGTGTGTGTGTGTGTGTGTGTGTGTGTGTGTGTGTTTCAACCGCATAGCTCAAAAACGAAAATTCCGTAAATGGAAACACTTGGCGTTTTAGTTCAGTTAAACTACAGAATTTGGTGAAAGCATTTTTTTGTTAACTATTTCCGGTATACTTTGTTATTGGCTTCAGTTTTCAATTGGGAAGTAAAATTACTATTAAACACGCTGTAGCACATGAAGCTCTTCACTACCGCGGAATTCAGAGAGAGTTGTCACATCTTCTCCCACAGCAGATACTTCCAGAAAGTAGTTTCTATTTATAGACAATGCTTTTATGATCATTAAATGGAAGATCGCTCTCCGTCTTCTATATCAAACGTCTTTATGCTCTAGGGGAAAGATTCGCTATGAGTTTGTTTTGCCATTTGTTGCAACGTGTAAACTTAATTTCTTGGAGTAGAACAGAAACACAATCGTGAGAAAATTGTCATGGCACGTAAGATTGGTTTTCCTTTGGTAGTCGCAGGCAACAGATGGAACACTCCTCGAGGGTGTAAACTGAAACCAGTAAACACTCTTGCTGAAGCCATATTCTTCCCTGGCTAGATTTGATCGTTTCTCCCTCTTGAAGTACACGAGCAACTTCAGTCGACGGTAGAGGAAGCCTTTTCTGTGATTTCTCAGGCCGAAGTAAGGTAAGGGAGGTACAACAGTTCTTCAAATATCAAACTTTTCCCTTCTCTTCATGATCCACATCAACAGAGAAAGGGTTTCGATTAGACAATGAAAACTGTGTCTCCATACCACTAAAAGGTGTATGCAGCTTTGGTACAATTATAATGGTAAAGGTAATAGGAAATGTCACAACTTCAGAACTACGCGTTATTATAAGGACAAGATTACTTTGGGTTGGTGTATATCAAAGCCTCAACCCATTCAGTGTCAACGTCGGCTCTGAGACAATACACGCCGCCTACGAACTACACCTATCTGTAGGAAATAGAAAGTATTGGATTCCAACCAAAAACTTGATGTCGAAATTTCACCAGAAACACATGTCTTGCGACGCGCACCCGTGTATAATGTGACCTCCAAACGAAATATTCTAAACCTGTTATTTAGGTTTAGCATCTTGGAAAGATGTAACAAGAAAATTTCTAAGAAACTCACCCAAGCAAATTAAGACATCATTTGGCACATTATTCAAAATGTTAGAATTACTCATAAATGACTAAACATTTGAATATATCGTATGGTTATGATATTTACAAAATCGGTTTCCAGAGGCGACCGTGGTTGAATTGTGTTTTCCACCGTGGTCTAGGGGTAACATGCTGGACTCTGATTGCAAATGTTGTGGGTTCAAATACGGTGGAGAATGATGGATCTCTTCAGGTGTAATGCTCCTTAGCACAGCTTACTTTGAACATGAAATAAAGCCGGTGACCCCGTATCGTTGATTTACGGCACGTTTAAGAACCTCACGGCTAATAAAGAGGTCTCTGAGCAAAATCAGTATTTCATGTCCAATATAGAACGGAACGCTGAGACCCATAGCAGCTAAAAAGCGTCCATAAATAAATTAAAAAAAAATCTATATCCTATATCTATTTCCTATATCATAAAATAACCTGTTAGGTATGGTGATCTTCCGTAAATGTAATATAATGCGAAATGCTCATGAAGGTTTGTAGTTTAGTATTTTCATTTTTCACGACCACAAAGAGCTGTTTTAATGTGTTCTGAAACTGACATAAAATGTGAAACTGACTCAAACTACGATATTCACACTAACATGCCACTTAAATGCAGAATGTGTTACAATTCATAGACCGTTTTTGAAATAAACATGCAAAAAGCAAAATGGAAACATGTTAACGAAATGTGTGCTTAAGCGCAGCTAAAGATTTCGTTGTCCTATGGAAGAGAATACGATAAATGTTGCTTATTCTGTCCCAAGAGGTTGGTTAACTTTTATTAATCCCTGGTGCTTGACTATTTTTCAAATATTTCGAAACTTAAGTGAAAGTAAAAGAAGTATTCAAGTTTTCATTCGCAACTAGCAGTACAAACTACGCAGGACAATAAACATGTAGATTGCCTGCAAATACGATTGACTGTTCAAATCCAAATCTCCACATTATCTTATGCAGTTCTGTAATGTATTTGGGATTCCACGTAAAGTGTGGATCCTCAAAAATACTGCACTAAGTACAACTCATTCCAATGACAAAACAGGAATGATTACACAAATGTCGAAAACTGATTGAAGCTTAACATAATTTGGGTTAATTTTGTGTACTATGCTGTTTTATTTGGTTATGCGGGAGAATTTCTCTTTTTATATTATTATCAATATTGCGTTGCTTTAACCTATGTATATTAATTTTAAATATTATAGCAGAAGACGTCACCTGTTAATTAGATTTTTTCAAAATGATACAAAATGTTTTATAGCAAATTTATAAGCTGTATAAAATGCTAAATATATTAGGTTAATAAAAAGTATAAAATGTTTATTTCATACCACTAAAACTCAGCAGTCCTAATATGTATAACTAGTAAACCAAAAGAAACAATATAGACTTACTATACAAAAATGTACATTTCTTTAAGGTACATGTCTTTATTTAAAATGACTTTCATTTGTGGCATTTTTGAGATACCTGTTGTTACTGGTTTAAATTTTGAACGCTATTATCATTATTCAGCTGTTTCTAGCGAATAATTGGAAAGAGCCCAGCATACAGCAGCCTGTTTTAAAATACATGATCATGGCTTCTCCTGCACCTTTTATGGGCCTAAAACAAAGTGTGTGATGAAAATATTTCTACAAACTTTAGTATGGATTAACTTAGAAGAGTTGAAAGAAAAATAACAAACAATAGAATGCAGGTGACAAAAAGAAACAGTACTGGGTAGAGGTGATGCAACTCAGATTAATTTGTTTAATTACAATTGTCATATTGTTGTCGGTTATTAATTTTGTTATTTGTATGTGTAGCAATAAACAAATAATTCGTTTACTTTCAGTAGTCTGAAGAGCGACACTACTCTTCCTGCCGCAGAGGTGGTATATTTAACAATAATATTTATGATATTGTTATAGAATTATGCTTATAAATATATGCTCTTGGATAACAATAAATACCCATATTCTTTTTCCAAAACTAAGAGTTACTTTCATTCAAGAAGCCAGTTTAACACCAATTTAAAACAATAACTCAAACTAATGGAAAGAAAATTCACATGTTTAGTATAAGCAAAGAATGTATATTCAATACAGTTTAGGAATTCCGTAGTTTTTCACATATCTGCCACATACATAGCAGGTAGAGAAGTTATTGCATTACACCCAAAAACTCTATATGGACATTTCAGCAAAAATAATTCTTCTGAGACGCCTTTAATCCAGATAAAGCATTTAAGAAGGTTCGTGTCTGCGCATGTAAACAGCTTAAATTAAAAACCTAAGGTCAGATAAACAGAAAATTGGGTATCCATGTTTAGTACCTTCCAAAGATGCAGCACAAAGATTTTCAAGAAAATCCCCCACCACAAATGATGTGTTACCAAGTACGCCAGCTAAAAGTTTCGATTTACTAAAAATAGTTATAACTTCTTTTTATTAAACTTCCATCAAGATATTTACATGACAAATAAAATGTATACTTATGCTGAATTTTCTATGTTTAGACGGTGAAGGAAGGAATCTTGTATAGCTGAAACAGTTGCTTTTGTTTGACCCGAGCATAATCATTGTTTATATATTTTGTGATGTTATATTATTTTAGAGATACGTTAAATATTTGAAAATGTTAAAACTGTTAAAATGTTTGTATTATAAACTTGCGAATGTATAAAATCGGTGAGTGGAAAAAAAAAATAAATTACAGAGTAGGCTATGAATGTATAAAAGTGCGAAGAAACGAACGGTATCCAGGACGATGGAAAATCAATCATCTTTCTGCAAGGAAGCGTAAGAAAGGAAGTTGTGTTTTTTGTAAGAGTGAATGTGTAGGAAGAGCTTTTATGTAAATTGTGTTATTTTCATTTGTATCAGGTGATCATAAAATATTCTGGACAAAGAATCTTATTAGTTCTTATTTTGACAAATCAATCAAAAAATATCACATTATTCTGAGACCACGATCCTGATAAAAGAGTTTCGTGCACCGAGTTCAAAACAGGAAAAAGGAAACTGAAATAACTACAAATTAACCACATCAGCAATTAATTTCGAATTTAAAACTGATCATCGTCATATGCAAATAATAGCAAAATTAATAAAATAAATCTAAAATTACAACATTAATTCCACAATTATAGACGGCTTAAAATGTTTAACACGAGAATTGGAAGATTTCACTGCAAGTGACTTCCTAACGACGAATTTTGTTTCAAATGGCATAACAACTAGAGCAGAATAAAATACAACACAATGGTCTATCATAGCTAACTGGTAAACGTAAAGTGAATGAGAGAAACGCGCTACACAAAATAGTAGATCTCAAAAGACACGATTTACTTCAAATATCTAGTTCCTGTGGCGCAAGCTATTTCGTAGATAAACATTATTAATGGTTTCAGTTATGTTGTGTCTTATGTAGTTGCATCTCGCAATAAGTGTACGTAATTTTAAAGCCAGCATATATCGTCCAGTTCTTAAACATTTGACTATCTCTGTTCCCTTTGAATTTATAACGAAATAAATAATGTAACTATTTCGGACAAGGGCATCTCAATTAAGATGAAGTAGATAGAAAAATAATCTTCTGTTAAAATGGTTTGTGTACCCAATATCAACTGTACAGGGTAGTAACGTAACGTATCAGAATTTTAGTGCTTTACATTAAATTAGTTTTATATTGTTTGGTCACGAAAGTTTCAAATTGTTTTTGTGATATTTTCTAAATTGACATAAATACATTTTCAGCACAGGTTTTTGCATGATACGTGAGAATGTCATCGAAGAATCATTTAAGGGCGGAAAGGTTTTAGTTTTTCTCCTATTTTAGGTGTAGTGTGATTGGTTGGTATTTTCTCTGTAATTAATACACACTTTATGTCGTAGGCATAATAAGTATATCTAAACACGCTACTAAAGTGGTATTGCATCTGCCAACTTGTATATCTAAGTTCTGTATCACAAAACTGGAAGGGAGGGGGAAAACTCCTACACACGTTGGAGTAAAGCATATTTTTCTTAGAAAATATTTAAGGTAGTTGCTAAATTTAATTTTAGGACAGCAAAAACAATCTCTTAATGCTCTTGTAAATCCACCTTGTCATTTTTTATTTATAATATATATATATATATATATATATATATATATATATATATATATATATACTTTTCTTTACCTTACAGTATTTCTAATTATTCCGTTTGATTACTGTTTGCTTCCTGTATTTTTCCATATATACACCATACACATAAACAACCACTCCCAAGGCGGGACTCGAAACAGCGCGTTCAGCTGTTTTAAGCACGATTACTGATGCAGTTAATCAAAATATATAATTAAGAAAATAGTCACGTTTTCCTCAACATAAGAGCTTGTTGGATACAAGCAGATCAACGAACATAGAAGATACGCATTTACGAATACATCCATTAAAAATTTCAATGTGATATATCAAATAATTTCTGAGGTAATGGGTCACAAATTTAGCACATTTAACAATAGGTATTTTCCTCTCCTTTTAAGCTATCCGAAATAGAAATTCACAATGTCGTGAACATGAAGGTATTAACATGAGCTGCACAAAAACCTCAATTATAGTCACATTTTATTTCAGATATCTTTGAGTACGGATAAATACAACACTAAACGTACCAAGTTAGATGCTAAGAGTTCAAATTAATTATGATTTCGTTACTAATTTAAATAAATTATTTATTTCAATAAATTACAATTATTTTTATTAATTAAACAAGGATTTTACATGTTTAACGGGAAACAATGGACTAGTTTGGTTCCTCAAACATTGTATTGCAGATATATATACAAGGCGTTTAGACATTATATGTTTGACATTATAGTTTAATCATGTTTGTAGCAACTTGATTAGTTCCCTAGATCTTCCTGAGCGCGCATTGTCAACGAGGCAACTGTAAGTTCAATTAAAACAATGAGAGAAATTCTATAATCATTGAAAATTAATTTTATTTCTCACTTAGCTGTGTGTAGACCAAGGTTTGGAAACGTAGAATCAGACTAAAAATTCAATGCCCTAGCTGGGATTTGAACAAAGGATCTTGTTGTCTCCGTCAGAAAACAAAACTTGCCCTACTCACGCTAGGAGTGGAAGAACAGTTAATTTTCCTTGATTAACCCAAGAGTTGGTTAAACTATGAAGCCCGAGACTTGAAGTACTTCACAGCATTGTAAGTCGCCATTAAGGTAGGTATGTTATCTCATATGAGTATGAGATCCCCTTGTGGGTTACCGGAAAAAATGTAAGTCAGTTTCAGAATTTGATGTTGCCACGCTAGCTCAGTGGTTTCCATACAGAACCGAGAGATCCGTGGCTCAAATCCCGCTATGACTTTGAATTTTTCAGTCTGATTCGACCTTAAGAATTCTATAATGAGCCTCTAAATAAAACGCAACAGTAAAAGCTTAGTTCTGTCTTCACACACACATTTCTAAGCATTAAACCAGGATGAAAGAAAATGGGCTTGAGATGTTAATGTGTTCCAGTAGTGACCACTGACCATCCACCCACCTCTCATAGTCTGTAAGCCTTTGCAGACAGCTCTTGCAAGGCTGTTTACCGACCATTAGTGACTCCGCTATTGGTTGCATCCTTTTTATTGACAATGGTTTGATTACAGATAACTTCAAGTCAACTACTTAATAATTCTTATGGTTGGTTATCAATTATCATTATACGCTAGCAGTAATATGTGTATTAAGATGGGTGTCAATTGATTTAAACTAATATATTTGATCAGTCATTTCACATTTTAAAAAGACATTATAAATAAAATACACCGATATACACTTGCTTTTACCTACTTATAACATGCCGAAAACTTTCAGACACAAATAAGAGCTATAACATGGGTGTCTTCTGAGAATGGTTTTGGGTCTTTCCCCGACTGATGTATGAAGGCATTACTACGCTGGTGTGATTCCAATATTTAAGCACGGATATTACTAAGGAAATGACAGTAAAAAGGGTCAACAATATCTACTTTATTTCGAAGAATCAGCTGCAGAGTTAACCCGAAATATGACGTCCCCATTCCCTTACTTAATATCCTTCCACTTACGTTCACTTGACTTTTTATGAACCCCTCATTTGTAATCACGCGTTCGTAGAACAGCAGTCACGCGGTGGTGTTAAACCTGTAATCAGCGACAAGGCCAAACTGCTTTCCCACCTCGTACATAGGGGAAGGGCCTCAATTTTACAGCTTTCACAAAATCTTGCAAATTCTTTATTTTATTAACTCATACTCGTAGCGTGGTTCTTTGTTTTCAATGTTTTCCTTTGTGAAATAACATTCAGTTTTTCGCAATGCTTTTCTTTAGAAGAATTCTATACAACATATTTAAGTGTGGTGTTGGTGGTGGTAGTAGTGTTGATATATATCTGCTTGTAAAATTAACAAAATTCATCTCTATAGTTCTTATAATTACAAGCGTGCCCCTTAAGTGCCAATGTACGGTTTCACTGATGTCTTATTAAAAATCAGAAACGAACTTAATGAATAGTTTTAAAGTATGGTGCTCAAACTAATGACTGATAGCTCTTTCCACTTAGCCATTATTTTGTTTCTATAATCTCTGCTTAGATTGGGGCCGCCTCGGTAGCGTAGATAGCGTGTGTACCTCACGTTCAAGAGGTCCCGAGTTCGAATCTCGGTCAGGGTGGGTTATCTGGATAAGGTTTTTACGGGGTTTTCCCTTATCCTTCAAGATTAATGTTGGGTAAATCTAAGCTTCATGGACCCTGGACTCATTTGAGCATCATTTCACCCAATTCATTCACCGTCCGATATGACTTGATGTTGGAGAACGTAAATTAAAAAAAAAAAAAAAATCTGCTTATATTGGACTTGAGATCTGGGAAGCCTTAGCTAATGCATTTGATAATTAAAAATAGATGAACATCTGGAATTATAACAGCAGTTCATAGTAAATCTATATTATTTCAACAAAGGTTCTGTTTGCAATAAAAGCCAATAAAGTCAATGTGTGTTTTCAGAAATATAACAGGTAAGCTACTCCAGTAATTATACTAAAAATAGATTCTTTCGCTTTGTAATAGGTTTATCGAATCCCCGTCTCTATAGTTTTTCTTAGGCAATTTAACTTTCAAATTCGTGCTTGTTATCATCAAATAATTGAGGCATTAATATGTGGGAAAGGCACTAAGTAAAAATAACAAATAAATAAAAATAAAAAGTAAAAAATTTCAGATTTTCATTGAAAAAGTACCTTGGAGGAAGCAAGTTATACAATTTTATACGTTATGCTGAACATATTGCCACCGAATACAACATGATGTTGGCAACCCCTTGATGTTTACTTCAATCGGCAATATACGCCCTATATTACAAGCATTGTTGATTCTGTAAGGTTACAATAGGCTACACCTCAAGTGAAGGTACTTGCATCTTGAGGACTAATATAAGCATTATCAGATGTGTAGTATATGTGTGCTTTGTTTTATTATAGGTACTTCAAGCAGACAGTTTCTGGCAATGTTGATTGAAAATGTAACGATACACTAACGACACTGAATTACGTATCCATAATTTCTCTCCTATAGCACTGATAATTTTATTATTTCTCTCTATTAAAATATTACTTGAAGTAAAATGGTACGTTCTGCATTGAAATGACACAAACCAATGTTTATAATAGACTGTTATTCTAAACATGTTTTCGTGCGGTTCTGAGCGCTCACGATCAATGCATCCCTTGTAAGTGAAAATTACACAATTTCGATTGCATTAGAATTTAAAATTTAAGACAATTTGTCGTTATTCATCTATTTTGTTTAATGCGGTATAATTAGGTAACTGAGTTTGTAGCGTGGTTGAGGCTTTTGTTAGAACCGTTATTTGATCAACCATCACTCAACCTTATACACAGAGTTCTCTTGAGGTAAGGCTATTCGGAGTGTTTTACGTGGTTTTATTACATAAACATCTGCAGTATTTGATAAATGGCAACTAAAGAAAGATATACCTATAACAAAGGATCAATTGTCACTTTTTTAAAAGTCTGTCTGCTGTGTACTGGTATGTTACATCATAGTTCATTTATCTGCAATAAAATGTAAAAGACATTTGTTTTTATCTTCCATAGAGTAACAAAAGCCTTTATATTCCATTGAGGACAACTTATTTTCCACTCCAAGGTATTCTGAACTTAAGTATAAGGCCTTCTTTGCAATCATTTTTTATGTTTGTTACTTATTTTGTTTACAATCGCAATGCATTCGTATTCATGTACACGGACTATGTTTAATTTTAACCTTTTAGTAATGTATGAAATGAAATTTAGAGGCATTTTATAGCCGTATGTCCGGCAGAAAGGATTGGGTCTTTCAACGGTGAAAGAATTATGAACCGCAACGTGGGTTTTTTGAGATTACGTAAGTACGCAAATAAACATAATTTTCTCTCTTTATAATCTAAGTATATATTTATAACAATTTTTAACGATTTTAAATAAAATGAGCAATGCATTTTTTTAAGTTTTGAAATGTAATGTAAATGTTCAGAGATGAGATGTAAGTACGAAGTCCGGTAGGAGTTAACCAGTTAACGTAAACCCAGGTCAAGAGCTTGTAATGATCGTATTGCCCGTATGTGCAACATGTTTACTAAGCTTAATGTACAAAACATGTTTAGCTTTAGATCTTATTTCAATTGGTCAATCCTTGAAAATAGACTCCTATTTACTGGAAGAAACTATAAATATTATACAAAGCACCAAACTTGCACTGACAGGTATTATTTCCGAAGTACTACGCTACCATTGCTACTATGTGTTTCAAATGGGAAGACGTTTGTCCTTGAACGCTACTAGGTGAGCAACCAATCGGAGTCCTGCGGTGTTGTCGTACTGCATTCCCGCTAAGTGGTGTGTGACGAGCGCCAACCTAATCAATCTGTATGAAATACCATTCGCGCTAAGACAACAATTCAGATTTTGCCAAAACTGATCCATGTGGAAGGTAGAGAATAATGTATCTAACATGACCATGAAAACCCCATATTTTTGGTTCAAATAGTTTTTGTAATAAAAATAAATAAACCACTACTACCTGTATTATAACAATAAATCGGGACGTAAGTACTGTATGAATATCATTAATGGTTGGCATGTATGGGTGTACGTATATTTGTAATTACTCAGAACTGAAACGTAAATGTTTGACATGACTTGATAAAAGAATTACTTTGAATAAGCCAATTCGAGCGAGAGGAAACAATAAATTTCCTGCTAACCTGGCAGACCGTGTCTGGTCACATTATACATTTGTTTATGAATGGTTCGTGATCTCTATTTACTCTAGTGAGTTCAAAGTGGTTGGTGTGTATGTATGTACATATACTTTTAATTACTCAGAACTGAAATTTAAACTATTGACATGATAAAAGAATTACTTTGAATAAGTCAAGGTGTTAAATTCGAGAAAGAGCAAACACTTTATTTCCTGTTAGCTTGTGCAATGCTAGATAACAAGTGTTTATTTACTCTGGAGAGTTCAGATCAACATCATTCAGTTGCACTTTACACAACAGAGTAAGAGTTAAATAGTACAATGGCATCTTGCGATGAATTTAGTGGCGAATCAAAAAGGCAGGTATAGCGAAGTCAGGCTCGAAGTATTATTTTTAAGGTGTACACGTTCTTCAAAAATTTTTCGGAAACAGAAACTAAAAATGAGTTATTGCAAAGAATACTTCCGTTTAAAAACACGGAACAGGTATATCAGCTGGATCAACTTGCAATTGAAACGGCACACGAGGTAATACGCCTCCCACTTTACCACTGCCAATATAATCCAACCGAGTTGGTGTGGGCTCAAATAAAAAGGGGGCTTGCAAACAGAAATAATAATTTTAAACTGACGGACGTTAAACTTGTTCACGGAGAAATGGACAAGATAGTACAACAGGACTCGGAAAACTGCGTGAGGCATGTATAAAACCTTCCAGAAGACGATTTTAAGAAGGAAATAGCACTTGAGATTTTGGAACCTATAATCATAAATTTGCAAGACTCAGACGATGAGGACAGTGACAATGACGAATTGTCTCTTAACGAAGTGACATTGACAGCGGTATGGGTGAGCCACTGGCAGTTAGTTCCATTGGATTTAAAAAACAGGTAATTCATAAACTATAATTATAGTTATAGTATTTAAAAATATACATAATTTGCGAAAACACTTTTTCCAATTTTGATTTTGGCAACTGCATCATTGTAAAAGTTTGTAAAATATAATTTGCTTACCCTTACGTCTGCGCCAAGCAGACCTGCATGCTGTATGAGTGTGCGAAAGGGAGGGAAATATAAAAGGAGCGGGGTAACAAGCTGGCAACGCTGAGTGTGACACGGCATCTTCCCATTTGAAACACATAATAGTTTAAATTTTCCGTACAGAAGTATACCTTGAGAATATGCCAATTATGCTCCCTCCTCTCCTCTACAGCCCACCTCGTTTAGCGTGCTTGCCAATAATTCAAATCTTTCGCTGCTTAACGTGACTATGGTTCACACGAACAGGAACAACCGTATCAGTACAAGTTACCAACGTCATCAGAAACTTTATATAACTGTGTTATTCTTCGTGCGTAACGCCTGGAGTAATAAATTATCTTATCTACCACAGAGTTTTGCTCCGCTTTCTCAAATATCGATTTCCACGATGACATACTTTATGTGACTTCTGATGTGCATCTTGAGGCAATGGAAAGCAGAAGTCGACCAGAAAGAGAATAATGCAGAAGCTACCCATACGCTCTCCGCCAATGGGAAAGCTTCAGTATGTCACTCTATCACATTCTTCATCCTATAAAGAACATCCTATAGTTAATCTTTTGCATCCTTTTGCATCCAATGCGAATTGTAAAACGAAATTGATAAAAGATTTGTAAGAGTGAACGGAGCAAATATTTCATACGAGAAGCGATTCTTGTAGTGGTAAATGTTGTACGAGCAGCATACACAAACAATCTCATACAGTTCATAATTATAATGCGAAATGAATAATACGTATAATGTGTGGGACAGGTATGGACAAGATGTTAATGTCTGCATGTGTGCGTGCGTGCGTGTGTGTATGTATGTATGTATGTGTATGTATGTATACACACATAACCGCTGATTAATTTCAATACACTTAATAATTTACATCTAATTTTCTGTAGATACGGTATAACACAATGGGTATAGCACAACATTTGCAAACATGTCAGATAAATGTGTTTGT
The DNA here is from genome assembly GCA_030765055.1 of Mantis religiosa. NCBI lineage: Eukaryota > Metazoa > Arthropoda > Insecta > Mantodea > Mantidae > Mantis > Mantis religiosa. Next base: position 130,044,225 of record CM060950.1, read on the forward strand.
GTTTATAAAGAACCAGTATTACCAAAGGATGCTGTGTATGTAAACAATAGTTTACTTAGTTGAGGATTGAAGAACAATTCGGTGCACCTCTGTTGTTCCCCTGTTGTGCTGTGATATCCGCAGTATAGTCAAGCAATTACTAAGATGCATATAGTATAGCAACGCAAAGAAAATCCCTGTAAGGAATGTGCTGTGGGACAAGGACAGCGAATGTGTGTGGGAGAGAACACTTGCTATACAAGGAGCAGACCGTTAAAAAAACATGCGCCCTATTCACTCTGTACATTAAAACCGAGAAGATTCATTCACAAAAGTAGAAGCCGTCAGAATGTTTTTGAATGGTCTGTAACTGTACTGACATGGCGTGTCATAAACCTGTCCAGGGAGGGTGTCTGGACCTTCGGCCAACCCCCTGGGTCTCGCCCCTCGGAGACTTTCTCTCCTGTGGAGGAGTATAGATATTTTATTCCAGCATTCCAGTTTCTTATTGACAGTGGACAGTGTGCAGACCGTTGTTAAGGCCCCGAGAGTGGAAATATCCACAGACAAGCAGGTTTATAAATTCGTCAAACAGATAAACAATGTAATATGTCTATAGGGGGAGTGCAATACACTCCACCTCCAGACCACAACAGGTAGCAATAAGGACATAGCATGACCTGTATTCCTCGTAAAAGAACGAAAAGTGATGATACATTTGTCCGAACTACTGGTAAGAGAAACATGCTCAAACACTAGCCCGCGCAGTATTGGTAGAAATGGACAAGAAAAAATATATGTTACAACAGTAAAAGGGAGACACTGAAGCCGGCTTGAAACGATGTATGACTGAACCCCATAAATAAAAAGAAGATACATGGGCTAGAAAACGTAACTTAGCATTTGACGAGTGGAAGAAAGTCTTATGGACAGATGAATCGAAGTTCGAGATTTTTGGAATCGGGAGGATACTTGTTCGTTGATGTGGCGGAGACGGGGTGGCCTAGCAGTGCGTTCTACTCACAGTTATACACGATGGGGGTTTTATTATAGTTAGGGGGTGTTTTGTAGTTGCAGACATCGTGAAAAGAGAAGGATCTATGCATTAAAAGCACTACCACAGCATACGTCAGAATCACACAATACCTATGGATTGCGATTAATAGCGAAAGGGTTCACCTTACAACAAGGGAATGACCTAACATCGGTCAGCGTTCTCTAACAAGTACACTGCATCAAAGGGAAACAGAAAGTACTGAAAGATATGGTCTGGTCGTCCCAAAGCCTCGATTGTAATCCCATTGACGTGGTCTGGGAAGAAATGGAAAGAAATATCAGGAAAATTCATATACCCCGCAAGAAGATCTCTGGAACGTTGATAAGCATGTGTGGAGTCATATGTATTCAAAATATCTACAAAACCTGACTCACCGTATTTCTCGAGCAAGTGAAGCATATATTAAATCCAAGGGAGGGTACTTAGATAAAAGTAAAATATAATTATTTTTGCATTATATATACAGGGCGTTTCGAAACAACACAGAACGAATATATTGAAGCAGCTACTCAGCTTCTATATGAAACATATAGATAGTTTTATCGCCAATAGAGCCGCATAAAAACGCTCCAGAATGAGAGTGGATTAGCCAGTTACAAGAACAACATCGCGTGCCTCTCGCTATCGAAGTTCGCAGGTATGTGACACACCGTGCCACCTGCTGTAGCTGTTTGTAAACATACCGACATACTCAGCCGTAGCTTACTACTATTAAGAATTTATTTGCCTTATGAAACCGTAATAAAGGATCTATATTTTAGTTATTTGTTTATGGGTGTTTAACGTGTTCTAACATTCCGTTATAACAGTCGGTGACGGCAAATAAGCTGGTAGACATATGAAACTTAAACCTTTTAGAGGGAAGTTAATGTTAGCAAGATTGAAGATGGAAGCATTAAATGATGAAAAGAACAGAGAACAATATCAAAGAATTGTAGAAAACGTTAACAAAAACTAAACGCATTTTATTTCACTGTGTTTAATAATATTAAATAAAACATTTGTAGTTGAAAAGGAAGCTTTAGATTTTACAGTACCTGGGTGAAAGCGCTACACGATTAAATTCATAGCAAACTGAGCAACCTTGGAACTACCCGAGTCATTATCCACTGCCCGTTGCCCCATTACTTGAAAGCGAACCTAGGGTGAATGATAACGAGCAAGGAGCAATGGTTTTTGTTTTCGTGGCCGGTGTGTCCCAATAACAACTATTGAGGTTCGCACACCAGTGGTTCCTACGCTGCCTAATCACAAAATAATTTAATATATAATGCTGTATAACATTATACCTAAGAGAATTTCGAAGCTGTGACACCGAAATTCGGACTAGTTAAGTTATAAACTACAAAACGACTATATTCGTTCAGTGTCGTATCGAAAAAACCTATTACACACATACGCACACACACACACACACACACACACACACACACACACACACACACACACACACACACACACACACACACACACACACACACACACGGGTTGTTTCAAAACGACACCGAACGATTATAGTCGTTGCGTAGTTTATAACTTAACTAGTCCGAATTTCCGTGTCGCAGCTCCGAAGTTCTGTTTGGTTAATTTTATGCAGCAATAAATATTACATGATTTTGTGATTAGGCAGCGCAGGGACCACTGGTGTGCGAACCTCAAAAGTTGTTATTGCGGTGCACCGGCCACGAAAACAAAAACAGTACTTCTTGCTCTTTATCAGTGTCCCTGGCCTACCTATCAGGTAATGGGACGAAGGGCATTTATTTGTGCAAAAGTCGACTAATAACTCGGACAGTTGCAAGATTGCTCTCCAGTGTAAAACTACACATTCCGTTCTAACAGGGACGATTTTGCGCGTACTTAGCAAATCCAGCAATATGGAGCGCTATACGATCGCCGAAATAACGGATATGGTTTTGATGGATGGAAGAGCTGAAGGGAGTTCAACGAACACACGATTAATTTAGTTTCATTAAAAATATGAATTGTAAAAATAGTTACATCAATGATAATATTTATTTGTTTAACTTCAGAGAATTTTGTTATGAACTTCATTGTATAATACTTTGAAATAAAATGTTCGTCTCGTTGTATAAGCCATTTAGTTTTTGTTAATTTATCTACAATTCTTTGATGTTGTTTTCTGTTCTGTTTATCATTTAATGCTTCCATCCTCAACCTCACTAACATTAACCTCCCTCTAAAAGGTATAAGTTGCATATGTCCATCAGCTTATTTGCCATCATGGACTGCTATAATGGAATTTTGTAACACGTTAAACACTCATAAGCAATAATTAAGCAATAGCTTCTTTATTGCGGTTTCATAGGCCAAAGAAATTCTCCGCTACTGCGGAGTATGTCGGTATGTTTACAATTACACGTGGCACGGCGTGTGATCTATACGTGCGAACTCCGACAGCGTGAGGTACACGTCGTTGTTCCTGTCACTGCCTAATCCACACTCTTTCTGGAGCCTTTTTTATGCGGCTCTATTGGCGGTAAAAACTATCTATATGTGTCACATAAAAGCTAAGCAACTACTTCTATATGTTCGTTCGGTGTCGTTTTGAAACATCCTGTATATATAAGTTTATCTAATTATATTTTTAAAGAAATATTTTATTTTGTATTCATATCTGAAATACGAGGTAACATTCATGGTATATTGAAGTTAATGCGCGGTAGTATAACACTTGAAAATATTAAATACAAGAGCACGAATCTTTTCGAAATGAAGACACTCCTCTTTAGACTCTCTCATGGTCTAAATTCCAAATTTAACAACTCCTGGATCTTCTTGACCGTAGAACAAAAACACTAAAGACTGATTTTACTAGAGCTTAGGAATTCCCAGCATTGCAACATTAAGATGGCAGAAGTAACATCATCGTCATCTGTCACGTCCTTCATAATGACTCCAATGAACTGATTCCATCATAGTACCTATGTATTTAATTTGTGTTGGTGAACGATTTTCCATCGTCGTTCGCCTGTCCCATTAAACCACGTTGGTTTACTGTTTAAATACCTTATCGTTTCAGAATATTTTAGCGCACGTTAATGAACTATGTAACAGTCGAAAGCGAAGGGTTTCAAAAGAGGAACAAAAGTGAAGAAAGAAAAACAATGGATTTTAGAGGGACAAAAATTAGAGGTTGAAAGAATTTGAGTACTTAGGGGTTAGGATGAATAATAATGGAGAATGGGAAGCACATGGCAGGAAGGTGGTAGCCAAAGGAAAGGCAGCAATGTCAGGAATAAGTATTGCAAGGCGAAACTCGATATGTCAAGTAAATAGAGAGAATGTACGAAATATTGGTAGAGTCAAGGATGTTGTATGCTGCAGAAATATGGCGGATGTCAAAAGTAATTAATAAAATAGACCAGGTATACAAACAATTTGGTAAAGAGGTTTTGGGATTGCCTAGATCAGCTCCAGGTGGAGTATTCTTAGTAGAATAAGGAAAAACCAAAAGAAAAGGTATAATAATTGAAATAGTCTTAAAATTTCGATATAAATGCTTGATAAAAGATGATTATGGAATCCTAAAGGTATGTATGAATCAACAAAAGAAAATAGGAAATAGAAAAATCTGGTGGTCAGAGGAAGAAAAAAACTAGCAGGTTGAGCTAGCTAGGTTTAAAAATGGCATCAAAAATTCATACAACTAGTCTAAGAAAATATCATGTAATGTAGATAAAAATATTGTAAATAGTAAGTTGTACAAATAAATTCTATTCGGTGTAACAGAATGTCGATTTTATGACTTCTCTTTTTTGAACTTGCTCCCCATTTTTAGTGTAGTGTATTTATTTCCCTGTTTTTATTCTCTGACACACACTTCATTTCTAATCTTTTTATCCAGTTCATTCAAATGTTTCTCCTTCTTAAATTAAATTTAGCCTATTAAAATAGAATTTCTTACTATATTCTCAATCAGTTATATTTGAAATAAATGTACTTATTTTTGTTTTGAAATCTGTGTTTGATGACTCCGTTTATAATAAGTAATAACAGTAAATAATCAGTTACAAACAAGTATTCTTGTTTCCTCATTTCCTTCTATAGTAGTGTTTAAGCTTGTTCATACTACATATGGAGCCCAGGAGGTGAACACTGATGATACATGAAATGATACGAAGGCAAATCAAATATAAACGGGAATTTCATTATAACTCTGCTATTGGTTATAATTTTGAGAAGAAACTTTGTCAGTATATTGGTGGGGGTATCTCGAGAAGGGGTATTGGGCGCGCGCAGTATCCCATGATTGAGCAAGAGGTGCACACGTCTGTTGCGCAACGCTTCTTCGCCAGATTTCTTGCTAAAAAGGGCACCAAACCTTCGTAAAATTTGAGACAGCTCCGTGCACAGATTGGGGAAGAAACACTTTCGAAAACTAGAGTGTACGAGTGGGCCAAAAATTTTGTGGCGGGAAGAGAAGCTGAAGAAAATTAACCTCATAGGAGGAGACCGCGGACAAGCATTACTGCAGCCAACATTGTTGCCATTCGTGACATTACTGAAGAAGATCGGCGCATAAAAATATCCGAAATTGGAAATTAATTATTCTTTCACACTGGCCGTGTGTAGGCTAAATTGTGGAAACGTAGAGTCAGACTGAAAACGTTTCCACAATTTAGCCTACACACGGCCAGTGTGAAAGAATAATTAATTTCTATTAATTAACCTAATAGTGGTTTACTATATGAAGCGCGGGCCTTAAAGTACTTACAATATGTAAGTCGCCATTAAGGTAGTTGTTTCATGTGTGTATGAGAACTCCTAAGTGGTTTACCGGGAAAATACGAGTCAGTTGGAGAATTTAGTGTCATGTCGGCACGTTGGCCATAGTAGCACAATGGTAGTGCGGCTGGACGGAAACCAGAAGATCCATGGTTCAAATTCCGGCTATGGCATTGAATTTTTCAGTCTGACTCTACGTTTCCACAATTTAGCCTACACACGGCTAGTGTGAAAGAATAATTAATTTCCATTAATTGACCTAATAGTGGTTTACTATATGAAGCCCGGGCCTTAAAGTACTTACAATATGTAAGTCGCCATTAAGGTAGTTGTCTCATGTGTGTATGAGAACTCCTAAGTGGTTTACCGGTAAAATACGAGTCAGTTGGAGAATTTAGTGTCATGTCGGCACGTTGGCCATAGTAGCACAATGGTAGTGCGGCTGGACGGAAACCAGAAGATCCGTGGTTCAAATCCCGGCTATGCCATTAAATTTTTCAGTCTGACTCTAAGTTTCCACAATATCCGAAATTGTTTTTTCCCCTTGAAATAAGTTACAAAAGTGTTCAAATAATCATCTGAGATGAACTCCATTACAGAAAATTGTCTGCCAGGTAGGTTCCTCGTTCCTCAACCAGGGACAAAAGCGTTACGCCAGAATGTTTGTCAGAGACACCTGCATCGCTTCGAGGAGGAGGGAGAGGATTTATTGAATCGCACTGTGATTTGTGATGAAACATGGGTGCAACACTACACGCCAGTGTCAAAGCAAGCAAGCGTGGAGTGGCAGCGAGGAGACGAAGCAGGTCCGGTCAAGGTCAAAAAACGCCCATCTGATGGAAGGGTTCTTGCAACCATTTTCTGGGACTCCGCAGGCGTTTTGCTGGTGAATTTTCTTCACAAACAAAGGGAAATTACTGCAGCCTACTACTGTCACATTTTGGAAAGCAAAAGTTGCATATCGCAACAAGCGACGCCGGCAACCGATTCATAAGACCATTCTTCTCCATGACAATGCGAGGCCACATACTGGCACTTTAACGCTGGAAAAACTGCAGAAAATGAACTGGAAACCTCTGGAACACGCTCCTTACTGTCCAGATTTATCGCCCTGCGACTACCATTTGTTTGAACCACTCCAACCCTATCTATTATGTGTTTCAAATGGGATGATGTTTGTCCTTGAGCGCTACTAGGTGAGCAACCAATCGGAGTCCATCGGTGTTGTCCGATTGCATTCCCCCCTATGTGGTGTTTGACGAGCGCCAAACTAATTAATCTCTAATAAATACTATTCGCACTAAGACAAAAATTCATATTTTGCAAAAACAGCTCCATGAGAAAGGAGAGAGTAATGTATTTAACATAACCGTAAAAAACCCTATTTTTTAGCTCAAATAGTTTTCCTAATACAAATAAATAAAATAGATACCACTATATTATAACAATGTATTGCGACGTAAGCACTGTAATGGACATCATTATTGGTTGGCATGTATGCGTGAACGTATATTTAAAATTACTCAGAACTGAAACGCAAGCATTTGACATGACGTGATAAAAGAAAAATGTACTTTGAATAAGCCAAGGTGTTTGTTAAACTCGATGAGAGGAAACAGACACTTCCTGCTGGTCTGGCAGAACGTGTCTGGTCACACATCTTTGTTTATGAATGATTCGTAATCTCTATTTACTCTAAAGAGATCAGAGCAGTATTATTCAGTTACTCTTCCATGAAAAAGTGTATCAGCTGGATAAATGAGACTCGATCCACCATCCCCCTGACTACTGCCAGAACAATCCAATTGAGTTAATGTGAGCTCAAATTATGTTGCAAACAGAAATAATATTTTTAATTTGACTGACGTTGAACGACTTATTTACGAAGAAATTGACAAAGAACACAAGATTGGGAAAAGTGCATGACACATCAGATAAACTAAAAGAAGACGACTTTGGGAAAGAAATAGCACATAACGAGATTTTGGAACTATCATAAATTTGCAGTACTCAGACGATGAAGACAATAACGAATTATATCTTAACGTAAGTAACATTCACAGCTATACGGATGCACCGCTGGTATTTTCGTTGTATTAGAAAAACAAATAATTCATAAACTATAATTAATTTTAAGCTAAATATTTAAACCATTTGCGTAATATACGAATATCCACGTTGCAGTTGTGGTTTGAACAACTACATTATTATAAAACTTTGTAAATTTCAGTTTGAGTTCCCTTACGTCTAGCGCCAATAACACTCGCAAGTGTGCGAGAGAGAGGGGGGAAATATAAAAAGAGTGGGGATAACGAGATGGCAACGCTGAATGAGCTAATGCATCTGATTTGCTACAGGCGAGAACTCTTTCCATTTGAAACACATAATAGGAGGACAGCGCTTTGATTATGACGCAATGTACAACACTTGTTGCGCAACTGGCTCCGCACGCGTCCTTCTTTCTATAACGATGGTGTCAAAAACTTGCCAATTCAACAGAGAAAATGTGTATCAAAGGCAGGACACTATGTAGAAAAGTAATCTCTATATGAGCATTTTTGTTTGTTGATACAATAAATTTAAATAAAAATAATTTCCGTTTATACTTGATCCGCCCTTGTACATGGCAAAATAACTTATGTAACGAAGCGTATCGGGGCTTGTTTTAGGACATCTCCCTAGCATTTGCCAGTTATCACGGCCGAAGAATAATTGGAGGAGAAAAGCTCAGTAAGGACGGTTCTGGAGGGACTTGAACCACCGGACTCCTCAATGCGAGCCCTACATGTTACGTCAGAGCCATCTCGTTGAGATTTCCTTATGTTCATGCACAATCTTAACTTTGTGTAGATTTCTGCGAAACAGAACCATAAACTAAGTGAACCAGAATCTCCAATGCTAAATTTGCGCGTCAGAAGTCAATTTGCACAATCATATCTATCGTTGACTGAAATAATGACCTTAGCTACTACAAGTGTTCAAAGGGCGTTGATATTTCTGATGACTATTGTTATTCTCCATCTATATCTTATTCATAAAACTGGAAAATAAGTAAAACAGTCAGTCCAAATAAAATTGATTAATGAGTGAACATCTGGATCCGCGAAGCAAAAAGAGGGACTGACGCATCATTTGTTGCGCACAAAGGCTCCTCTGTGACCCCAGTTGCGACGGAAAGTTCGTTAACAGAGCAGAACATTTTATGCAAGGATCGGTTGGATTCAAACCGTTCCGCAACTCCCGTGTAACCGAAAGCTTTTCTGTTTGGGTTGCGGAAGTGTGGCTCATTTTCAGATAGCTCATGGACTTTGTGAAAGCGATTTTCAGCTGATGCATAAGAAGTACGGCTTAGTTCATCTGTCAGCAAAAACAATAAACGACGAATGTAACTGGCTTCAGCAGAACTAAGTTTCGTTATTCTGTATTACGAGCCTGGATAATTTAGTAGACCTTAAATTATTATCTGGTATTTGATAAAACATCAAAGAAATATTACTGGAACATCACTTGTGGACCTTAGCAATCTTAGCAATAATAAGTCACACTAAGATAAGTGTTCAAGCAAAGGACATTTTACTTGCGTTCGAACTTTTGCCAAGGAAAACGTAGAGGAAATGAAGTAACTTATCGGACTATGGTGGAGAAACTACCCTTACTGTGCATTACGTAATACCATGTGTGAAGAAGGCGAGAAGGGATCCTTTGCATAAAACATGTATAGCATTCATATGAGTTTCTCTAGACACTATCCTTCCTTTTATATAGTTTGTATTCTTACAAAAGCTTATTTTTCTATCTAATTCAAATTAATCGAGATAAACATTTTGGAATTATAAATAAACGTTTCGTTCTAGGCACAAAGAAGACACAGAAAACTTGATAGTTGAATGTTTTAAAACGGGTAGTATATGCTGGACTTGAAATTCCACACTTGTACCATGCCTAGCGAGAAACAACAGAATAACGACTTTCTAATCTGGAAGTACCACATAAACTTTATTTGCAATGTAGGTAAATTTCTTGAATATTTTATCAATATTGGTGAGTCGTATTTTGCAAAGCCAATCATATCAGTTTTCCACGTAAGTAAGGGGTAGTATGGTGCAAGGGATTTTCTTGATAATTATTTTGTCGGATATCTTTGAAATATACTGAAAATTAATTCCAAGTTTAGCGTTTTCAAATATTTTGTCTTAGACTATTCATTCTTTTTCATACACATGGACCTCCTCCTCCTCCTCTTCCTCCTCCTCCTGCTTCTTCAACTGACTTCTTATACCACTACGTGGTGCCAGGGTATTCTTGTTTCTCTTAGCCCTTATGCGGGTTGTTGAGGAACGGAACCTCTGGATCAATGCGAGAACCCAAGATTTGTGATCAGCCCCATGCCTAGTATGAGAGTGACAGAAGTAGATGACAGAATGAGGGCAAGATGAAATGATAAGAAAGATGATGATGGAGCAATTGATGGAATACCTGGCGGGGAAAACAGGAAATCCCAGATAAAACCTGGCCCATTCAATTCACCCATTCCATTCATTGTCCGATTTGACTTAACGTTGGGGGACGCCAATTAAAAAAAAGCCTGTTGTAAACTTACGAAAGGCGATAAAGAGACAGATATCTTAGGCTGCTGATTTGTGGAGGAAACTTGATGGGTGTTTGTAGAGTCACCCTACGAGCACTCCGTTAAAGTATGTTTCTCCTTTCTCGTGTCCCATATGTTTACAACAACATCGTGACACACACGGACATAAGCAAGCGTGGGCCTTTTTCTAAAAATACCTACTTTCTTTTTAGGGAGGATTCAGAGGGCTCAAAATAGTTTTCAATGAAAACCCTATATCAAAATTTTGGAGAACATAGAAAACCTTTACCTTCTGTGTAATTATAAGGTAAAAACGCAACAACCATAGTGGAAATGCACCTTGTATCACCTTCACGTTTCTAGAAAGACATCTACAGCAGCTCAGCACTGACCGTTCTTGGCTAAGATGGAGTTTTGCATACTAATGATGTGTGGTGAATGTTACTGATTTCCTCATCAAGTGTAAAGCTGAAGAAGTCATACGATTGACAACCATTTCACACAATATCAGCACATCATCTTCTTTGGCCATGACCAGCCTATCGGCCATTTCTCCATAAACTTCCACCAAGCCGCTTTACTGGGTAGTATGATAAAGCGTTTTTTTTTATAAAAAATATATCTCTGTATACATAGATTTCTTTTTCTTTTTCTTATTTAACCGCTGTTTTATTGTTTCCGTTTTACTCTCTCTTTTCTATAATTTCACACATATACACTATACACATAAATACCCATGCCCAAGGCGGCACTCGAACTCGCGATAGATGGTAGGGAGTCTGCCTCACATTCAAGAGGTTCTATGTTCCAGTCTCGGCCAAGACGTTTCATTTGGATAAGGTTTCTTTTTCCGGACTTTTCTCTTATCTTATGATGAATATCGGGTAAACCTAAGATCTATGGATCCAGGTCACATTTCACCCATTTCATGCATCGTCCTATATGATACACGTTGCACGTTACATAATTAACAATAGCAACACCGGCAACAACAACAATAATAATCATAATAATGATGATAATAGAAGATTACCCTACCATTGCTGGCTTACACATTCCCTGGAGGGCCCGGACTGGAGATCTCCCACGATTCGGAGGACGAAAGTTTACAGAGAGCAAATTCACTGCCATGCACGCCGAAAATTCCTGCCGACACAGAACTCTGAAGCTGTCAACCAGGATAAAGGATGAAGTGAAATGAAAAGTGAGGGAAAATGGAGGGGCAGGGAATTCGGGTAATGTAACACTCCTTCCAGGCATTCGTCTAGCGACCAAGGGAACCTCCGAAAATAGTCATGGGTCAAGGCCGACCATGGGAATCGAACTCAGGACCTACCGAATACGGGCCACTGAATCTACAACTTGAGTCATCCCGCTCAGCAACGGTGGTGGTTTATCTTTATTTATTTACTTACTTATTTATAATTTATTTATTTTTGTAATTTACGTCCTCCAACGTTTAGTCTTATCGGATGAGAAATGAAATTGGTGAAATGATGCTCAAGTGAGTCCGGGGTCCATGGAGCTTAGAGTTACCCGACAGTCGCCCTACAGGATAAGAGAAAACCCCAGAAAAACCCTTATCCAGGTAACTCACCCTGACCGAAATTCGAACTCGGGACCTCTTGAACATGAGGCAGACGCGCTACAATTTACGCTACCGAGGCAGGCTGGCGGCAGCGGCGACAGCAGCAGAAGCATCAGCCTAACATCCATTCTAACTAGATGGAGCACCACAAGTGATGTCACTGGTGATCTGATGCAATGGAATAATTGGGGAAGGCAAATGTTGAGGAAAACGTTCTGGACCTGTGGGTGTCGGGGTGGATCATAGGTCAGGGAGGACGGTCACAAGAGGAACTAGAATTTCTTTAAGAACGAACACACTGAGCACAGGGGGAAATGTTGGACATTAAAAATACGACAAATTCAATTTAAAAAACAATTTTTCCATAACTATGATAGTTCTACTACGTACACCAGGTTTCAATATCAGAATACGATATTGGGTTATCTCTAATTCCATTTACTACATTAATGTTCTCGAAGGTTGTAGAAAAGCTGTTCTACCGCTTCTCTTGTGATGTCACACGCTGCAGAAGACATGGGCCTGCCAACCCGGCTGCCGACCTCACGCCCACTTACCCACGGCAGAGTTAAGCAAATGATAAGAAAGCTATAGCACTCACACAAAATATCATTCTGGTGTACTACATTCGGGCTAAATGCGACATAGTTAAATGCAAGATACAAATTAGGTATTTAATTACGAAGACACAAATTCACATGCAGTATTGTAGAATTGTATTGCATTGCGTTAGTGTAAATATTGTGACTTTGTGGATTCGTAGAATTAAAAGTCCAGGTTGCAGAAATTAAAAATTGCTGTTTATTTCCGTAGAAGCACGTTTTGGTCAACCCTTACAGTAGCATAACATACACAAATACAACTTTCAAGGTCACCGACCACAAACAAAAGAGTTCACTTTCAAAACACAGCTGCACGCACACGAGTGCAATTACTACTGACTCCTGGCTTGTCACGGCTTCCTTGTTATACTTCTACTCATATTTCTAGAAATTTGTGGAATGTTCTCTAACAATCAAGACGGCCCTAGAAAGATGAACCTTCCAGTTATCTATCTTTATCTGTTTCGGCAAGCCTTTTATCTCCGCACTGCCCTATCTGTCCCTTTGTGCGCGCCGGCCGCGCTATCGCAATAATGGCTCGCGACAATATTTACCTAGAAATTATTTCAAGTTAAGATCTTAGGTCAGGAAGAAACATTACTGTTTTTATAAAATAAGGGCACTTTGTTAGCAACCAGCTCGTGGAAAGGCTTTCAAACCACTTACAGTGAACCAAACTACACTGTGGCAAATATTTAACATAAAACAAAGCGTATCTTGGAAATGACTAATGCTTCGAATGTTATTTGACAAACGTAGAATATTTAATAATTTCTACGTTGCTTTTCTACAAAAGTAGAAAAGTAGTAAGCTTTTCTCTCTCCTACAGTTTTCTTCTTTTTTTTTTAATTTATCCAGATTTATGAACCCTATTTTACACAGTGGTATATTAGGGTTAGAGTTGATACATAAAAATACACAATTTTAACAAAAATATTTTAAATACTAGAAGGAAAAAAATATGTTATAATCTGATGCATATTAATTTAAACTATTTTAGACGTTTAAACACTGAGTTTATAAACATCATGAAGTACTTATACTGTTGTGGCTTCATTAGCAAAGATGTGAGCGGAGCAGAAAATTCAGTTCCTAGAGAGTCTAGCTTGAATATTAATTCTTGTCTTTCTCTCCAGAAAATGGGACAACAGAAAAGGAGATGAACCACAGTTTGAAATTCTTCACCACACATGCACTTGGGGTTAGATGTTAAGTGAAAACGTGATAAGTATTCACCAAATTTACCATGTCCACTTAAAAATTGTGTCAAAACAAAATTTGGTACAAGAGTTTCTCCTACGGTTTCCTCATATATATCAGAGAGAGAGAGAGAGAGAGAGAGAGAGAGAGAGAGAGAGAGAGAGAGAGAGAGAGAGAGAGAGAGAAAGAGAGAGAGAGAGAATTTCAGGGATTGTACACTGAACATTATAGAACATACTAATCTTCGCGAGAGTATCTGAAATTGGTACTTTAACCAAAAACATATGCTAATTTTGCTTTGTGAAAATAAAAATTACCTTTTATCATATTTGTTTGAAGTGACCGCTTCATCTTTATGAGTTCTGTTTTCTCCCTCTCACGTACACACACACACAGGCAGGTGCACATATTCAGAGACACAAACGCCTCTTTCTTCTTCCTACTAGAGCTTAAAGGCGAATAAGATACAAAGGAATGTACTCAATAAAAATCGGAATTTATAGCCCTGACTCCGTGAAGTATGCTGTGGGAACTGAAAATATGTTCTTGTTTCACAGGAAGAAAGAATATCGAAATTGTACCTCTGTGTAAAATAATATGGAACCAGCTGCTACCGTCTTTCTTTCTTAGCTCATAAGAACAGGCTGTGTTTACTTGTAACCACAGGCAAAGAGTCTGTTTATTTTCCAATTATTCAGTACAGCTGGCATTTTCGTGACGGAATTTGCAGGCCAAGTAAAGAAACGCTGTTGACACAAAGGATATGTTTGTTTTGCGTGTTAACAGAGAGAGCTACTCTCATCAGCAAAACTTGAACAGTGCGCAGTCTGTGTCAATTCCTGACATTTCCATTTGCTTTCGTGTATCTCAGACGAAACTGTACGGCAAATAATAATTATCTATTACTTGGCCTTCTTATAATATTTACATCTTCTGTCAGCCAAAACTAGGCATCCTTTAGTACTGCTAGAAACCATTTTGTTCTATCCATCCACTGTCCTTTTCTTAAATGCCTGTCCCTCGTGGTATCCATAATTCCATTCTTCAATGATTTTGCAGATCACCCCCGCCTTCTTTTTCCTCTCCTGTAAGGTATCCATTCAAAAGTAATCTTCGGTAACCTATCTTTATTTACACTCACCAAATGCTCATACACTATATTGATTGATTCGTCGAAATTTGATAAAATATGTCTTTTTTGGGGTATTCATTACCTATTGCCTTTTCTTGTTCCTAACTTTATATTTTCTAGACATTTGAACTGAACATTCTAATAATTCATTTACAATGCCAAAAATTCTGTTTGTAGATAATTTTGACTTACCATATTTCTGAAACATGTACGTTGTACTTTTTATGCAAGTGTTATAAATTTTACTTTTTCTTTCTTTTGTACTCAATTTGGAGCATAATTTACCAGTCAAATATCAGATACCAGTTTTCCATTTCCTCAAGCTCAGTATCATTTCTTCCAAGCACTAGAATCACTCGAGTCAGAGGTATCACTTAGAAGCAGGTCCTGTGGTAGTCTCCTCTTCAAGCGTGAGGGCTGGCGCGTGCGGACGCCGATGTTATAATACACAGCTCCTGGAACTTCTTGCAGTGTGGAAAAGAAACGACGAGCGATCCTGCGAATGTAGTCGTGAAGAGGTAACAGTCCTAGTTCGTGATGGAGCTGCTGATTACGGATGAACCATGGAGCGTTGGTAGCGATGCGCATGAAGCGATTCTGTATGACCTGAAGACGACGCAGATGACATTTGTGTGCGGCCCCCCACACTTGGCAGGCATATGTAATAAGCGAACCTGCTTCTAAGTGATACCTCTGACTCGAGTGATTCTAGTGCTTGATGTCTGTCTTACATCTTCTTACATCTCAGAGAGTATTATTGGAGTTCTAACTTAATGTAGTTAGGGGGCGGCCTGCTAGCCTACCCCTGAGTGTTATTGTTCTTATTGTACTGTTACCTTCTTTTCACTCTGATCTGTAAAGCACTGTACTGCTGATCGATCAATAAAAAAATTATAAAAAAAGTATCATTTCTTCCATAGTTTCAGCCTTCAATTTTTCTTTCTCTCTTTATATTACCATATATTTTGAAGCTGTAAAATTAAACGCTAATCCTCACTTATATTTTTCAGATAATGTCTGCATATATATTCTAAATCGTCATATTCGTGTGTTAGTATAAGCTGATCATCTACAGAATGTAATAAATATGATATTTCCAAATCAATACATCCATACCACTACATTTCATTTTCCAATTACCTATTAATGCTTGTTCAAAATAGATTTTCAATAATGTTGGGCATAAACAACACCCCTGTAATAATTTCTTAGTGACAGAAAAATAAAAAACTTATGGAGATTTTTACACAAGCTTCCTTCAATTTTGTGCAGATTCCGACCCAATTTTCAGTGCGTCGACAACAATTCTTCACTTAAAAATATCTACTATATACGTGCAGCAATTAACTTTTAACGTTTAATTCCACAGGTGCAACGTTCAGAGACATCGTGCATTTTAGGTGGTTCTGGATATAAACTTAATTTTCTGTACCGATCTTAACCAAGTTTGTCGACAAGTCAGTAGATACGATAAAGGGCTTCTGGGCCACCAGTTTATGAGCAAGATGGCGGCCATGCGCATTCTAGTATTTAGTGGATTTAGGCAGTTTTTAGAGGTTTTAGTCAGTCCTCTTAATTTGCCGTAGGTCATGGTTTTTTTACAAACATTTCACTACGTCTCTCCTTATTTGTAATTATTTATACTACACTTTCAGTCTAACCTAACCTAACCTAGGCAACTGCCATCCCTAGGACCCTTGGATTAGAACCATGGGAGATAAGCTGCCCTTCCATCGCAGTCTATTCCTTTGAACTAATTTCTTTATTTCCATTGAGGCAGCGCAACATTTTAAGAACGGTAAATATGTTAAGAAACTCTTCAGTTTATTCTCCACCGCCAATTGGAAGAAGGCTAGCTCATTATTAGCGATGCTAAAGAAAAGAATTCCTGTCAATTTTGAAATATATTACGGATATCAAGTATCATGCATTTTATCGCCATCCTTGTATACCATAATTATATTTCTTATACAAATGTGATAACTTGCTTTATGCGTATTGCGAAGTTAACATGCAAGTTCTATAACTATTTTGTAAATGCAACTTCTTATTAAGAAGTGACAAAACAGTTTTTTCCCTGCTTCTCCAGTAAATTTACTGCTAATGACTTACTACTTTTCCCATTTCAACGCCTCAATTACAATTTCAACAAATAACTGGTCAAATTTTTTATAGCACAGTAAATCTACAACAGCGCTTACAGTTCATTTTTATCATCCTAAAATGCAATTTAGCTATATTCAATAATTTATGTGAGAACGGCTAATTTATATCGAAACATTTCAACCACAAAGCTGTTCAAAGGAATAATAAAGAAACGAAGTCACATACATTTGCAAAGAAAAAGCAATCACCTGACTTGGGCACTGCTATGCTTAACAGCAGCTTCAATTTGTACAACGACATTTTTCCTCAAATATGGGTTAAAGTTCACTCTACTCCAAAGAGAGTAGGAGAAAATGGTACAGAATTAAAAGTAAAAATGGCAGATGTAGCACTATTTAAAAATATGCTTAATTAATTACTGTGTCTAAAATGATAAATATGTTTTAAATTAAAGAGGAAATTCCAATTAATAAGACTACACAAGAGAATAAAAGTGTCCATTTTTTGGAATTTTTTCACTAATTAGTATCCGCTAAATGGAGCGAGGTGGCGCCGCGGTAACATATGTGACTCGCATTGGGAGGATACGTGTTCAACTCCCCGGGACCTCCAACATGACCAAAGGATTTTTTTGCGATTTTCCTCAGTTGCTAGGCGAATAGGGCTTCAGGGTTGATAATTTGATACGCAAATTTTTCTAACATTCGATCTATTAATTTTTAATATCAGAGTGTATGGGGCCGTTAGGCCGATTGGAGAGATAAAGAGAAAAGAACAGAGCTCTTCCCCAAGTACCGAGGTAAGTTCAAGAAGCGCTTCTCTCTGGAGCCTTCCTCGTTCCCGCCTCTAGAACATTCTAGAATTCTCTCGAAAGTCCAGTGCGAGTCGATTACTGAGTTCGTTTATGATGCGACGTCTAGTGCTGTAGTATGAGTGTGGTTGTGACGTAAGTTACAACGTACAGTGAATTCTGCAGCTATTTCGAGATTGGAAAAGTCTTGCGTTCGAACTCTCCTGCGAGTAAAGCGTCCAGAAGAAATCGTTGTTTCGCCAGTAATCGTCCGGGCGGGGGGGAGGTGAGGTTACAGAGAAAATTTAAGTAGAATATATCAGTGATGTAACAGTGAAAACGAACAGTCAAAGTATTCTCCTGTTTATAAAAATGCTAACATTTTTATTTTGTCCACGGTAAAATGATAAGCAGTAAAGTTCTTACGTTTATTACAAATAACATATTCTTAATTGTCTTTACCGAGTTTCCTTTCATTCTTAACTATTTTTAAATATACACCCTTTAAGGAAAAAATGAGCAGACTCTGAAAGCGTATATTTTTCTAAGTCCACATCGTGTCCACGGCTGGTTTGCAATAGTCTCACGGAACACGTCTCTTTAGCTTCTTCCAACTGAATCCTCCACTGTTCACACATTGTGTACTGTTTCATATGTTACGTGCATATCTACAAAGAGAACCCTTCCTTTGTAATGGGTGCGAAAAATTGAGTCTCATAATTGATTCATAATTGTGTCTTAGTTACTAAACGTGAACAGAGAGCCGAGCAGTTATCGACAAGTATGTAGCAGCTAGACCTACAAAGGTTCGAATCCCAGATATCATTTTGATTTTTTTATTGTAGAAATACGAAAAGTGTATTATACACATTGTAATATAACTTCCATTTGCTAAGGTTTACTCATAAAAACTGAAAACACCCTACTGTTTTTAAACTAACTGAAATATTTTTATTTATTTCTATATGTAAAATAAGATAAAAAATGGAAATTATCTTAGTAGTGTGGTCTCTATAACCTCTGCTTCCATTACCTGCCCTCATTCTGCGGGGCATGGATGAGACCAAATGCCAAGTGAAATTTTCACGAGAGGATACTTCGCAATGTATGCCAGCACCATGCATAACAGATGAATAATCCGAGTATTTATACAACCAATATTAAGGACATTTTTAATAACATTACATTTATTTTGAAAACGACAAGAATATGTTATTTGAGCTTTTTATAAATGAATGAGTTCAAAATAATATCATTTACCTCCTGCAAGAAAAACATAAGGTATTGCTGTTAAAGTAACAATAATAAAAAGAAACATGCACATCAAGGATTCGTACTCACGTTGGTCTACTTACGAGACACACGTGTTTTACCGCTCGACTACCACGAAAAGCATCTCCTTATCTAACGTATCGCTTTGAAATGAAGTCAGTGTTATCAAAGCGTATATTGGAAAAATTAAAGGTTCTTTCACACTAGCAGTGTGTAAGCAAAGTATGAAAAGGTAGAGTCAGGCTGAAAACTTCAATGCCATAGCCGGGATTCAAATCATTGAACTACTCAGTCTGGCTCTTTCTTTCCAAAGCGTTTTATTGTGAAGCAGCGTCAGCGAATGCTTCCGATGTTTTCCGAATCGAACTTTGTTTCTGGCAATTGCTCATCTTCTCTCTCTCTCTCTCTCTCTCTCTCTCTCTCTCTCTCTCTCTCTCTCTCTCTCTCCTCTCTCTCTCTCTCTCTCTCTCTCTCTCTCTCTCTCTCTCTCTCTCTCTCTCTCTCTCTCTCTCTCTCCTCTCTCTCTCTCTCTCTCTCTCTCTCTCTCTCTCTCTCTCTCTCTCCTCTCTCGTCTCTCTCGTCTCT